>ML685808.1:14368627-14386966 GCA_007922175.1 Pelusios castaneus
CAAAGCGTCTGACGAAGTGGGATCTTCTCCCACGAAAGCTCATGCAATAAATAAATCTGTTAGTCTTTAAAAGTGCCACAGGACTCTGTTGTCTGTTTAATTAGGTTTTATTTGCAGTTGCGCTGAAATACGAAGCCCGGCACAAAGATGCAATGAGATGAGAAAAGGGAGCTGGCTCCAGAAAGGCTCATTTGTGCAGTTGTGCTGCTTACTACCCAAGATGCAGCAAACCCTTCTTGAGTCGTGTTGCCTTCTGTTCTCAATGGCGGGGGAAAGGGCTCTTTTGCTGGGAACGATGGCCTTTGGCCGAAGTCTTAGCTCTCCTGCTCTTGCTCAAAATTGAAGCCTGTGGAGCTAAGCGTGTTGCCGGTCAGCATCATGGCCCAGATTCATAAGTCTTCATTTGGCCAAACCTCCCAGGGGCTTCAGCCGGCGTTGTGCCTGAGCCAGCCCTGGATAGGAACTGAACAAGCAGTTCAGAATTTGGCCTTATTACCACAAAGGCAGCAGTAGTCCCTTCAGTAGCATATTTGTGGAATTCATTGGCTGCAAAAGGCTGGCGACATTGGCTCTAAAGCTAGTGACTACGGCCAATGTGAACGTATCATGAAAGCAAATGATATCCCAGCCAGGAGAAGGGGGAATCCGTCACCTGATTGGGAAGTTAATGGCAGTTTTTTAGACCTAAGGAGTAGTTTTTTGAGGGAGGGAAAATCTTTGGCTGACGACTCTTCCTCCTCCTACAGGTTCATAGACTCTAAGGTCAGAGGGGACCCATATGATCATCTAGTCCAGTCGTTTTCAAACCACGGGTCAGGACCCACTACTGGGTCACAGACCCTCAGGTACTGCATCGCAGTGCCCCCTGATGCCACCACTAAAAGACTGGAATTCATTACTCAAGATGTAATTGTTGGGGTCATGGGCAGAAATGATTTTTTTTCAACTGGGTCCAGAGAAAAAAAGTTTGAAAACCACTGATCTAGTCTGACCTCCTGCACAATGCAGGCCACAGAACCTCCGCCCACTCCTGCGATAGATACCTAACCTATTATTGAGTCATTGAAGTCCCCAAATCATGGTTCAAAAACTTCAAGCCACCAGCAAGTGACCCATGACCCTTGCTATAAGGGAAGGCAAAAATCACCCAGGGCCTCTGCCCATCTGCCTTGGGGGAAAATCCCCTCCTTAGCCCAGATATGGTGATCAGCCAATTCCTGAGCATGTGGGCAAAACTCACCAGCCAGACAACCAAAAAAGAATTTTCTGTACCAACTCAGAACCCACCTCACTATCTAACATCCCATCACAGGTCATTGGTATATTTACCACCCGGAGTCAAAGGCTATGTCTACACTACAAAAAGTTACGTCAACTTTGTTAAGTCGACCTAAAGTCGACCTTGTTAAGTCGACTTAATAACGTGATTTCCCTGAACGGGGACTTAGTAAGGCAACCTAACTGCCCTTAGGTCGACCTAATAAAGTGGACTTAAGCATCTACACTGTGCTTAGGTCGACTTAAGGGTTAGGTCGACCTAACCGGCGGTTCTTATTAAGTCAACCTAAGCTTTCATTAAGTCGACTTAAGGAATTTCTTAAATCACCTTAATGAAAACCTGGTGTGGACAAGGACTACGTTAAGTCGACTTAAGCCTCCTTAAGTGTAGACATAGCCGAAGATCACCACTAGTAGTACCTTTCACTCCGTGGGTCTTTGAAATGCCCTCTGTCCCAGATCCCTTTTAAAAGATTTTCCATTTGGCAGATCCTGGCACCCTGATTTCTATTTTAAATCCTTTATCTGCACTTTATCTTTGTTCGTCTTTTAATTCACGCCTGAGTTGTTTGTTTTGCAGGGCACCTGTAAAAGCTGTGCCTGACAGAGAGTGTCAAAGTACAGTGTGTGATCAAAATGTTAACAACTATGTTAACTCTGATGTGACGGAAGTAAAAGAGACCCAGCATGGTTGTGTCGAAAAAGCCTCCTTCAGTAGACCGGGGACTATTAACTCTAGCTGTTCAGCTGACCCCAGTCATGTACACATCCTGTGCAGACTGAAGGCCCGTCTCTGAAAGGGGCTGGGGATCTCCTAGTACTGGTCATGACACCACAGATCCTGCTGTTGGACTCCCTCAGAGCCATTGCCAGAACCTCTTCATATGAGTGATGTTGTGGAGAGAACAGCTGAGTCCCCCAACAGTATAAAAGTGCTACACAAGCCCCATTCGTTTCAAGCAGCCAAAAGGGCTTGTAAAAGCCCCTGTGTCTACACAGCAACTAGACACCCGCGGCTGGCTCATGCCAGCTGACTTGGGCTTGCAGGCCTCAGACTGCAAGGCTGTTATCAACATCCAGGCATGGGCGGGAAAGAAGGAAACGTGTACTGTTTTGACACAATGTTGTATTTTTATTTAATTTTAGCGCTAACGTTAATTTTTCCTGTGCTCTGCCAGCATAAAATATTTTTAATAAGAAAATGAACACTCAAGAGCCACTAGAAAGAGAAGCTGGAATTTCCACCTGACTTAACTTTGATTTTATTCAAGACCCCAACCCTGCAAACATGCTTATGCTGACAATAAATAAGGGAGCCATCTGAACTCATGTCTGCATTAGTTAGTGCTTTAACGCGTCGTTTTGTATCTTGGAACAGCTGCTTGCAATATTCTCTATTTGAGACATATATTTAGGAAAGCCTTTTATTACTTGTTTTTACTAACTTCTTGAGTTTTCCAAGATGGTTGACCCAGACCCTATGTTGCACCTTCGGTCGTGAGGCTTTCTTTCTTGAAGAATAAGAACTGTGATTGCTACTTTTACAGTATAAAACTATTTTTATACCTATGTTCCAGTTACAGGTCTATATATTGCCAGGCTTCCTTTTCAGCTCGCTTAAAACTTTCGCTTCGGAAGCTATGACAGATTGTATTTATTTTCCCCCAAAATTGTAGCCAGCTGCCCCGCCCAGCAACAGTCTGATTGATGTCTGTTGAATTTGGCCTCTTGATTGAAGCACCATCTGAACTATATGCAGTAGACTGTCATGGACAAAAACATGTCACGGAGTAAGATAGTGTTCCAGACACTTTGTGAACTGAACTCACAATGCAATATTTTTGTTTGTTTTCCTGCAGGCAGCAGCATTTTACCTAGCAACTATTCAAATCAGAGAGATTCAGGCCCAAATTTAAATTCACTGGTTACATGTCCAGCATGTAGAAAGAACTTTTCCAAGATTAAAACTGAACATTTCTCTAAGATCCAGAGCCCACAACAGAGTTTATAAGATTGTGTTTAATAGGTCGGTCCACCTGACGATTTCCAAGCATATTACACATCCTATATAGCCTATATTATATGGCCTCCATTACTGTAGTATCAGAGCCTCACAGTCTTTAACATATTTATCCTCCTGATATCCCTGTGAGGTAGGGAAATGCTCTTAGTCCCCATTTTTACAGATGGAGAACTGTAGCACATAATGTTATGTGACTTGGCCAAGTGCACACAGGAAGTCTGTCTCTATCATCTGTCTATGGCATTCACAGGGTGCCTAATTCCTTGGTATGTAAATATCATATATTAAAGAATTTAAATCACTGGGCCTATCTGCATTAGCATTGGGCCCTATACTAATAATCAAATATTTTTCCTGTCCCCCTCCTGTATTGAAAGCTGGGGAGCATCCTTAGAAAACTGAACCTTAAAGGCAAGCCATTCTTTGACACAGGAGGGCATGACTTGAGAGAGAGATGGAAGATTTTCTAGATAAAGTCAATGTGTATTTTTATGGAACAAGACAGATGGAAATCAGACATCCTGAATATTTGAATCTTTAGAGATGTTGGATCTTCTAATAATCTGGAAAGAAAAAGAAGACCTTTAGCACATACACAATATGCTTGCTCTACTCATCCTTTGACTCATTGCACCAGCTCTTTGTACTATATCTGTTGTATTTTAAGTAGAAAAATGTCATTCTTTGTCCCAATTCATGGTATTAAAGATGATACACAGATTTTCTTCATTCATGGAGAGATAGCTGAGGCACAGTGATGCTGTTTTATGAAGTGTCAATACGTAGAGCCTTTCAAATCTGTGGAAATCTGCCATGAGCCATATTTTCAGATCACAGATGGATGCAGATCCAAATTTTATATCTAGAGTCCTGCAAAATCTATGGATATCCATTTTATATCCGTGGACCATATTTGCAGATGGCAGATCAGATGCCTATGTATATTTTATATCATAGAACTGGCAGGAATCATGAGAGGTCATCGAATCCAGTCACCTGCACGCATGTCAGGACCAAGTACTGTCTTAAACCATCCCTAACCGGTGTTTGTCTAACCTGCTCTTAAAAATTTCCAATGATGGAGATTCCACAACCTTCCTAGGCAACTTATTCCAGTGGTTAATCATCCTGACAGTCAGGAATTTTTTCCTAATGTCCAGCCTGAACCTTCCTTGCTGTAATTTAAGCCCCTTAAGCCTATCTGACAGGGCTTTATCAATCTGTATGTTTTCAAGCGTCTTCTGAAGAGTGAAACATTTTATAAATATGCACTAACCTTACCTGTAGCACAGGTTGTGCCAAACAAACAATTAACACAACTATTTGTGCAAACCACTTCAGATAATGTAGTAATAAAACATAATTGAAATTACAAAGCTTGCAAAAATTAATAGAGGATGTAGGATACATTTTAAAGTTCCAGAGAGACATTAACTGAAGCTCTTTTTGTGGGTTATGAATGTGTTCAATACCTCAATATTTGTTTTGCATATATATATTTGCCTCCTGTCATCTCAAAAGACATCAAAACAATTTACAGAGAGCCCACTGAAATGCAGCCATCTCTGGGGTGGTGGGCACCAGATAGCAAAAGCAAACTGCAGTATACAACATTGGTAAGAGAAGAAATTTTGTCCAGGGAGACTGGGGTAAGCCCTGACTCTCACAGAAAGAGCCATGTGATCCTCAATGTTGACATCTGAGTCCAAGACCACTATTAATCCACATGGAAAGTAAGAGAGAGTAGAGCTGCACTGTTGAACTCACCTAAAAATAACTTGGAGTCAATCTTGCCATGACTGGAACCAACTGGCAATGGTCTGCTGGAGTTTAGCTCATAACCGCAAACTGTCCTTTGACATTTTTGTACATTTGTTTGCTTTCCACAAGCTTGATCAGGCAACTGTTCATATATTTCTTGAGTTCAAGCCTGGGTCAGAGCAAAGGGCCGTTTGTATCTTGTCTTGAGGCCCCTCTGCAGACATGAGATGAGGAGAGCACATTAAATCATCAGTGTCCAGACACTTGCTCCGGGGAGAGCATTGATTCAAAACTAAACTTCACCTTTCCTCTTTTGCGCAGCTTTATGATGCCCCGACTCCCGAATGTGACTATCTCACAGACATTACTGGCTGGCGGCTGGCAGTACCATTATGATTTTGGGGGTCATTGGCCTTTGTTTTTACAGATGGGGAAGTGGCTTATCCAAGATTAGTGTAGAGATTTGTGGCAGAGGCGGAGTACAGCACAGACCTCCTGACTGCACTGTTTGAACCCCATGACCACAAGACTGTCATCTGCCAGTGCAGGTTTTTTCCTGTTACTCTTTATCAGTATTTTTTTGCATCCGAAGTTCTCCACTTTGTTTTAAGGGGAAACTGATGGTGCATTAAGTGGAAACTACTCTGGATATTCTAGCCATGAGTGTACCTTAGGTTCTAAACCAAGGGAACCCGAGTAACTGTGCTGCCCTCCTACCCGGATTAGCTCCAGCATCCCAGCTAGTGATTAATACAGAGGCATTATTAGCAGGAACTGAAAGGAAGCCTCATGTGAAATTCAACATCTATTAGAAGATATTGAGAAAGCACTTCACATTCATTTCCAGGATCAGGAACGAGGGATGGCTTGACAATTGCCGGTAAGGCATGGCGACTTGCATTTTAAAGTCCTTTCTAAACATTTGCCAATTAATGTTCACAGTCTGTCTATGGGAGAGGGAATATGACCTCCCTGTCTGGAAAAAAAATGATGTCCCCGAAGTCAGAGGCAAGCCTAGAATTCTGGTGCCCAGTTCTACGCTTGGAGAAGCTGGGCCAACCCCTGCGTGAAATAAAGCGTTGTCTTGGACCGTATCCTCGTGCATCTGCGTCACTGAAAATGACTAGCGCCTCTTGGCTCTCTTGTAGGCATGTTTAGTACAGAAGCTGAGGACTGAATGAACCATGGAGATTGATTCTTCTCTCACCCCACTGCTCAGGGCTGTGGCACATTGGTGAGGGACACCTGCCCTGCTGCTACTGGGTCTCTACTTGTTTTGTTGATTCTCAGGCTCTGTGGTTTTCAGTTTGGCACATTGACCCCAGCAGGCTGTATGAAGAGCAGATGTTGACCAAGGGATGTTATAGATACCTGCAGAAAGTAGCAGTAGTGGACAAGGATGGGCTTGGTGGCTCTATTTGCTCCTTACTGAAAGTTCCCAAGAGTTGATGATGACCAATTCGCCAATGGTGCCTTCCTTGCCATTCAATGAGTATGTGGGGCTGTTAGAAAGGTTAATGGAGAGATGTGGTCCCAGGTGCTTTCTGTATGATGATGATCCCCAGCTAAGCTTCATATCTGGCTCCTCTAACCCAGCCAGTGCTGTTGAGTGTCTAAGTGAGACGAGGGTATAGATGAGACCTACATGGCCACTGTCAGTGCAGGTAAAACTGTGGTGAACCTGGTTGACAGGTCCTTCTTTTCACAGGTGTGCCTGCCATGTGTAATCAGAGTGTGCAGCGAGGACTTACTGTTGGTCCCCAGTTGCTGTTAGAGGCCCGTGATGCTGCGGTGACCAAGAGGGCTTCTTTCCTCCTTCTCTGGCCTAGAGAGTGTGACCATGGCCTGTGCTACTGTGAGCCACATCTTTGTCCTCTCCAGTCTAGACTGCTGCAATATGGTCTCCACTGGGATCTTCTACAGGCTGCAGCCATCTATATAAGTAGTATGTTTGTTGGTATAAGGGCTCCAACATCAGTATGGGCTGCTGACTGCTGTCTTCCCGGTGCACTCTAAAGCATCGTGTGTTTACCTCCAAAGCCCCCTCAATGCCTTGGGACCCGTACGCTGCACAGACAGCTCTCTCTCCTTTTATGACATTGGGGGGTGCTCAAGCTGGAGCCCCCTTGGTATTGGAGAAAGGAAGCTGCTAGCAGAGTGTTTTCTGTGAGGAGCCCTCAGCCTAATGTACTCCTCTCTTGGGCTGAAATGACTTCATCCTACTGATTTTCAGAGCAGGGTACAAGACCCATCTATTTCCCCAGGCTTTTGGGGTGTTTGTATCTGAAGACAGATGTGTCTTTGTATCTGTGATGAGCCTAAATAAATACATTCACTTTAAATAAGAGAAATGTATACGCAGAGTTCTGCAATGAGGCTCCGACCCAGCTCACAGCCTCCCCAATGCACAGAGCCTGAAATGGCATCCTGAGGTGTCTCCAGCTCTGATGGAAGGAGAACAGACCCAGCTGTCGGAGACACCCAGACACTGACGTGTGATGCTGCATACTGCCCATCTAACATCAGATGCTGTCTTCAAAATGGGAAAGAAACGGCTCCGGGGAGGTTCCGTTTGATCCCAGCCTGTGGATTAATTCCAAGGTGCTGGAATGTGCCCACACTTCACCAAGAACAGCTCTAGGAAATGGCTGCTTTGTCCACAAATTGCTCAGTGCTGTCATTTAAGATGCAGATGGGAGGGTGAAGGCGGGTCTGTGGCTGTTAGAAATGTTGCTCGGATCAGTTTTATGGCCTACAATGGATGTAGCTCTCTTCCAGCGGTTTTTGGGAAAGCTCCAGTTTTTACGGAAAGATTCATGGACCAAAGTCTATTGCTGCTCCAAATCTTAAACACTTTGAATCATGTTGATTAATTCCAGCGGGTTTTGCAGGCATTTTGGACCCTTGTTTCCCTCAGAACAAATGTCTCGGATGCATCAATAAATCTGATAAAAGGCTAGTAGGTCCCCAGGGCCCATGTGGAAGATATACGGCTGGGGACCCAGCCAGCATTTGCTGTTTGTTTTCTGCGCTGACAGAGAAGCGGCTGAAAGCCTGGGCAATATTTCTGATCTAATGTGGAAAAATACTTCAGATCCAGGCAGCATCAGACTGCGGAAAGGCAGGACATACAGGCAGATGAGCCTTTGGGTAGGACAAACTGACAGCTTTAAAGTCCTCATGGCAGGGACTATGTCTGTACAGGTCCAGCAGATTTTGGGTGCTATCTGCTATAACTAATGTCACTGTGCACACTGTGTGCTCCAGGGTAGTAAATCAGAGGCAGCATCTAGGCATTTGTTCAGTTCCGTTCCCTGCAAACCGCTGTGAGTTCCATCAGTTCCTTTCCCTTCTCCTCTGTAGCAGCTCTCTAGAAATGGGTCAAACCCTAAAGAGCTGTTTACATACTTCCTGGAAGGGCCATTCCGACTAGAATCAATTCTGTGGCTTTAGTCCACACTCTACATTTCTCTGCTCACTGAGGTCCATGGCAAGAAATTGGACTCTTTGCTGCTTAAGGGATCAGTTACACCTGCTGCAAAACCCTGCTATCCTCTCCAAGGGGCACGAGTGGTGAAGGGGGGTGGGCCCCCCCCCGGCATGCTTTGAACAGGATTGTGGTGACCCTGGTGATCTGTGAAATCTCCTCACCACCAGGAGGAGGAATTCTGTTAGTCCCTAGGGCTATGTCTACACTGGCAAGTTAGTTCGAATTAAGGAAGCTTAATTTGAACTAACTTAAGCCTTGGCTACACTAGGCTTTCATTAGTTTGAATTAAGGGCTTCTTTCAATCGAACTAATACGTTCACTTATACTTTTCGAAGTAAGGGTTAATTCAAACTAGTTAATTCGAACTAACCGGCACATTGAGCTCAATGCAATTGACTAATTCGAACTAAGCAAGTGCCATGCATGTTCAAATTAAGTTAATTCGAACTAACTAAAATTAGTTCGAATTAGTTAGTTCAAATTAACTAATTCGAACTAACTTTGGTAAGTGTAGACACAGCCTAGGAATCTCATCCTGGTGATGAGCATGTGACTAGCCGAGAAGGAAGCCATGTGCAGAGGGGCACTCGGAAGGGAGGAAGGAGTCCCCACCCTCTCTGCTGTCCTGCAGCTGGGGCAGCTTCCCAAGTACAGAACTTGCTGTCTGTGTTTGCATTGTCTCCTGCCTCCATACCGAAAGTGCTCCCGTGCTCTTAGGTATTTCTCATGCAGCACCTCTTTGAAACTCGGCTCGCCCTTTAAAACTCATTCCCCTTGCCTTCCACCAGCGGCTAACTTTGTCTGTGCCTGGCACCACTCACCCACCTCTGACGGTTTGTATTGTAGCTGTCTAAGCTAAACAGCAAGCTGCTGGGGCGGGGACAGCTGTAGATCAAGTGCCTGATTCAACCCTGCTCATCACTTAACCCTGACCCTGCTGCCAGTCCTGTCTCTACATTTCTCATAGACTCATAGACTTTAAGGTCAGAAGGGACCAGTACGATCATCTAGTCTGACCTCCTGCAAAATGCAGGCCTCAAGACCTCACCCACCCACTCCTGCAATAGGCCACCAACCTATGACTGAGTTATTTACCTCCTTAAACCATGATTTAAGGACTTTAAGATACAGAGAATTCACTGGTAGGTGAGCCATGCCCTGTGCTACAGAGGAAGGTGAAAAACCTCCAGAGCCCAGGCCAATCAGCCCTGGGGGAAAATTCCTTCCTGACCCCAAATATGGCGATCAGTTAAACCCTGAGCACGTGGGCAAGTCTCAACAGCCAGATACAACAATTCTCTGTAATAACTCAGAACCCACCCCATGTACCCTCCCCTCTTAGACCACTTGAATATCCACCACCCGTAGCCAAAGATCAGTCAATTTCGAAAATAGGCTGTCTGATCATACCATCCCCTCCATAAATTTATCAAGCTCAGTTTTGAAAGCAGTTATGGTTTTTGCCTCCACAACTCTCTTTCTAATGGTTAGAAACCTGCGTCTAATTTCAAGCCTAAATTTCTTGATGGACAGTTTATAACCATTTGTTCTGGTGTCCACATTGGTGCTGTACTCAAATAATTCCTCTCCCTCCCTGATGTTAATCCCTCTGATGTATTTATAGAGAGCAATCATATCCTCCCTCAACCTTCTTTTGGTTAGGCTAAACAAGCCAAGCTTCTTGAGTCTCCTCTCATAAGGCAGGTTTTCCACTCCACAGACCATCCTTGTAGTCCTTCTCTTCCTTTGGTTACTGCTTCGGGGGTAATAGCTCAGTAAGGTAAAATGTATCAGCTTGAATCTTTGCAGCTGGGGAAAGGAGGAAGGGAAGAGAGCAATTAGGGTTGTTGTGTGATTTCCCCCGCCCCTCCCCAAAACACATCCATTGCCACGTGAAATGATGAGTGGGAGAAACGACACTCACTGCCCCACATTACGGTAGCTGATGTCTTGAGAGACGTGTCCCAAGTGATAAACATGTGCCATCAGCCATTAATGCGTGGGAATGTTAGCAGAAGAGAAAACCTTGACTGAAGGCCGGGGCTATTCACACTGTTCTGTCACAATGATAGACTGACACAGCTTCCTGAGGCCCTGATCAAAGGGGAGTGCCTGGAACCGTTTTGCTTGATCTGGAGAGTGCTTTTGACACACTTAATTGCAGGATATTAATGAACAGAGCTGAGTGACTGGGACTCTTTGATGCTCTGATCGACGTTTAGCAGCAGCCTGATGGGAAGGGCTCGGCAAAGTGGAGGTTTTACAGTCTGAGCTGATCAGCTCAGAGGAGGAGGGCTTTTTCAGAGGGCTCTGGAGCTGGTTTGTGATACTGTATTTAGTATTGTGTCTGAATCTCATCTGCTTTCCTTGGCATATGTAACGCCATAGAGAGACCTCCCATTCCCAGTTCTGCCTGTGCTCCAAGCTGCTAGTCCTTGCCATGAGGACTTTACAGCTGCCTCAAACTGCTCCAGACAAGAAGCTGTCAGCCCCCAAGCTAGAGGGTCTCTCTCTCTCTGCCTCTTCCTGAGGCGGCTGCTATCTTGGAGAAGCAGTCTGTGTGAGTCAGGCCACATCCTCCTCCCCCTCCTCCTAGCTCCCATCTAATCCATCCCCCTGCCCCTGCAAGTCTGGTCCCTACAGTCTATCCTGAAGTCTGATTTTCAGTGACATAAAGCATGGTTCTCAACCAGCAGCACATGTACTCCTGGGGGCACATGCAGATCTTCCAGCGGGTACATCATCTCATCTAGATATTTGTCTAGTTTTACAACAGGCCACATAAAAAGCACTAGCGACAAGCAAAGTCAGTGCAAACTAAAAGGTCATACAGACTGTGACTTCTTTGTACTGCTCTGTTATGGGAAAGCCTAGCAGGCCTGCCAGCCAAAGCCCACAGAGATGACACCTGGGGTCAGCAGGTAGGAAGTCAGTATCATGACTCTCTACCCCTCCTCCCCCTTTGTAGTTTTCTTGTGGAGATGAAATATGCTGGATTGACAGCCCCAGACACCAATGGCCTTTCTCTTCAGAGTAGGTACAGCATGGCACCACCTACTCATGTGTCTCTATGTGGCTTATCCATCAGGATGAGACCCAACTCCAAATCGCTCCTGAATCTCCCCATATCCACACAGGAATTTCAGTGGTAATTCACTCAACACATCATGTGGATTTAACAGCTAAATTAACAAAGTTATGAGAGGAGACCATGTGTCTATGTCTGTATCAAACACGTCCATGAGCATCGTACCACTAGAACCACTGCTTCCCTTCCATAATGTGCAGCATGAAGGAACATGTATGGTGCTCAATAAATAGCAAAAATCAACGGCAGGACCTATTAGCATTATCCATGAGGGTGATTTTGGGGCATTCCAATGTCTTTCACGTTAGCCACAGCACAGCCGGCCAGGTGGCACGTCTTTCCCTCACTGCCAGCCTGCACTAGAGTCTTTTTCTACAAGCATTTTCTGAGATGCCTCTGCTGTCCCAGATGAAATCATCTGATGAAGGTCAGAATTTGCTACTGCTTCTGTTTCCTGGTCTCTCATTTGAGAGAGAGGAGGAGAAATTACCCAGTGAAATTCAGGACACAGAGAGAGAGCCTTATTCTCTGACTCTTAGCTGTGGTGAAACATCTCTGTATGATCATACAATGTCAGGGCATGTCTCTTCTTTGCAGTTCTCAGACCTTGCCAGAGTACTGGGAGACATCTGAACAGCCAAGGAGCACGGCCCAGATGGACTAGGGTTGATAGAATCCCACTGACAAGTCATGCTAGATGAGACTAGGTTAATGTGTAGCAACAGGGTTGCTATAGAGTAATGGGCTCCTGTGTCCAAGATCATAACTAATAAGCCAAGAGGTGGTTCTCAGCCCTTCTGTGGGCAGGGATAGGGGATTGGTCTGTTCAAGGATGCTTTTGACTGTGTCTTGCTTTCCTTTGGCAGAGTCTCTTCTGGTTCATTCCAGGCTGGACAGCTACGCCTGCCCCTTGGGGCAGTTTCCTTGTGGCAACCTGTCCGTCTGTTTACCCCAGCTTCTGCACTGCAATGGAGAGAAAGACTGCAATAACGGAGCCGATGAGGAGAACTGTGGTAATTAGCTAACTGCACAGCCTGCCATAGCTTTTCCTGTCTTCTTCCCTCCAGACCAAAGGCAGATGCCCTGTAATTAATAAATCATGTGAACCTGGAAATCCCAGTATCCAGGATCATCAGTACATGCAAGGGGATTCCTACTAGGAGCCTCATGGAGAAAGGACAGTTTCCTCTGACCTTCGAATAATTACCTAGATGTTTAGGTGAGGGGGAGTTAGACAGGGATCACCCCAGCCTTAAATGAAGGAATGCGAGACCCAGTGGAAGGGGACAGTCCTGTCAAGACACTGTGGAGTGTCAAAGGAGCAGGAGCTAATATAACTAGAGATGGGCCGAAGTCACCAAAGGTGGGGCTGGCTCCATATTTCATGTACCCCCTGTTTCAGGGGAGTCAGATTTAAAGGTTTGATTTGGGCGTGTTATAAAAATGGGCTCTAACTTCAAGAACTAGCTTCAGTACAGATTCTGAACTCCCTCCGAGGTCAGGGATGTTTGGTTCAGGCTCCGTGCTGGGATAAACATCCCAGCTCTAAGATTAGGAGTCAGAGTGGAGGTCAACAAGCCCGGGGAAGGCTTGGCCAGGGGAGGAGGAGCGAGTGAGCCTGCTGCCCGCAGAGGGGGTGTTAGAGAAACCCGCATGGCCTCCGTCTTCTCTTTTCTAGTGGATAACAGCGGGTGGCTGCAGATCTTGGATGACATGCAGCAGACCAAGGGCAGCAGAGCCAGGAAGGAAGTAGAGACCCCTGACTGTGGTGAGTCCCTTCCTAAGGTTGACTTTGTGTGCTGGCTCTTCCTCAACTTCCCAGAGCTACTGCCTAAGCCATTCTGTCTCTTTCCCTCCTGTGCTCTCTCTGCTCCCTGCCCCCTCTCATCAGCCCTCTCCTTTACTCCTCTTCCTCATGCTCCTTCCTCTGTAGTGGGATAAGGCTGCGGCTCCATGGCAAAGTGCTTCCTCGTGACCCTGTGGGTTTGAGCCAGCTCTAAACTGAGATCCTGGGAAGTCTATCACTCAGGCCCAATGGTTGGATCTCATCCTGGAGCCCCACCCCAAATTCAGATTACATTTTGCTCAATTTGGGGAGTTTGACTCACCCTCCCTGACTCTCACAGGGGAAGCCCGTTGTTTTGCACTTCCTCATTCCAGGAATGGATCGGCTGAAATACGCGACCCAGGGCGGCCCTGAGAGATTCCCAGCCGGATGTGCAGACCTGGGAAGTTCAGGAAAACACATCTCTCCTTTCCTCCCTGCTTCTGCTCTCTTCTCTGTTCACACACCCTGCCCCTTCTTTCATCACCTCCTCCGTTCTTCCATTGCTCCCACTTTTCTCTTTAGGTAGGGTGATCATATTTCCCAAAGCAAAATCAGGACACTGCATGGGGTTCACCCGAGTCCCCTACTCCTTTATGTGGGGCTTGCTGGAACCTCCCCCCATGAGAAGCTGATGGAATCGCTCACCCGAGTCCCCCCATCCCCTGCCCAGGGCGGGCCCCCGCTGCCTGCTGTTGCTGGTTGCCCAATTATAGCAGTGTGGGGTTGGTGTTGCTGCTCTCCCTAAGCCCCTGAACATTCCTCTATGCCTCACTTGTTGTTGTAATGCTGGGCACTTGTCCCGTTTCCTCCTGAGAACTGATGGTCACTGGACAAATGCCCAGTTTTGCCAAAAAGTCAGGACATCCGGAACAGTGCTTAAAAGAAGAACTGTCCCGGGCAAAATGGGACGTATGGTAACTCTTTCTTTAGAAGTGTGCCTGCCATTCCCTGCCCTTTTGACCCGGACATACACAACCAACCCCGACTCCACTCTGTGTGCACCTGTGTGTCCTTTCATCTGCTCGCCTGCCCGGCCATACGCTGAGATCCCATCTGTCTCCAGTCTCAGTGATCCCCTTGTGCTTGTCCACAGTGCTCAGCCAGTTCCCAGAGCAATGCCAATGCCGGGGAATGGCAGTAAACTGCACCGACCGGAACTTGCGCACCGTCCCCTGGGTCTCCTCCAACGTGACAATGCTGTGAGTAACAGAGGCCACCTAGGGATAAATGTGTCCTTTCTTCGCAGAATTGGAGCCAGTGGGAAATTTGCCCTGAATTGTTGCCTTCTCTCATTGTTAGTCTGTCTGACTGCCCTGCATAGCATGTCATCAAGGGGGTAGTGCCACCTAGTGGGAAAGTTGCTTTCTGCAGAGGAAGCTAGTTCCAAATTGTACGAAACAGGGAGAGAAATTTGTGCCTTTTATTGCAATGAACTGAGCCTGGAATGATCACAAGATTAGATTAAGGATGCCCCAGATGCTCAAATCTCAGTTTTTCCCTAATCCTCTCTGATAAAACCATAATGATGGAGATACTGCTGCCAGGTGCTCTGTGCCAATCATAGTAGAAAGGTCTGAGCCGCTAATGGCTGGAGAGATGGCTTGTAAACCTGGCATCTTGACCAACACCCCAGGCTGTATTTCTCCAGTGCAGGCCTAGCTGCAGAAGGCTTGCTGTGATGGGATGAAGATTTTGACATCAGATTAAATGATAGTCCCATCCTTTTGTGGGTACGGGGCTGTTGTCCTTACTTGGAGTATTGGCATTAAATAACAGGCCCTTTGCATTTCTCTAGCACTTTTCTTCGGAGGATGAATAGGCTGCAAGTATAACACAGCTCTGTAGGGGGCTATAAAGCTTACCAAAAAATTAGCATGTCCAATATTTGGGACCATGCAGCTTTTTGAGCCTATGATGTCTGAGCAGCATGCACAGATGGCAGGGCGAGCCTACCCACTTAGTCTGAGCATGCAAATACCATTTGCACATGGGACTCAGAGAAGGGGAGGGGTCTTGTCAAAACCCCCAGATGTCAAAACTGATGCAGCAATTTGAGAAGTGCTGTTGGCAAATGCGATCATTAACGTATAGCAGCAAGCAGCACATTTCACACGTTACTCAGATAGGAGGAGGGGACTTTACCAGCGGTAAGGAGGGAACTATTGGGAGTAAAGAGACCTGCATTTCTTAATTGTTCCCATTGTATTTTCTGATCTGTGATCCCTGATTTTTCTTTCCCCCCTTCCTTAGGGATCTGAAGATGAATAAAATCCACTCACTGTTGGACAACCAATTTGTCATCTACAAAAATCTGGAGAAGCTGTACGTAGCCCCTTACTTCAGAGCAGCAGGCTCGTTGTCAAGGGCATAGGTGGGTGGGGGGAAAGAGTAGCAAATTTTCTGTGTCCAGAGCCCCAGGTAGTGTGCTACATAGAAAAGAATAAAAACACACATTTGGCAGCACCAGCTTGGCCCAGGGAAGAGCTGATGACCCTGACTTCTTCATCTTGACAGGGCCCAGTGTCCTCCGAGGCTGCTGCTTTTCTCATTTTAATAATCCACTATCGCACCTCTTCGGTCTAGAGTGTTTGGCTACAGACTCAGAAGAGGAAGCAAGAGTGCTGGGCAGCTCCTTGTTTGCAGAGGTTGCTGTGGTTTTTTTATCACTGGGCCACGGTTGGCTGGTTCTGTCAATGGGTGTATTACTTCGTATATATGGCCTGATCCACTGCCCATTCAAGTAAGTGGAAATCTGCCATAAGCTCTTCCTGCACTGCTTCATTATGATGCACTAAGTTGGGGGGCGGCCAGAATCCAAGTGACCTATCAGACTGTTGCTAACAGAACATGTCAGACATGCATGGGGTATACTATTAAATGACAGAGGGGGAAACAGCAAACAGCTCTCTGGCCTGGAAAACTCTATAAATCATTTCAGTTTGATCAAGAAAATCTCTCCAGTCTGACCCACGGGAGGGTTTATTATCTGAGATCACTCAGAACACAAGAGAACAGATTTTGTTCTTTTAGGCTGAATCCCGTCCTAGCATCCTAGCTGGTAATGATAATAGTAGTGTTGTGGTTGTATCTAGTGCACCAGGATCTCAGAGCTGCCATTAATGATTTCCAACCTTTTGTTCTTTCTTCCTGACTCCCCTTGGATAGGGAAACCGAGGCAGAGAAAGCAGAAGTGACTTTCCAAAGTTTCACAGGAAGTCTGTGAGACGGCCCAGGAATGAAGCCCACAACTTCTGCCTCCCACTTCTGTACTTTT
This sequence comes from Pelusios castaneus, assembly GCA_007922175.1. Taxonomy (NCBI): domain Eukaryota; kingdom Metazoa; phylum Chordata; order Testudines; family Pelomedusidae; genus Pelusios; species Pelusios castaneus. Next base: position 14,385,370 of record ML685808.1, read on the forward strand.
ATCCATAAAATCATCCTTTCCCTTCACTGTGCTCCATGGCAGTGCTCCCCTGGATCCTTTTCTGCTGCTGACCTTTCACTCCCCAGGCTACTGGGAATGGGAGTGCTGTAAATTGCTGCACAAAAGTGTTTCATTTCTTAGTCCTGCTCTCTCTGAGGGGTGGGCAGGGCTGCTAGGACTCTGTACTTCTGTGCCAGAGAGATACGGGTTTGATTTCATTCCTGGGTACTGGTGGGGGCTGGGAACACTGTGGAAACCCTATTAACCATGAGCTATTTGTTCTCCGGTCTATTTGTAAACAGCCTCCTGCAGCACAACCAAATCCAATCAGTACTGCCCTTTGCTTTTGCTGGACTTTCCAAGCTTAAAATGCTGTGAGTAAAAGGTTTTCACGTGGCGGGGCCCAGGGGAGAGGGGAGGTTATTGACAGTCTCAGTGTTTTAGTTTTCTTAGCACAGGCAATTCCTCCTGCTCCTGGAATGAATGCAGGCTGAATGCATGTGGGCTTGGATACCATTCTGCTGCCTTTTGTGGGGGTCAGGTCAGAGCCCGTCTGGAGACATGTGTGTGAACAAAATGTACCCACAATCCCCAGCAAGAACCTAGAAATTAAAGTATGTTATGGGGGAGGGAGGATTTCTGCCTCCTACAAGTGTTTCTCCCTCATGTTCCCCACCTCTCTACCATTCATTGCCCATTCACACCCTAAAATAAGGCTTACAGGAGTTGGGGGGGGGGGTAACGGTTGATGAATAAAAACCAATTTAACCAACAACAGCATCATCTTAAAGTCACTTTTCTTTCCTGCTCTTTAATAAAATTCCAGGTTCCTGAGTCACAATAAAATCACTCAGCTGGAGCCCAGAGTTTTCCAGGACCTGCATCATCTTGAATGGCTGTAAGTGCCTCTTTCTGTTGGGTGACCTAAGAGAGTCCCATGAAGAGTCAGGGGATGAAACTGATCTGATGGGCAAGTTAGCTTGAATTTCAGGGATAATACTCTAACACAGGGGTCGGGAACCTATGGCTCGCGAGCCAGATGTGGCTCTTTTGATGGCTGCATCTGGCTCGCTGCCAGTGTTCCCTCTAAGCTGCGCGGGCGCGCGGCCGCACAGCGGCCGTCGCACCCCCCACGCAGCAGTGAGCGACCCCCGCGCAGCCCGGCAGCCCCCGCTGCTCCCTCCAAGCCCCGGGGCCGCGGCTTTGCCGCGGCACACCCGGCCTGCGCCCTGCCTCCGGGCTGGCCTTCCCCGCCCCCAGGGTGGGACAGGCAGGCTCAGGAGCGCGGGCCTGCCTGCCCCACGCAGCCGGGGCAGCGGGGTGGCTGTGGCAGCGGCGGGATCCCAGGCTCCCACCCCCCGACCGCCTCGACTTCCCGGGGCCGGGGCCGGGCTAATCCACGGCCCCGGCCTCCCAGCACGGGGCCGGGATCAGCCTCCAGGGCTGGGGTCTGCTCCCCCCCCCACCGGCGGCTTCCCAGGGCCGCGCTAGGGTCCTCCCCCACCGGCGGCGTTGGCTTTCTTTCTTTCTTTCTTTCTTTCTTTCTTTCTTTCTTTCTTTGCTTCCTTCTTTCCTTCCTCTTCTTTCCTTCTTTCTT
>ML685808.1:14386976-14491187 GCA_007922175.1 Pelusios castaneus
CTCTTCTTTCCTTCTTTCTTTGCTTCCTTCTTTCCTTTCTCTTCCTTTTCTTTCTTTCCTTCTTTCTCTTTCTTTGCTTCCTTCCTTTCTCATCCTTCTCTTCTTTCTTTCCCCTTTCTTCTTTTCTTCTTTTTCTTCCTTCTTTCTCTTCCTTCCTTCTTTCTCTCCCTTTCTCTTCCTTCCTTCTTTCTCTCCATTCTCTCTTTTTTCTTTCTCCCTTTTTCTTTCCTTCTTTCTCTCCTTTCCTTTCCTTTTTCTTTCCTTCTTTCTCTTCTTTGCCTTCCTTCTTTTTTCTTTCTTCCTCTTTCTCTTCCTTTCTCTTTTTTCATTCTTTGTCTTCTTTTTTCTTTCTTTCTCTTCTTTCCACTTCTTTCCTTCTTTCTTTTTTCTCTTCCTTCCTTTTTCTCTCTCTCTTTTCCTTTCTTCTCTCTTTTTCTCTCTCTTCCTTCCTTCCTCCCTTCTTTTTTTCCTTCCTTTTTAAAAAAACCCAACCTTTAAAAATTAATTTTAATTAAAAACCTTTTTTAAAGGTTTTTTAAAAACCTTTCTAAAATTAAATTTCAATTAAAAGTAATTCAAATTCAATTAATTAAAACATAAAATGCACACATTTACTTGTATTTAGTTTTAAACATATTGTATGGCTCTCACGGAATTACATTTTAAAATATGTGGCATTCATGGCTCTCTCAGACAAAAAGGTTCCCTTCCCCTAACAGTTCCAGAGGGGTAGCCGTGTTAGTCTATTGCAGAAAAACAACAGAGTCCTGTGGCACTTTTAAAGACTAACAGATTTATTTATTGCATGAGCTTTCGTGGGAGAAAATTTACTAATTAATTTAATATTAATTTACTATGGGTTGTACTGGAGAGAAGAAAAAGAGCTGCGGCTGTCGGGCTGGGGAGAGCTGCAGCTGGGAAGATCGGGCTGGGGAGAAAGGGAGAGCTGTGGCTGGGGAGATCGGGCTGGACCCAGCCTGATCTCCCTAGCCGTGGCTCTTCCCTTCTCCCCAGCCTGATCTCCCCAGCTGCAGCTCTCCCCAGCCAGATGGCCATAGTTCTTTTTCTTCTCTCCAGCCTGACCCATAGTAAATTAATAAAGCTACAATATTTCATTTTAACATTTTTATAAAGTTCAAACAAAAAGACAACATTTATGCATTTTTTTTTACTTAAGGTACTTAGGCTTGCTGAAGCTTCCAACGCCAAAAAACTGTCACCCACGAGGCACCATGCCTGATAAATTGCCACTTAACAAGTACAGTATCTTGCTCAGCTGCATCATCAGCTTAGAGGGAACATTGGCTCCCTCCCAGAGTTCCTGACCACTCCTCCGTTGACCAATGACCTGCCAGTGTGGACACAGAGGCTATGTCTACACTTGCACTTTTAAGGCGACTTTAATTAAGTCAACTTAGTGTGTCTACACTTAAAATTAAAGTCGACTTAAAGGGGAACTTACAAAGTCGACCTAGAGCATCCACACTGGGTGCTCTAGGTCGACTTTGTGGGGCTAGGGGGACCTTGGGCAGGTCCACGGTGATGGGGGGGGGCACCCTTGTGTGCAATGGGGCAAAGGGGTACAGGGACCCTGGCAGGGCGAGCCCTGTGTGTGATGCTGTCTGGATTTAGGGAAGCATTTATGATATTATTTTCAATGGATATCTCATAAATGATCTATAATCCATAGGAACTATGTCATGTTTGGTATCAATAGAAAGGTAGTAATTTGCTTGGAATGTTTATATCGTTTATGTCTAGGAATTCTATTTGGATTGGAAGTTAGGAATTGGGTATTCTATCTGTACTTTAATTTATGTTATTTTATTGAAATACCTGAGAAAGCTGGGTGGGTGTGTCAAACCATTGTGTCCTTAATGTTTAAGAATGCACCAGGGACTAAACTGATGAGCCATTAAGGACATAAGGAATACACCCATTGTGTCCTTAATTTCTCATCAGTTTAGTCCCTGGGACCATTATCCCTGGTACATTCCTAAACATTAAGGACACAATGGTTTGACACACCCACCCAACTCTCTCAGGTATTTCAATAAAATAACATAAATTAAAGTACAGATAGAATACCCAGTTCCTAACTTCTAATCCAAATAGAATTCCTAGACATAAACTATGTAATCATTCCCAGCAAATTACTACCTTTCTATTGATACCAAACATGACATAGTTCCTATGGATTATAGAGCATTTATGAGATATCCATTGAAAATAATATCATAAATGCTTCCCTAAATCCAGACAGCAACACACACTGGGCTCTACCCTGTCCTTTGGGGGGCATGCCAGGCTCCCCCTGTGCCCCCCTCCCAGCAGAGAGGGCAGTAGTGTAGTCCTGGGGTAGCCCTAAGTCGATTTAGGGCTACCCCATGTCTACACTGGCTTAATTCGACTTTAGAAAGTCGAATTAAGCCTTAGGTCGAGTAAAAAGCAGGTTTAATAAAGTCGACTTAATTTTCATTAAGTCGACTTAAGCAAAGTGTAGTGTAGACGCAGGGCAAATTAAGTCGACTTAATTTGCCAGTGTAGACACAGCCAGAGCGTCCACACTGGAAACTTCAGTCAACTGCGTAAGTCGACCTAAAAGGTCGACTTTAAGTTGACTTAAAGTTGTCCTTGTTAACTCGATTTAACAGAGCCTACAGTGTAGACGTATCTTAGGCTATGTCTACACTAGAAAATGTTAGGTTGACTTTGTTAAGTCGACTTACTAAGGTCGACTTTAAGTCGACTTAAAGTCAACCTTATTAAGTCGCCTTAACAAAGTGGACCTAACCACCCTTAAGTCAACTTAACAAAGTGGACTTAAATGTCCACACCGTCCTTAAGTCAACTTAAGGAGTCGACTTAAGGCTTAAATCGACCTAATGAGTGGTTCTTATTAAGTCAACTTAAGCTTTCATTAAGTCGACTTAAGGAATTTCTTAAGTCGACTTAATGAAAGTCTGGTGTAGACATGGCTTAATTTAAGTCGACTTAAGCTCCTTAAATTCCAAAGGGGTAGCCGTGTTAGTCTATTGTAGAAAGACAACAGAGTCCTGTGGCACTTTTAAAGACTAACAGATTTCTTTATCGTGTGAGTCTTTAAAAGTGCCACAGGACTCTGTTGCCAAGCTCCTTAAGTTGATTTAAATTGCCAGTATAGACGTAGCCTTAGTGTTTTATGTTTTAATTTCCACATCACATGCTGTCGTTGAGACCTAGTGCTTACAAGAGAAATATATGGATTAGATCTCTCTTTGGATATGAGAACATCACTGTGATATTAGATAGGAGTAAGCACATCAATCCTTTTGCAACAAGGCATAAGCCAACCACGGGGTTAGAAAGAAATGTTCCCTCTAGGCAGGTTACTCCATCATTGACCACAATGCAGTTTCTTGCACCTTCTGAAGCATTTGTTGCTGGCCAGAGACGAGTATTGCTCTGGTCACGCATGGCCAGGTGTGTACATCTGCATATGTATGTGTGTTCATTACTGGAGTGTGTCACTGAATGCCACAGACAGAAGGAGGTTGTTTACTCTGTTGTAAAAAAGAAAAATTCCAAAGGGGTAGCCGTGTTAGTCTATTGTAGAAAGACAAAAGAGTCTTGTGGCACTTTTAAAGACTAACAGATTTATTAATCGCATGAGCTTTCGTGGGAGAAAATCCCACTTCGTCAGACGCTATCTTCAAAGCGTCTGACGAAGTGGGATTTTCTCCCACGAAAGCTCATGCGATAGCTATCTTCAAAGCGTCTGACGAAGTGGGATTTTCTCCCACGAAAGCTCATGCGATAGCTATCTTCAAAGCTTCTGACGAAGTGGGATTTTCTCCCACGAAAGCTCATGCGATTAATAAATCTGTTAGTCTTTAAAAGTGCCACAAGACTCTTTCGTCTTCGTAAAAAAGAAATGCAGGGAAAGTTAATAAACAGTCCCTGCCCCCACATACACATTGGGGGATGGAAGTGTGTTTGAGCCCTCCCCTTCCTTCCTTTCTTCTGAGTAAACAGAATCTGTCCTCGTCCTTCCTTATACCCTCAGCATGAGAACAAGGGGAAACAATTACACCTGGTGTCTGAACCAGTCACATTACAGTTGTCTCCCGCTCATCCCTTGAACCTTGGCCAAGTTCAGGTCAGACTAGAGAAGTATCTGACCTCAAAAGATGTGGACCTGGGAAATAGATGAAGAGCTGTAATGGAGCACTCTACCTAGGGATGCTTCAGGGAGATAACACACTTTTAGCTTTTTTCAGTCTAGTGCCTAGTGGAAGTGTGTCTGCATAATTCATTGTGCAGGTCTCCGTTTAGGAGAGGCCAAAGACTGGAGTAGCAGAGAGGGCATGCAGGAAAGGGGATTTTGCAGGCCTTAGAGAGAGCTTTGGGTGAGCACCAGTGCTGGCAGAATAGCGGGTGCTCCTGGTCAGGACAAGTGTATGGATGAGCCCTGAAGTGGGATGTCACTTGACTCCACACTCCCACCAAATATTAAACCAAAACCAAAATGTAAAAGTTCCAAAATGCTTGTCCCCTCACTCGGTTCTCCAAGGGTGCGTCTACACTTACAAGTGAGGTCAACTTAAGGAGGCTTAAGTTGACCTAAACTACTCCCTGTCCGCACTGGGCTTTTATTAAGTCGACTTAATAACACCTAGTTTTTGGTTGACTTAAGTGTTGTCAACCTTATTAAGTCGACTTAAGCCAGTGTAGACGGGGAATAGCCCTAAGTCGACCTAAATGCCCTAGGTCGTCCTAGGGCTAGGCGGAGCCCTTCTCCCCAGTAGAAGGGAGCCGCAGCTCCGCCGGGGACAAAGGGCTCCCACCAGGGACAAGGAAGCTGTGAGCAGCTTGTCCTGGGGACAGCCAGCCGCGCATGGCGGGCTCTCCTCGGGACAAGCCTCGAGCGACTTCCTTCTTGGCAGGGAGCCGCGGCTCCCTTCTGGCTGGGAGCTGTGGCTCTCCATCAACCTAGCCTAGCCAGTCGACTTACAGAGTCTAGTAGAGACTCTCTAAGTCAACTTAATAAAGTCAACTTAAAGTCGACTGACTAAAGTCGACTGACTAAAGTCAACTTAACTTTCTAAGTGCAGACATAGTCCAAGGGTCTGACCACGCTGACCCCATAGGGGGCAGCCCTTCCTCAAGTCTGTGGTGCTATATAAAGGGCTTACTCAAGAAAAGAAACAATTTCTGCTGTGCTAGTTGGCTGCCATACTGAATTTAGCTCTGCCTGGAGAGAACTTCCCAACCCTTCAGATTCCTATCCTCATAATTTGCTACAGTATCAACCGACCTCTCAAATAGCCTGGGAAAAAAACCAAGAAGCTTCTTATTAGGGTGATCCAGGGTGCCAGTCTGCCACAAAATCCTGACGTGCCTTAAATCTCAAATTCTCCAGTGGACTTTTAATTTCTTTTAATTTTGTAGCAAAAGGGGAAAAAATCCAGCAGCCCCCCCGATTGTGAAAGAATCCAAACTCTGAAATCAGAGCCAGCACATCAGTCAGAATGATGCGGGAGGAAATTTGAAGGGGTGGTGTATGTACTCATCTCCTCTGGACTGGGTTGAGGGAGAGGATGGACAGGGAAGGAAACAGGCAGTGAAGGAGAGAAGGAAGCTGATGTTACTGGGATTTCTGCTGTCAGGGAGAAAGAGAAGAAATTATCACTCCAGGGACAATAATTAGAGCTAAATGTAAGCCTGTGAAAAGGTCTCTTCTTCCTAACCTAATAGAGTCCCACATAGCTTTGTTCCTTTCCATCTAAACTCTGTTATTCTGCATCACCACCTTTCCCTCTTCTCATTCCAGAATGCTGGATAACAACAGAATTGCCAAGATCCTCCCAGAGACTTTTGTGGGGTTGAAATCTCTGTATTTTCTGTAAGTATGGACCTGAGTCTCTAGGGTCCCATGTCCATAATGTCCCTGAAGCTATAAGCTTTCATTCCCATTCCCAAGGCCAATGTTTCTCCACCCTTTCAGGTTGGTGACCCCTTACTCAAAGTGAAAATTTTTCGTGACCTCATTACATTTATTATAAAAATAAGAGTGAAAAATGTGTGAACTATAATGCTAAGGCTGTCCATTGCATGCATACATTTCAAGAGGTTGATAGAATAGTTTACCTTGAAGGAAAAGGAAGTGGAGGGGGGGGTCAGGAAAGCAGGATCTTCTCTACTTTAGATATTAATAAAAGTTTCAATGTGTTGTCACCATTCCCCGCCAATTGTCATTTGTGTATGACCCCTTTCCCGTGACCCATTGGGTGAGAAACACGGCTCTGTGCCATTCCTTTCCCTTGCTGCTGTTATTCAGTCCTAATGCAGGCAAAGCTCCACTGGGAGTTTTGCCTCAGAAAAGAGTTCAGTGTCTAACACTTAAACATAGGCAGAGCTGCTAGTTCCAGAAGGGTGGTCTGTTAGTCTGTGTACAGCAAAAATAATGAGAGTCCTGAGGTGCCACAGAACTGCTAGTGCTGTCTATACTTAATGGTGCCCAACATGTCCCATTGCACAACCCTATTTTCATTTTCTTATAACTCTGACAAACTTGAATAGTTCCTCTGAAATTTTCCATGCCCGGCACGTGCCTCAGGCTGAATGTTTTGGGGACATTTCTGCAAAAATGGTTCAGCCATTAATCATCATAGGATTAGGGCAAAATGCTTTGTTTTGCCCCTGCTAAAAAATATTCCTACAACCACGTCTTTGAGAAACTCTATAGCGCCACCATGCTCTGGAGCAGGGACTTGATGTTTGGCAGGAGGCTGGCCCTACTGTCTTTCGTGTTCTTGGGGAAAGCTGCCCAAATTGGGCCAACTTATGAGCCTTTGAAAATCTCAATTCCCGCTTGCTCAGTAAAGCCTCGCTAAAGATAAGCAGCTATATTCTCTGAAGGTGCTGCCCGCAATAACTGTGCACCAGCCAGGGCTGCAGAGACTGAGCAGGCCTTCTCCTGCAGTTGCTATGAGTTGCCTGCACAACCTGAAAGTTTCCTCTTCTATGCCTGCATTAGGATACAGGCGTCATTAGATGATTGCATACTGTTATTTCCACAGGAACCCCACCCCTCACTTGCATTGTTTGCAGGTCAGCTTTGGCTGAAGCTAATCTTGACTATAAGCTGTGGTTATTTGGGTCAGTACCCTAAAGCAAATGAGTGAAAGTAACATCAAACACTTAGATCTGTGCAGTGGCTTGGCCAGGTGACCTGTCGTCTCTGAACACAGTGGTGTAATTCTCTACTATAGATGGGGCTATGGGAGAGCTGTCTGTGACAGACAGATTCTGAGAACAGGCCCAGTGAAATGTTGCATGTACTCAGCCTAGACAGGTAACTGAGACTCAGAGGCCTTAGCGACTGGGCCATGAATGCAGTGCCGATCTCCTTGGCTATGGCTACACTAGAAAAGTTAAGTCGACTTAATAAGATCAACTTTAAGTCGACTTAAAGTCAACCTTATTAAGTTGACTTAACAAAGTCGACTTAAATTTTTCTAGTGTAGACATACCCCTTGTCAACCTCATTAAGTCAACTTAATGCCTTTAAGTCCACTTACTAAGGTCAATTTAGATGCTAAATCCACACTGGCTTAAATCAATTTAAGAATCGACTTAAGCCTTAAATTGACCTAAAACTAGGTGTTATTAAGTTAGCTTAAGGAACAGCTTAAGTCGGACTTAATAAAAGCCCAGTCTGGACAGGGAGTAAGTTAGGTCGACTTAAGCCTCCTTAAGTCGACCTAACTTGTAAGTGTAGATACACCCCTTGTGTCCTGGGCATTAATTTAGGTTTTTCTCATTGCTTCCTGATTAGATACATGCTGAACAACTCCCTGGCTAGAATGCCCAACACCTCCATATGTGCCGAAATGCCGAAGCTTAGCTGGCTGTGAGTACCAGCCCTGGAGTGACGATGTGCCGTCTGAAATGCCAAAGCCTGTGGCACCTCAGCCCGCCCCCTCCAGTGGCATTCCTGTGAATCAGTGGGGGCATGAGTATTCCCAGCACAGCCTAGAGGAGAGGAGACGCGACTGTGCCTCTCTTGGTATTCTACGGGGGACGGGGTAGATGTACTCAGAGCAGTGGTTTGGCTGGACTGAAAGGGTGGAGTGAGGAGAACAGATAGGAGCAGGCTGCAGCAGGCAAGAGACAAGCAAAGGTGTTTTAGCAGTGGGGTTGAAGGGGGAAAGGTGGATATAAGAGAGGATGAAATGACAGGCTGCACTGAAAGCCTGGGTGAGAGAAAAGAAAGAAAGAGAACATGGAGGGTGTGAGCCTGAGAGATGAGGGGATAGTGGAGTTTTTGACAGACAGAGAAAGCAGGACCGGAGAAGATGGCCTCTGAGGTCAGTTCTCACAAGTCTGCTCTTGCAGGGGGCTTCAAGATAGGCTCCCTTCTCCCTAGGGGGAAAGCGACATTTTTTCTGGCAGGGGACATGTTGGTTGAAGGGGCTGAGGTTGCTATCCAAGGAACCCCAGCTGCTACTCTTTTTCTAGGGAGCTGGAAGGAAACCATATCCATGATCTGGGGAGCTCAGTGTTCCAGGAATGCAACACCTTCACTGTGCTGTGAGTACTGACCCTCCACCTGCCATATACTAAGGTGGGGGAGGGAAAAGACTGGGATCTGGCATGGCTATGGAGTCACACCTTCAGGGGTGAAATCACCATGGACCCTGTGCATCAGCTGGGTCACACCAGTACAGTCACTGGATGTGATGCCAGGAGCATTGTCCAGTCTTCGCAGAATTCGGTGTAAAACCAGAGACCTTGGGCTAGGTTCTCTGCTAGTATCAGTATAGTTTCAGTGACTTCAACCGAGTTACGCCACTTTATCCCTATTGCAGATCTGGCGTCTGGAATCCATTTTATGGGACACAGCTTCTCTTTAAAAAGAGCAATGGTAGAAAGAGTTCGGTGGTATTTTAAATATCTGCTGACCATCTGCACTTGATAATTGGGTCCAGCAATTTCACCTCCAGTTCACTGCTTTGAAATCAGCTCAGCTCATTGATGACCATCTGATGGTTCTTCAGTGACCAAGGAAAAATGAGCTAATGCATGTCAGTCTAGTCAGTGCCTGACTAACACCTGTCTGCATCGCAAACCATGGAGTAGCTGCTATCTGAGTAAAGGGATTCCCTCTCTACCCAGAACCTTTCACTAGCACGAAAATCTCTTTTACATTTTCCTTTTAAAGAAGAAAAATATAAAGCTTGCCTAGTAGGTTCTCAACCTGTTCAACACCAGCCAGTTCTTGGTTTGCCCCTCATCTCTAAAGTCTATTTTTGGTCAACTTCACGTCTGGCTTGCTGTGTTCATTTTCAGTGTCAAGTTATAGAGCTGGTGCTTTCTAGGAGCCGACAAAGCCAAGAAATTCTCCCAGCCCTAGCGACTAGTTTTCCTAAACACGATATTTATATATTTCCCAGAAGGCTCAGCCTCTGGAGCCCTGCAAGATAAGGATAATAAACTTTCATGCCAGGTGTATGTTATTTCCATATACACAAGCTACAAATTGTCCATGGGACAGTGGCATGAAAGGAAGGACTGGAATGTGCGGTTGAACCCTCCTCCCGAAGTGTGAGAAGTGATTACCCAGGGCACTGGGAATGCATCACTGGAGCCTTTCCCAAAGCTGTCAAATCAGAGTAGGCAAGTAAATCCAAGGCTTATGCAAACAATAGCTGATACGTGGCTTTGGCAGGATTCCCCTCCTGTATACTTAGGAAGAAATCCCCCTTCCCCAAGCATAGTTAAGATGCTGTCTTAACAATACTATAATCCTCAAGTAAAGTTTTAGCTTGATGCACCCAGTTACTCACTCATCTTGCAAGGGATTTGAGTAGCTTAAATAATTAATCATAGAGCCATGGGTATTGGAGCTGGCAAAGGCCATTAGGCCCATTAAGCAATCTGGTCTTATGAACACAGTGTTGGTCTCTCTGCACTCATGCAGATTTGTGAAACACTCATATGAAGAGGCATTATGGGCCTGACACAAAATTTCAAGCCTGCTGTTCATCCACTAAAGACAGGGAGAGCTGCAGGTGAGCTGATCATTAATTAGTTAATTTTCATTCATTTTAGGTGTCCACATGGGAAAATGTTGCCCCTGAGTTTTACAAGTGGTTCAACTTGCAATAGCACACTCAGCAGGTGTGAGCTGCTGTGGTGTTTGTATGTACAGACCAGGTATCTTGTCTGCCTGCATGCAGCACACAAATCAAGCATGCCTGAGGAGTAATCAAGCACTGTAATGTGCAAAGAGCTACTCTATTATTAATTATTATTATTATTATTATTTATTTGAAGCAAAGCAGCAGCACTTGAGCTGTATTGCAGCCTGAGCTATCAATGAGCTAATTTCCAATGGCATTTTCAGAGCACTCAGAGGCAAGGCAAGGACACATAACATGAAAACTGATGCACTTCATTCTCATTTTCTGAGTGAGCCCAGGTGTTGCCAAATGCCTCATCACAGGGGACTGGACTAGATGAATGCTCAAGATCCTTCTATTTCTATGGCTATGTCTACACTTTTTATTTTAGGTCGACTTAGCATGTCCACACTTAAATTTTAAGTCGACCTAGAGAGGACCCTACAAAGTCAACCTAGAGTGTCCACACTGGACGCCTAGGTCAACTTGTAGGGGCTAGGTGGACCTGGACAGGTCCACAGTGGTGGGGGGGCACCCCTTGCCAAGTGCCAGGCGGCTCAGTCTTTGCCCCATTGTACCTGGGTACAATGGGGCAAAGGGGGACAGGTACTCTGGCAGGGCATAGGGGCAGGGTGGGCAGGGGTCTGCCCTGCCCTGTGGGGGGGGGGCATGCCAGGCTCTCCCTGTGCCAGCCACTCTGGCAGGGAGGGCAGTGGGGAAGCCCTGGAGCACCCTAAGTTGACTTAGAGGCGACTTAGGGCTACTCCATATCTACACTGGCTAAGTCGACTTTTTAAAGTCGACTTAGCCAGCAAAGTCGACTTTAAACGAGGTTTTGTAAAGTCGACTTAATTTTTCCTTGAGTTGACTTAAGCAGCTGCTTAAGTCAACTTAAGGAAAGTGTAGTGTAGATGCAGAGTAAATTAAGTCGATTTAAGCTTGCTTGTAAAGTAGACTTAATTTACAAGTGTAGACGCACCCTCTGATTCTATGAAACCTTGTAATTCTGTGCTTTTCCAGACCCCCCAACATCGAACCAATGTGGGCATGACCACACCCTCTCAAGGAGTGCATCTACACTTGTAAATTAAGTCAATTTAAGCAGTTCAAATTAGTTAATTCGGATTAACTAATTCAAACTAACTTTTGTAAGTGTAGACATAGCCTAGGAGACCTTAGTCTGTGAGTCTATGAGAAGAAAACAACCCTGCAGCTGATGGAGCTGGATGTGGCTCTTTGTCTTTGGCAGGATCCCAAAGCCAAGCTCTCGCTCCATCCAGGCTAGTGGAGGTTCATCTCCCTGGCACTGAGGATACATCTGGACTGCACCTAGACACCCGCAGTTGGTCCATGCCAGCTGATTCGGGCTGACTGGGTATGTCAGATTGCATCATGCTTAGCTGTTAAAGCAACACTTTCAGTAATTTTATTGCTTCTGAATATAATCAGCAATGAATCAGATTCTAAAAGAAGTGTAGAGGCACATGGCATTCTAAACCAGATAGACTTTTGCTTTGCGTTTTGTCTGAATCTTTTTAGTGAAGTGCTTCTTGAACCTAAAGCGGTATCAGCTTACTTACAGAAATCAGATTATGATGTGGCTCAAGCTTGCTTTCTTCTTAACTCTTTGATTGATAAACAGCAAGATCTTTGGGATCATGAGGAGAATTTCAACAAAATTATGGCTGATGTAAAGATTATTGCAGAAAAAAATTCCATCAAAATGCAAACTAAAAAAAGAGAATCTGCTGTATGCCCCCAAATTCCAAAGCTATGTTACTGAACTCAACAAAGCAGAAACTATGCTTCCAAAAACTGACCAAGTAAAGGTGTTCCTTCCTATTTGTGATCTCACCATCAGTGAACTTAACGATTTACAGACAACTCCCATTTTTAAATGGGGACCCTGCATTCAGTCCAAAGTGCAATTACTTTCTTGATTCAGAGACACTCAGACCATTTGCAAGATATTATAATAGTGATATGGATGGATTTGAAGCTGAACTGAGACTATTTTGAAAAGTTCTAGAGAGGTAGGAATGTGAGAGAGAAGTAAAAATTGTCACAATGAACCAGGTGCTTAATCTACTTGAAGAACTGAAAATATCTTTCAGGGAACTCTATCGATTGTGTGTTATTGCTATTACCACACCGCCAGCAAGCTGTGAACGCACATTTTCATGTCTGCGTCAAATTAAGAGCTATTTGAGGAACAGTATGGGTGATGAACACCTATGTAACATTGCCATACTGGCAAAAGAAAAGAGACTCTCCAAAGCCCTTGAAGCAGTGATTAACCGCTTTGCAGAATTGCATAAGAATCAGTGGATTCCACTTCTGTAGATATTTACATGCCTCTGTTCTTCTCCCTCTGACTGATTTCTTACTTGATCAAATTGCAAAAAAAGACATCTCACACATGAGGAAGAACAACATCAGGCTGGGCCAACTCACAGAATACATGCTGTCACCCTTTCATTTCTGAAAGATCACCACAACCAGAGGTTATGAGCTCTTCTTTATTCACAAATCTCATTTCAATTCTTTTGCAATTTCAAATTCCAGACAATCGTTCCTGTGAAGGATCACCCCCATATGCTCTTTACATAGCACATCCAAAGTAGTTATACTTACAGTCCAAAAGTTCCCAGAGAAGCTCAAACCAAAGTAATTTACCTCAGGTCACACCGGTCCACTGATCACAGAGACCATCAAGAAGGCCACTCACAGCTCAAGTTTACAAAAAAAAACCCTTAGATTGTCACCTTCATTTCCTTCTTGCCTTTGACTGGCATCTGATTCTATCTGAACACATTGTACAGCAGAGGACTATTTTGGATGGTCATTGTGCAGGGTAACAGGAGAGTAAGGGCTGATCTTTCGGGAATGATTGCAACAGGAATCACAAATCAAAGAAGAGCTGCTGTGCAGACTGTGGTGATCTCTCTGAGTCTGAAATGAAGAAGAAAGCCCATTTGTGTACTGCCAGCTTGATCAAGCAGACCGTGGATAAACAACAGCATGTCTTGGCTTTCTTACCTGACCAGGGGTTGTCTTGTCTCAATTTGCTCTGCTTCCTCTCACTAACGCCTTGTGTATTCCTGGATGTCTCTGTACTAGTACTAGCTCAAAAGTAAGCAACTGTATTTGAAAGAAATCCATTACCAGTGTTCTGTTCTGCCTAATTTGTACATAAAATGTACATAGGGACTTGTTTGGAAACTGTTTTCCTTGTTGCAATTTGAATTTGGTTGGTTAATGCTTGCTTGCAGTATAAAGAGCAAACTGTCACCTAAGTTCATCTAAATCAGTAGGATTTATTTCAGAGAAAATAAGTTTAGGATGAGTGCTTGCCCACCCTGAAATTCACAGTGCCCCCTCTATGCCCTCCCCGCCCCCTACAAAAATTTCTGGAGCCACTGGTGTAAAACAGCCTTGCATCCCAGGGACTGTGAGCCCAAGACAGCTGGCACAGGACAGCGACAGGTGTCTAGTTGTAATGTAGACCTACCCGAGCAGCTGTATAGTGTGGGAGCCCTAATGCCAGGAGCAGTACAGCCTCCCCTGTAGCAACTGATTCCCATCACTTCACTTTCCTTGCTGGGCCTGTGCCTGTCTTTGGCATGCAGCTGCAGAACATGGACCTTCATATTCCCTGCCCTCGCTCCCCTCTATGGGCCAGCTGGAGGCACTGCCAGCTCTTATTGCTCCCAAGGTGGAGAAGTAAGAAGTAAGTAGCCATTAACAAATGGACTTGAGGTGGAGACTTGTGTGTGTGTGTGCCGCATGGGGGCTGGAATGCAGAATGAAGACTATTTTGCAGTATTTTCCAGGGGAGGGTCTCAGTGATTCACCCTCAGCTCCCCCCTTGTTACCGTCTCAAAAGGAATGAATGCTTTGGAAGGCCAGCCATCTATTCTCAGGCACAGAAGGTCTGCTACAACTCCTTGACACAGCCTGTACTGCCAACAGAAGAGGCCACCAAACATTTTTATCTCAAGATGCTGAGCCCTGTTTTTCCCTAGCAAGAACTCTCTCTCCCACACGCCACCAAAGATGAGAAGAGAGTGAGTGGCTGCCTCTCCACAGTGCAACGCTTCCTTCAAGCAAAGCAACCAAGTACTTCTGGCTTTGATCAGGAATGTGTTTCTAAGGACTGTTACATCAGTGTCATGGAAACATTAGACGGGAGGCATAAACACACCCTGCCAGTGACACCGGCCAAATGACAGCTTTATGAGGAGATGAAACAGACAAGAAGAGACTAGTATGCACAGCAGAGTGGGAAGAAGCACCCCATCCCAGCACTCTTTGTGAATCTTCCAGCATAGCTGAGGTCTGGTGTTACTGAGGCGCTGATAACTAAGGGGTAGGGGGGTACCTCCCATTCCTAGATGAAGTGTTTGGCAAGGACTTGTGCCCCTCTGAAAACAGCATTCCCATCCATTCCTCAGGGGTGAGTATCGAATTAGGGCAGCCGGAGACTGGCATGAAGAATACCTTTCGTAGTCAATAAACACACAATGGCCTTGAGCGAGTGACAAACAGCACAGAGACTCCTGTACCACCTCTCCTAGAATATTTAGGCATCAGCCTGGAGATCTGAGCTCCATAGTTCAGCTAATAAAAGAAATGGCTGATATATAGGCATGAAGAATCTGGAAATATCCTCCATGTGGCAGAGGGCAGTCATGCTAGTTCCTTGCCAGAGCCATGAACACACAGGGATTCAGAAAGTTGTATGAGCACTTTTGATCCCTCCCTTGATTTTCATTTAAGGCCTAGAGGGTAAGGGTGTTGAATCCAGAAATTTCAATGAACCTCTCTCCAAACTAAACTATCTCCTCATTAAGTGACACAACCTATGGCTGCACTGGAAAACCATGGTTCATTCAGTACTGGATACTGATGTTCCCAAATCGCAGACAACAAACCACCCTGCATTTGTCAGGGAGCCAGCTGTGCTTTGTGTAGGTAGTATTGGGTTGCACTGTGAACTCCGCTTGTTTCACACTCATTACATTTCTCTCGCTCTCTGGCTAGCCGAATGGGCTCTGACGGGGCCTTCCCAGCCCTGGCGGGGGGCTCCAACAGCTTCTCCTCTGGGCTGTAGCTCATCTGATTCTGTGTGAGCTGTCCCTGAACCCGAGTTCGGCTCTGGATCTGATCTTCCCCAATAAGTGTTTAGCTGTAGCGTTTGGGGCCATGTATCAGTAAATACATGCTATGGAAAGACTAGAGTAGTCTCGGGTGCATGGCTTCATACAAACAAACCACTCAGAAATCCAGCACTGAGATCTCCTTCATGGTTTGGGCAGTTCTGAGGCCACTAGAGGCCCTTGAACTACCTTGGGAATGAAGGGCTGTTTTTCTCTCTCCTCTAGGATTCTCCGCCGAAACAAGATCAAATGTATCCAGGAAGGGGCGTTTTCCAAACTGAACAGACTGGTAGAGCTGTGAGTTTCCCCATTGAGTTGCATGGATGCAGTGCCCTCGCATGGTCTGTAGGGCGTCAGTGGCTGTGAGCTCAAGTTGTCATGTGGATGGGAAATGCAGAGCGCTCATTGCCGTGGCTGCGCTCATTTGCTCATGACCCTGCATGGGGGAGGGATGGGATTATTCTTCTTCCCTTGGTGAATAGTTCCCTGAAACTTGGGTGCTTGGCTGCTCCACCCTAGATCTAGCTTTTAATAGTTCATACATGCATTTGTTGCTTACAAAAGGGGCAGGCTGATGTTGCTGGGTATAGTGTTGGCAGGTGTGGTCCAAGCTGCCCATCACGTCAACCCCAGCTCTGCCAACGCTCCTCACTCCTGACCTGTAGCTCCTTTTGCTGTTCCTGTCCTGCAGCCCCACACAGGCTGGGCAATATTGGTGTATTCCTAAATGACCTCAAAAAGGGGATAAACATTGCAGTGGCAAAGTTTGCAGATGATACAAAATTATTCCAGATGGTCAAGTCCAAAGCTGATTGTGAAGAGTGCCAAAGGGGTCTAAGTCAGCTGTTACCACTCAGGGAAGTGATCTTGGCATCATCATGGATAGTTCCTGGAAAACATCTGCCTGATGTGTGCGGCAATCAGAAAAGCACCAGAATGTTAGGAACCATTAGGAAAGGGATAGTTATGAAACAGGAAAACATCATGTATACATCCATGTTATGCGCACACCTAGAATACTGCGTGACGTTCTGATTGCCCAGTCTCAAAAAGATATGGGGAAGTCTTAGGCAAAAATACAAAGAAGGACAACAAAAAATCATCAGGGGTATGGAAGAGCTTCCATATGAGATGAGATTAAAGACTGGGACTGTTCAGGTTAGGAAAGAGACAACTAAGGGGGATATGATAGAAGCCTAAAAAATCATGAATGGTGTGGAGACAGTGACTAAGGAAGTGTTATGTACCCCATCAACTAACACAATATCAAGGGGTCACCCAATGTAATTAATAGACAGCAGGTTTATCAAACATAAGGAAATACTTCTTCACACAATACACAGCCCCCCTGTGGAACTCATTGCCAGGGAATGTTGTGAAGGCCAACAGTATAACGGAGTTCAAAAAAGAATTAGGTAAGTTCATGGAAGACAGGTCCATCAGCTAAAATGATCACAGATGTAGCCCCATGCTCTGGCTATCTTTAAGCCTCTGACTTCCAGAAGATGGGCCTGGGTGAAAGGGATGGATCACTCGATAATTGCTCTGTTCTGTTCCTTCCCTCTGAAGCATTTAGCATCAGTGCCTGTTGGGAGACAGGAGACTGGGCTAGATGGACCATTGGTCTGAGCCAGTATGGCCATTCTTATTTCATGTTGTAATGCACTACCTGACCCTCAGCACTACCTGCTATTCCAGTCCTGGGCTCCTCCCTCAGCTCTGCCAAGCACGTCTACCTGCGCTGCATATCTTCTGCAGTTCTTTGCCTGCCCCCAACCCTGCACAGATACAGAGAGCTCTGCAAGCACCTTACCATACCCTGACTTGCAACACTCTCCTTACTCCAGCTCTGAGCCCCTCCTGGGACCCTCATTTGTTACCTAGTTGTGCTGGTTTTATGATGTGTGCAGATAGTGACCTCCCACTGAATCCTAACCAGTCAGCTGTCTGAAATCTCGCTTCTGTTTGCACAGTGACCTGTCATCCAATAGGCTGGAGGAACTTCCACCATCTTTATTCAGTAACCTGCATGACCTCCAGCAGTTGTGAGTACTGTATGGCAGCTCCAAGCAGAACCTCTGGCATCTGTCACTATCAAGGGTCTTCCGTTGGTATCACAGAGAGCAGCCTCGGCAGCCGGCTGTCCATGAGGGGTGCCCAGACTGCAGCTCTAGGGGCCCAGATGTCTCAGAGAATTGTCAAGTGGCCGTTGGCTTCTGACTCATCAGGTCAGATGCAAGGCTGAGAATTAGAACCTGCAACATCTGCCAGCTATTTATTGGCCTAATTGAAAGGAAACATTTGCGGGGGCTCACAGCACTGCTTCGCCTTTTTTCTGGCCGCTTCAGCAGAGGAACAAGAATCGTAGTATCCTGCTCTTACCTAGTGCTTTTCATCTGTCTAGTTTTCCAGCCACTAGACAGCACTGCCTTCCAAGGCACAGTACTTCCCTTGCACTAGTGGGTGGGCTCACTAGATGGACTGTGCCAGGTTGATGAGTTGACCTGTGAGCCTCGGTTACTTCCAGGGCAGCCAGTGCACAAGAGTGGGTATGTAACTGTTTCAGGGGCATCTGAGGCCGGGGAAGGTCTGCTATGATTTTAATCCTGGGCTGGCCTTAATTTATGTGTCTCCAGTTAACAGCTGACAGAGACAGAATAGACCCAAACCGAATGTTTTAAGGTTCCAGCCTCCAGGGCAGTTACAGATTTAGTGGCGAACTGTGTCTGACCCAACGGGTGACAGAATTAAACAAACAGCCATTACCATGCACTTGTGCTTTCAATCCAAAATGAATTGGTGCATCTGGAGCTGCGCGGTCCCAGGGTGAGAAAGAAAGGGTGTATAATCCTTTCTCTAATGGTGCCTCAATGGTGGATGAGCATGCTAATCTAAAATCAGTCAATAGCATTGTCTACCTTTTACCATAACGATAGTTCTGCTGTAGTATTTAAATATTTTTACTTTCTTATTGGCTAGTTACCCTCTTATTAGTTAACATCTGCATAAATATAACCCCAGTAGCTAGCAGTACAGCTAACTTTCTGCCACCACATTCCCATTATGTCTAAACCACTTGTTATAACCAGTTAAAGCCTAACTATGTTTATAACATGACCTAGGGGTTTGTCCCAACATAGCTCTAACTTGCCTCAGAATTGCCTCACTTCTCTCAACTATTACTAGGCCTTATTATTATCAAGCCCAAATTTAGGCCCACAAACCTGTTCTCCATTCATGTTTCAGCGCATTTTTATTTAACATAAGCAAGCATCATCTCTAGGCAGTAGAGAGAGCTCTTCTGTTGAGTGTTGTGAGTTTCTGGAAAGAAAGACTTGGCCCTTTTCTGTTTGCAGGAATATTTCCTACAACCCCCTGAGGCGGATCTTTGCTGACCAGTTTGATAGCCTGTCCCAGCTGCGCTCACTGTAAGTGTGAACAGCAGCACAGCAAAGCCCCTGGCGGTGCCTGGGCAAGGGCACAGCCAAGCAAACTCATGCCTTCTGTTGCACTGATATTTTTTTTTTACAGGAGTATTGAAGGGCTGGAGATCCCCAATGTCCAGACCCGCATGTTCCAGAAACTCACCAATCTGTCGCACATGTGAGTACTGGGAATGGGGAAAAGGGCTTAGAAAGCTTCTGTTGCTATGACAGCTAGTGCCAGGAAAAAAACTAAAAACCAAGCTGAAGCCTCAGTCAATTTGCCCTTTTCCCTTGTCTGCAAAGCGGCTGAATCTCCCCAGAGAGCTATTCCTATGCCACCCCTTACTGCAGCTCCCACACAGTGGGTGTGCCAGGATGAAGACACTGTTCTCTGGGAATCCTTCACTGGTGGAAAGACCCCTTCAGATTCAGAGCCAAGAAAGGCTAAGATTAGAGCAGCCCTGGTCTAAACAGTGCCAAGAGTGATGGGGGAACAAGTTCCAGATCTGGAGGGACACAAATGCCACAATACTGAAAGGTGTTTTACTAATAAGCATCGCTCCACATGTGAGTCTGTGTGTATGCAAAGGTGGCATGTTTAGTTCCCAACCTGTATCCAGGGGCCAAAAGTGGTCCATAGGGGCCTTTCAAAGTGGCCCACCACTCCCCTCCCACTGGCTGCCTAAGGAAGTTGCTGCCTAAGGATCCAGGCAGACCATGTTGCCACAGGGCTACAACATTGGTGCAGGATCCTTGCAGCAGCCAAGGGGATGGGAGATCAGTGCTCCCCTCGCACAGCTGTAGCAGGGAACACGGCAAAGTGCTCAGCCTGGGTCCATAGGTGCTGGGGTCCCTGCTGGAGCCAGAGAGAGGGGAGCACTTATCTCCCATGCCCCTGGCTGCAGAAGGGAGTCACTATCTAGAGACTCAGATGGAGCGCACAGGGCTACAGGCCGCATGCGGTTTCCCTGCTACAGCTAGGGAGATGGGAGGTTAGCGAAGAGGCAGCCTCCTTGCTGAACATCTGTCTGGCTGCAGTTGGAGGTGGGGGTGTTGCCTGCTGGCAGAAACAGGTGCCCCGATGGTTGTGAAAATCATATCTCTGTCCCTGGGCCAAAAAGGTTGGGAACCGCTGATTTAGATTATAGTTGATGGTGGAACTGAAAAGGGGACATTTGAGTAGTGTAAAGCTGTCATGTAGCTCTCTGAAAAGAACTGCTAAGTAACCCTATCCTTTAGGCACACCGCTTGGGGATAACGAGTTCATGTATTTATGCACAAACTGGACTGTTCCCCAAGAACAACATCTTGGAAAATGGGAGGAAATTTTACTAACCAGCCATCTTGATTGTTTGCTCCCGTTACAAATGTTTAAGCGTACACAGGGCAGGATAACTGTGCATTTCACTTTCTGTAGTTGGTCTTTTTCGATTAAAAACCTGGGAAACCTTTGTACCAGTACCATTAATGAGTAATAGCAAAAGGACATTGTTTTTTCCCCCTTTATGTGTAATTAGAAATGAGCCTTGCTTTGAGGTTTCTTGTCCTTTTATAATGCAGCATTCTGCAAAGATGCTATAGAATTACTTTTATGTAAATAATGGATTTATGTGAAAACACCCTTGGATAAAATGTGAATCCCTATTAATGGAATTTTAAAGGCTTTAATGATGGAATGACTTTTAAATGTGGTATGTTGATATGGTTCCTGAGTTGGATGGAAACTCTGTACTTATTAAAGTGCTAAATAATTCTTGATTGAAATGCAACATTACATAGTACCTGATTCAGCACGGCACTTAGGCACATGCTTAAAGTTCTATCGCTGCTTCACTGCATTGCTGAACCAGTGTCAGAAGGCACTGGAAGGGCAATTACTTACCTTTGACTTGGCATTTTGGGATTAAAAAAGCACTTGTGATCCTCTACAAATGTGGGCATCCCAAACAAGCAATTGGGCCAGTTCAGAGCCATCACTCTCCTGTAGGGGAACACCTGCTGTTTTCAGCCCCATCCTTGGTCCCGAGGGGATTCAATGTTCATGAGCCGAAAAGGCTGTATAGGCTGCATAGAGCCTCGCAAGGTCTTCACTGCTGTGCAATCGTCCCCATCCCACTCTCCGCTCGTACATTACCGCTTCCTGCCCTGTTTCCCTTGCCAAATCTGCCACATCTCATTTGTAAATGACAAGGTGTTTAGATATTTATGATCTGTTTAGAGTGAATCTGCTCCAAAGAGATGAAAAATGTGAAGAAGGGTCTGGGGAGTGTTTGGGGAATGTGAAGGGAGGTGACGTGGGAGGGGAAGGGGGAACAAAGGGCATGAAATGGGGGAGGTGCATGAGGTTCTGTGGCAGGGGGTCAAGAGTGTTCCCAAGCTACCCTCTAGGGATGGAGCCCCTCTCCTGGGCATGGATCTAACACAGACAACACCCCTGTGTCTGGCAGCTACTTTAAGAAGTTCCAGTATTGCAGTTACTCCCCGCATGTGCGCAGCTGCAAGCCCAACACTGACGGCATCTCTTCCTTCGAAAACTTGCTGGCCAACATCATTCTCCGGGTCTTTGTCTGGGTCATCGCCTGCATCACTTGCTTTGGGAACCTCTTTGTCATCTGCATGAGGTCCTTCGTTGTCACGGAGAACAGACAGCACACCATGGCCATCAAATCACTCTGCTGTGAGTCAGCGAGCGAGAGAGACACACCCCTGCCCAGTGCATAGCTTGTATAGACAAATGTGATTCTCCTGTTTTCTTGCTGCTGTCCATGAGCCTTCAGAGTTACTAATGGGCCTCTGGCTAGCCCACAGCATGGTAGTGCGATAATGTATGCCAGGGGCTCTCAAACTGGGGAATCACAACCGCTGCGGGGTCAGGAGGTTATTATATGGGGGCTGAGAGCCACCCAGCTCTGAAGGAAACGCTGCCATCAGCAGCAGCAGCACAGAAGTAAGGGTGGGAATGGGGCACTAAGTCTGCTGTGAAAAGTGATATTGACAACGAGTAACTATTTAAAAATAGCTTTTCTGTTTATAACAAGTCAATAAGGATATGTTTTAGTCTTCATTGAAAAGCAGTGTGAAAAGATAAATTTGTTTTAAACACTAGAATGATAACACTTAGAATAGTGTTAGTTTAGAAAGTCGGGGGGCTCACACACAGATGCTTGCTGTGTGAAATGTTGCCAGTGGACAAAGTTTGAGACCCACTTTTACTATGACTTTCGTAACCTACCTTTGTGCCTTGCATTCAGACTAAAGGGACTTCCACCCTTCACTGCATGCACACAGCTCCCAGTGACGTCAAAGGGAGGAGCACATTAGTGGCCAATGGCAAAATGCGGCCTTCTGTTAACAAGAGCTCTGTGAGGGCGGTGTTGTTCCCATGGGACTCTTGCACAGGGGTTAACCTTGTGGGCTGATGCTCCACCATTGTCTCCATCCCAGGTGCAGACTGTCTGATGGGAATCTACCTCTTCTTCATTGGAGCCTTTGATCTCAAGTTCTCTGGCGAGTACAACAAACATGCCCAGGTGTGGATGGCGAGCATCCAGTGCCAGCTGGTGGGCAGTCTGGCCATGCTGTCCTCAGAGGTGTCTGTCCTGCTGCTGACGTACATGACTTTGGAGAAGTACCTCTGCATTGTCTTCCCATTCAGCCACTATGGGGCGGGCAAGAAGCGGACCCTCGCCATGCTGGTCATCATCTGGCTTCTGGGGTTTTCTCTCACCCTCATCCCCTTCTGGTGCAGGGATGCCTTTGGGGACTACTATGGGAGAAACGGGGTGTGTTTCCCACTCCAGTCTGATGAGACCGAGAGACCAGGAGCCAGGGGCTACTCCACCGGGATATTTCTGGGTAAGAACTCAGCAGGACAATAGGCCTGCTGACTGAGAGCACCCCTGAGCCATGCAGCTAGAGATGGTGGCCTGGAACCTTTTTCCCCGATGTGTGCTTTAATTTTTCCTCAGAGGCAGATAGGAAAGCTAATGTAATGAAAATGTGCAGTGAAAAGCAGGATGGGCCAGTGGGCTGCTGGCAAGGTGCTAACCTGTGATTTAGGATGCATAGGTTCAGTTTCTGGCTGCACCTCCGGCTTCCTGTGTGAGCTGGGATAAATAGCTCAGTCTCTCTGGGTGCGTCTACACTTAGAAATTAAGTCGACTTAAGGAGGTGTAAGAGAGAGAGAGACTTTAAGGCGTAAGAGAGAGAAATTAAGTCAATTTACTCCGTGTCTACACTGGGCTTTCCTTAATGCGACTTAAGCTGCTCCTTAAATCGAATTAAGGAAAAGTTTGTTTGAATTAATAACACCTCGTTTTAATTCGAACTAGCGCTTAGGTCGACTTTATTAAGTCTACTTAAGCCAGTGGAGATGCGGAGTAGTGCCTAGGTGGACCTTTTTAAGTCGACTTAAAACGTTAAGTTGACTTAATAAGGTTGAAAAGGGGCCACATCTACACTTGAAAAGTTAAGTCCACTTCTGTTAAGTTGACTTAATAAGGTCCACTTTAAGTCGACTTAAAGTCGACCTTATTAAGTTGACTTTATAAAGTCGACTTAACTTTTCAAGTGTGGACATAGCCTCTGTGCCTATCTACAATGGGCAAACTAGCACGGCCCTACCCCCACAGGGTCATGGTGAGGATAAATGCAATAAACAGCAGGAGATGCTCAGATACTGTGATAGTAGGGGCCTCATCAGGACAGCTAACTGGTTGGTCACATGGTTGCACCAAGAACCTGTTTGTTGTTAGCGTCTGGCTCAGTTCAGTCTGAAAATGGGCTGCTAGTGGGTGAAATGAGGTCATTCTCACACAGCTAGGGGAAGCAGCAGCCCGTGGGGGGTGGAGGAGTAGGGCAAGTAGGATGCTGTTGCTAGCGATGAAGGGAGAATGGCAGAGAGCACTCAGTAAACTCTCCCATAAGGAATATTGCTGCCAAGGACAGCAGACCCCCTGCCCCACAGTGAGGGATGTATGTCGCTCAGGGATAGTAGCCTGTTGGCCCACAGTACACACCTGAGGTGTCCTCTGACCAGGAATATTTTGTTTGCAAAAATGTGGTGCTATTTTCTGCCTGCCCTCCTGACCCCTAGAGGGGCAGAGCATTTCACAGGGGGCTGAGGTGTGCCCCAGAACTCCGTTGGAGAGGTGCTGTGAGGAAGGCTGGAGCCAACATCCAGGCCTGTGACGGCAGAGCAGGGTGTGCACCCAGGCAGAGCCAGCATCAGGGCACAGCTGCGTATCAGTGTGTGGAGCCGGGTGCTTAGACCCTCTCTATGCAGACCCAGGATGCTGTTATAAAGCATTTGTTACTGCAGCAGAGGGGATGTGCCTCAACAAACCCTTACTACTTCATGGGCCTGAGGCCACCAGAATCAAACCCTGCCTCCCCTGAGTCCAGAGTCAGGCTCTCCTGGGTGGGCCCTGCACAGGTAGGGACTAGACATGTAGCATGGTGCAGGCATGGCTGATGAGCTGGTGTGACACTGATGTTCCTGGACAGGCAGAAGGAAACTCACAGATCTGCTGCCTTGCCCTTCCCAAATGCTCTCCTGTTATGTTGGTAGGGCAGTAGCTGCTTACATTATGGGTCAGGGATGCTGTGCCCATGTAGCCTTCACTGCACCCTAGAGGCTCATGGTCCCTAAGAGGCTGCTTTATTGGATGGTGTCTGCTAGCCACTATTTCACCCTCACACACCCATTTCACACACACACCCCACTCATGCAGCACTGATACATCTTGGCTGGCTCACTGACACACTCAGGGAAGGTTGTTCCTTCTCTCACCCCTGATAGGTCTCAACCTCATTGCCTTCATCACCATCGTGTTTGCCTACACCAGCATGTTCTACTCCATCCACACCACGGCCACCAAGACAGCTGAGCGCAGCGTCTTCTCCAGGGAGGTGGCCATTGCCAAGCGATTCTTTTTCATCGTCTTCACTGACGCCCTCTGCTGGATTCCCATCTTCCTCCTGAAGCTGCTCTCCCTGCTGCAGGTGGAAATACCAGGTGAGTGGCCCAGCTAAGCTGGGGTCTGAGGCAACCTCAGCCTGTCCATGGAGTGAAGCCATAGTGCACTGCCATGCGGGGGTCTCCGTGCGTGGGTGCCCCATGATGTGAGTAGGAGCCCCAGAGCACTTGCATGATAATGCAGCTGTGCACCAAATACCTTGCTAACCTGGGTCTCTTACACAGTGGTTTTCAAACTTTTTTCCTCAGGACCCAGTTGAAAAAAAAATCATTTATGCCGGCAACCCACCAATTACATTTTTGAGCAATGCAGTCCAGTCTTTTGGTGGCAGAAGCAGGGGGCACCACGACCCAGTGCCTGAGGGTCTGCGACCCAGTACTGGGGCCCAATCAAAGTTTGAAAACTGTCTTTCAGGCTTCCTGCTGACTCCCCAATGCACTCTCCCCTGCTTGCAGCAGGAGGAGCCCCACTCATTGGGGCCCCAAGCGAGTACAGAGCTGGTCCACGGTGCTTGACACCATGATCAACCTGCTCCATCCCTGAGGGGTAAAAGGGACAAGAGACAGAAAAACTCAGCTCCCTTCTCTTTGGTGGCCCCTGCTGCACCCAGGCAGCATCTCTCTCCTAGCAGTCGATAGCTGCTTGCCACCAGCGTCATCTCCCCACAGAGGGTTGAGGCAGATTCCTCTCCTGTTCTGGCCTGCCAGCTCACTGTCTGCAACAGAGGAGGTGGCTCAGAGCAGGCTGAGGCCTGGGGAGAAGCAGCGATTCATTGTCAAGGCCCAATTCTGTTGTGAGTAGGGGGCTGCCTCCTGTGACTGGGGGCAGTTAAGCCTGCTTGTCTCCCTGCTGAATTTGATTGCAGATGTGTTGGGAATAGTGCAGGCTAAGGGAAGGTGAGTGGGGGGGGGGGGGGGGGGTGAGGATCAGTTCTTTATCTCACTGTCTTTCTCTTTAGTGACTATTTCTGCCATGCACCTGCCCTTTTGTCCACCCCAGCTTCATGCAATTTGTACACTTGCTGAATACCAAACAGGCAGAGGTTACATCAGCACCTGCGTTGTGAGCCAAGGTCTAATTTACTCCACCGGATGTCACTCCTGAATTCACCCCAGCAGCTCTAGGTATAAGGTCAGGAGTAGCTCTGACTTCATCGGGGTTCCTCAGGATTTACACCCATGTGGCTGAAAGCCGAATGTGGCCCCCAGTCTCCAGGTTAAAAGCAAGATTGTAGAAGTGGGCAACCAACCTCCATGACTACTAACATGCTTCCTTTTGGAACAGGTACCGTAACCTCGTGGGTGGTCATTTTCATTCTGCCCATCAACAGTGCCTTGAACCCCATTCTGTACACCATCACCACCTCCCCCTTCCAGGAGAGGCTCAAGCTGTGTTTGCAGATGAAGCAGCAGCTGCGGCAGTCAGTTCAGGACCAAGGTTTGTCCAGAAAGAGCTTCACCCAGGTATCCATACACACAAGCAGCACCTGACTGTCCCCAGACCCTTTGCCTGGGAGCGGTGGAAGGCCTCACAGCTTCATGCATGTGGCTAACAAGGCTCATGTTTCTGTTCTGCCCAAGGTGTCACCCTTGGCTGGTTCATTGCCCACCCCACTGACAGCCATTCTTGGGGGGCAGAAAATGTCAAAGCAGAGATGTCACCGCTTTCCAAGTGCTGGTCTCCATCACAGCCAGCTCTTGCTCCTGAAGGGAATGCCACAGCCAGCTGCAGCCACGATGACTGACCCCATGCAGGAGACTACAGCAGCAGTGATCACAGACGGCTGACGGAGCCTGAACTCTGCCCCACGGTTGAAAACAACGGCCCACTGCCTGCCCCATGCATTCTCATGGCTATATGTCAGTAGGACCAGGACCAGCAGTTCACGTTTGTGGGTTTAGGTGATAGTGATTCAACACACTGCTCAACCAGCTGCTTTGGATGTGCTGTGGAATGACGGTACTGGTGTATTTTTAATAACTCTCTTGTGTGGTTCCTGTCGCTCCCTAGCCCTTTGCCCTAGAGACAAGGTGCAGGGGCAGCGGCTGCAGAAGCCTTTGGACCAGCCGCCCCAAAACAGGACACAAACCAGGGCAGTTGTGCGAGTGCACCCGAGCTTGGCTTGCAGCCAGAGGTTGAGAGCCCTGCTGAGATGTGTAGCCTGCCTACAGGGAAAGGAACATGGGCTGAAAACCCTTCAGGGCTTTGGTTTGGGGCCAAAGTGATCCTGGTGACAGCAGCAGGAATGGGAGGTCCAAGGCAGACACATCCACATGTGCTACACCTCTGTGATTTTGGGTCTATGGCCTGGACAACGGGGGAATGGGAAAGAGTCTAGTGCACCCAGAAACCATCTGCCTTTGTTTTGCCTGTTTGATGCCCCAGCTCCTTTGGGAGGGGTTAGCATCAAATTGTAGCCAAGGCACTTGCACCTGGGGGGGAAGAGCTCTGGAAAACGATCAAACAATGCCATGTACCCGTAGCGCAGAGGATGAAATAAAAGGGGCCTGGAGCAAGTGCATCAGAAACACTGCTCAGTGATACCATGATTATTCTGGAGGGCTGTGACCATACACAGCACCTGCTAAGCATTGAGGGAGGGGGTAAGAGAGTAACTGTGGGCAACAGTTCAGGAGCTCCAGATAGGGTAAAACTCCAGAGGATATCACTCTGAGCTTGATGAAATGCCGCATTAGCTGCCAGGCACAGTAGGGCTTTGCAAGGGCGAGATCACTCTATGTTGCTGAGTACTGCAACTCCAGGCATTGCTATGGCAATTTAATACACTGCTTGGGTTCTATGCTGTCTCTATGGGGCGGATCAGAGCAGGTCACTGAGCCAGACAGGGAACCTGGAGGAAGGATAGCCCAGCCCATACCAGCAGCTCTGTGGAATAAAAATGAGGTCCTGCAATTTCTACTCTGGAGCAAGAGGGAAAGTCAATGAGGGAAATTAGCTTGGTTCGGTGCAATGGGAAGGGTCCTCTGATGGGTGTAAAGCTAACACCCATGAGATCCAAGCAACCACTCCAGCCTCCCTCCAATTGTAGGAATAATAATAGCTCTTAACCCACATGCTTTACAAAACACCAAGGAATTACACATTCTGTCATGAGATGGGGCCGTGCTCAGGCTGTACCGCCCTAGGACCCATGTCCACCCACTGCAGGGTAAGAGACGCACAGACAGCAGCAGCCAGTGTAGCTCAAGGTTTCGTCATCAGCCAGCGGATGTCATTAGTACTTTATTATTACACGGAGGGGAAACAGATGCCCCCCTTGGAGTCAGACAATCTGCAGCAGCCGTTCAGGATACAAAAAAAAGTCCCTTAAATACAAAAAAAAAAAAAATACATATTGCCCTGGTGTTTATCACCCAGCACCAAGCTCTACTGCCTGAGTTATATATTAATATTCCAACTGTACAGTATTTATAGATAGAAAAAGAAACGTTAAAAAATTAGGCGAGAGTCAGTCCCAAAAATTAGTTACACAAAAACGAACACAGAGTATAGTTGGTGTGCATCAGAGAGAGAAACACTTAGTTATTGGTGAAACTGTGACAATTTGTACTGCCACTGGGTTTTGCTGCCTTCCAGTTGGAACAATGTCTAGTAACTTGGGTCCCTAGTTAAAAAAGAAACCACGTCAAGTGCAGGTCACTCCTCGTTCTGGTCTAAGTGTTTACGAGCTTGGAAGGAAAGAGGGGGAAGGATCCAGGCCCAAGATGGTCAGAACAGAGCCTCCTTGGATCAAGAGTTATACTGTTCTAGCAACATTAGTTGCCCTTCACTGCCATCTGCTGCGCTTCTTTGTGGGAAGAGGTGTAGTGGCCAGAACAAGGTGGGCAAACTAGACT
This sequence comes from Pelusios castaneus, assembly GCA_007922175.1. Classification (NCBI taxonomy): domain Eukaryota; kingdom Metazoa; phylum Chordata; order Testudines; family Pelomedusidae; genus Pelusios; species Pelusios castaneus. The sequence goes on from ML685808.1 coordinate 14,415,562, forward strand.
GCCCTAACCCCAGCCCAGCCGGTTGACTAAAATGGGACTAACTTTGCACAGCTGCCATCTCACAAGAGGCAGATTCTTTCAGTGTCAAGAGACCAAACCCCACCTCCTGTGGTCCCACCTCACTGGCCACAGTTTTTAAACCTTCCCTGCACCCAGGCTATAGTTTGCCAGCATAATACATTTTTAGGGTATCACCATGTAAGGGGAGGGGAGGTGTTCTTCACCGCCCTACCAAGGGATATGGGACTCTAACCCTCTGAATTCCTCAACACTTACTAAACCCAGCCAAAGGTGGATGGATCAGTGTAATGTTGGTCTCCCCCCAGCCTGGTCTTGCAAACCACCATATAGAGCTCACATGCAGCTACAGAGACAAGGATGAATGGTTTGGAATTTGGACCCATCAAACTCAGATCTGATCCAGTTCCTTCAAACGAATGGCTAGGCTCCCATTGGCTTCAGTGGGGATTAGAACTGGGCCCCCCTGAGCTAGCAAAACATTTCATCATCATTCATTGGCCCACATGGCCCTGTGCTGAAAACAGGGATGCTAGAAACTCCTTGCTTCTGATCAGGTAGAAGGCCTGGACTTGGAACTCCTTCCCCAGTGAAATTCAGCATCTGGAGTAAAAAAGCTTCCTTTTTGCCATTCAGCACAAGGCTGTCATTAATTATAAAACAACAACAGCGTCCACCTTCAATTAACAGCTCCTCAAACTCGCATTCCTGCACTGCTAGGTACATCTTACACATACTGGAACATCCCCAGCAGATGCGCTTCCTGACACCACACACTGCCATACGGCCAGCGCACCAGCTCCACCTTCTCTCACGTCTCCTACACGTCAGCATCGTCCTTGGTCACTTCGAGGGCCATCACTCTTGTGGCCGAGTCCAGTCTCTGGGTAGAAAAGGGTAGTACATTGGGCAAAGGGTGCGGTTAATGTGTCTGACTCTGGTCCAGTTGCTTCCTAGCTCAGTCTGCTGTATGGACTCTCAGGCCCCTTTCCCAAGCCCCATGCTCCCCAATGGGAGGGAAAGATGATTGCTGGAGAGAGCTGTCCCATCAGCAGCTCACTGGCTCATTTCTGCAGAGCTGCTCTACAAAGCTTTGGGAAGGAGATTCCCTGCCTTTCAGCCAGCAAGGGGCATTCTGGAAGCAGGAAATGAGGGCTTCAATTTGGCCCCTCATGCCCAGGAGGGCATGCCACTGGACACAGCTCTGATGGCCCCTGGTGTGTCAGAGGAAAGGGATCGCACAAAGATGGAAAAAACCCTTCAGGGTTGGCAGCCATGCCTGGTTCAAAGGGAGGTTCATACTCATGTGCTTGAAAAAACACCACAACCACACAACCAGATGCCCAAGGATGGCCAATGGCCAGCTTCCCTTTCCATGCTCCACCCACGGTGTCTGGGTGGTCCATGATCAAACAGGAGAGAACATTTTCCAGGATCTTCAAATCTTTGTCTCAGGGCCACATGAGTTAAGCACGGGGAAAGAATCTCGCATCCTTGCCAGTTCCATGGCACACAGTTGTCCAAAGACCTTGCTGTACCACTCTGGAGACCGGCCCCTAGTGAGACAACAGCGCAGACAGAATAATAAGACTGGGAGAAATCACTGTTAAAACCCAGAGAAGAGCATGGTTTGTCATCACAACAGGGGCTCGTTTCAGGCTAAAAGGGACTATCAGCACACCTCTGGGGTAATGTGAGCAAGCAGCAGCCAGCAGAATAGGGAATTTTCCCTTCCCTGTTCTCTCTGACTGCGTGTGCCATGCAAGGCTCAACACTAATGCAAGACCAAACATTGCAATGACTCCCTCTCCTACACCCTGGTTGAGTTTGCTGCAGGAAATTTAGGTATAATACAGCCCGTAACAACCCAGACAGGGCTTTGTGTTTCCCAGATACACGATACAATTAGCTCTCCTGAAAGAGAGACACGAGCCTGTAACACTGCAGCCTGACAGTGTCTCTCACCCCAAGTGCTAGCAGTGATGCTATGGAGTGCAGGGAAGCCGGGGGCTTTTTTGTGTAAACAGCTGTCCCCAAGGAATTGAGCTGGGGTCACCAGCTGGTTAAACACAGCAATCTGGGCAGCCATTGATGGGAATGACAGTGGGTCAGTAATGATCTTGAAGAGACTGGAAATCATGACCCAGTAATGTCTCTGGCCAGCCACCTCCCTGAGTGCCTGCTGGGGTAAGCCAAATTGCTAGAGGATACCCCTGTAATCTTTGAGGTCTCACCTAACTCTGGCCTCTCCTGCTTTCCATCCTTCTTATCCCATTGGCCCCATTTCTCCCACTGCCATCTCTGTGCCTTCTATCATGCTACCTCCTTCCTAAGCTGGGTCACCAGGCATCTCTCGCACCCGTCAAATTCCTTTAGAAGAGGCTGAGAAGCCATACAACCCACTGTCTATTTTCTGCATAGAATGCTAGAGTATCTGAGGCTTGATCTACAACAGAGTCAGCTTTTGTGACCGAAACAGTGCTGGTGTACATGCTACAGTCACCTCCTGGACGACAAAACTGCCCTTTTCCCAACAAAATAAAACCACCTCAACGAGAGCTGTGGGGCTTTTGTCAGCAGAGCTAGGGCGACACAGTGTCGGTGGAGACACTGTGTCCCTTTAACCCAGTGGAGAGTCTGTCATACATGTCAATTTCGCTGCTCCACTGGAGCAGTAAAACTGCCAAGTAAGTGGGCAGCTGGAGCCTGGCTCCCAAATGCAAGCCAGGAGCAGGCAAGCTGCTTGGTTGGAACAAGGGCGGTTGCTACCAGACTCTGGACTGTGATCCAGGGTGTGAGCGGCTGCCGCCCGGCTTGCAGGGCACAGGAGACTACCACCCACCTCCCAGCTGGGACCAGGCAGGATCCCAGAGACTGTCATCCAAATTCCATTATATGTACATGGCACCAAGAATGCCATAATTCAAGAACATGAAACAGATTAAAAGGCTTGAGCAGAAGATTTGTCTTTACCTGAGATCAGCTCTGCAGATGTGGGTCACTTTGGACCGACCCATCCCGCATGGTTCAATCAGATATTGAGATGTTAACACCACTGCCCTGACCCCTCCTTCCACCTGCAGCTTCTCGTGTTCCAGTGACATGGACACCAGCAAGCAAGCCCCCCGCGGTAGGTCCGTGCGCCACTTCCTGTGGGAAGGAACAAGCAAAGGCTATAGTCAGAACCTCCGGACCAAGCCCAGCGAGGAAGAGGCATCCAGTCAAACATACACCAACAAACTACGCACAACCCTGTAGTTTTCACCTGTCCCCTTCTAACAGGCAGTGCAGTGGGAAGCCAGGGACAGGGAGAGGATGAGAGCTGGGGACAGGAGGCTGTACAGCAGGGGTGGGCAATAATATTCAGCAAGGGGCCGGTGGTGGTGGCGGCAGAGAGGCAGCCTGGGGCCGGAGTGGAAGGGGGGTTCTGGAGGGAGGGAGGGGGGTGAGTTTGGGGGTGAGAAAGCTGGCTGTGAGGAGGAATGGGGCAACACAGCGCTGGCCTCGGCTCTGGCACAGCACCAGCCGGGGAGAGCGGGGGGCAGAGCAGCGGCAGCACCAACTGGGGGAGTGGAAGGAGGCAGTGCAGCGCTGGCCCCAGCTCGAGCGCCGCAAAGCTGGACCGAGGCAGGGTGGCGTAGCACCAGCCCTGGCCCCAGAACAGTGAAGTGCGCCGGCTGGGAAAGCAGCTGGGAGGAGTGAAAGGGGGGGGGGGAGAGCTGGCCAGGGGCAGCGGGCCGGACAGAGGCCTCAGGCGGGCTGAACCCGGCCCACGAGCCGTATTTTTCCCACCCCTGCTGTACAGCCACGTCGGAAGGTCTGGCAGAACCAACCCCATTTTGGTCAGAGGCCAGCTGTTGCTACAGCAATGTCTTAAGCTTCGCCCCTGCACTCTGCCGAGCAGACGGGCTTTGCCTGAGAGAAAACGGAGCTGGCTGCTGCAGCCACTCTCACCTTTAACACAGACGTGCAGCCTGCAGGGCACACGCTTCCCAGCATGAAATGTGCCTCCTTGAGCTGAGTCTGTCTGAGGCATTTTCAGGCTGCCCAACACCCCAGGGCAGTATGTTGCCTCTGATGGAGAGGAAGCATTCCTAGCTGGGACCTGAAATCTTCACAAGTCTCAGGGCAGCCCTACCTCAGACCTCTGGGGGCCTCACTTAGTCTTGTCTGCCAGGGTTAATTGGGGGTGGGTAGTCTGACCACCCTTTGGTAGGAAGCCATGGGACATTCCACTCCAGGACCAGTAGCTACCTTCACAGATGGGGATTTGAGGAGATTGCATCTTGCCTCCATACTGGCCCAGATTCTCTTACCCCCAGGGCTTCTGCCCCCCACCTCACCTGAGAACGACAAAGTCCCTACAGGGATGGGGTGCCATGCTGTCCGTGACATAGTGATAGACCTCCATATTCTCGTCCAGGGCCTCTATTACTTTGCTTTGCAGCAGGTCCTCGTCCCAGAGGTGACGCTCCCGCAGTAACCGCTGCATCACTGTGTAGGGAGGGGCCTCCATCTCCGTGGAGACCTTCCACAAACGCAGCGGGTGCCCGTCACCCACCTGGAAGTGTGCAGTGGAGGAAGTCAGTCAGGCTTTCAAATCCAGAAACCTCAGAGCAACAACGCTGCAGTGGCCCCTTGAGGACTCCCTGCCATGGGGGACAGTGGCACTGCCTTGCACAGGATAGTGAGCATGTACAGCCTGCTCCCTGCTGGATGGCACAGGAGAGACCTGCTTTTTGTGGGTGAGCTAGCAGGGAAACGCTACTGGCGAGAGGCCTGTGTGTCTGAACCAGCTCAGCTGCAGTGAATTAAAGGGGATACATTACTGGGTTTGCTGGACACAAAGTAGTCCATGCTCGTGTCTGATTATTCAGCTCCCCAGCTTCTGCTAGTTCGTGTCATCACACTGGTGGTCTAGCATTGGCAGCCACAGAAGACGCCACTGAATACACTAGCTAGCCAAAGGGGATATGGTCCAGCCGACTGAGCATGTTAGCTGGCAGCTGCTGTGTGTACCTGTGAATCACAAAGAAACCTACTAGGACACAGGCCATGGATTAGCCTGATGCCAAATATGTCCATAGAACCTCAAATGCACCTGCAACTTCGAACCCTGCCCAGTGCGGATGTTACCTTTTTGCAAGACAGCTCTGTGTTCCGAGGCCCTGGGGTGCTGAGCCAGCCTTTGAACCTCTCTGATGACTCCTTGAGCAGGCTTTGCACGCTGTCTTCCAAGTAAGGCTGGAAATCCTTGCCTTCTCCATGCAGGCTCATCAGCTCAGCCAAGGAGAGCGGGTGAGTGTCTGCTGCCATGTAGGAGTTGCACAACTGGAGCATTATGTCATGGGGTATCTAGAAACCAAAGACATGGACCTTAGGAATTAAAAAACCTTAGAGCAATCGCTAGCAATTGCTCACCCACTTTGTCTCCTGGAACTGCTGAGCAATAAACCCTGATCTCACCCCTTGCACCCACACTGTCAGGCCACTGAGATGCCAATATCAATAGTTCAAATAATGCTGCACGCCAACCAGTAGGAGAGATTAGGCATGGTGATGTCAGGGCTCACTGGGTGTCTTCACACCTACCAGCTAAGGTCCCGAATGTTAGATGAAAGCAGTCACATTAGGGAGGGTAAAGGAGTATTTCTGTAAGGGAGATAAACCTCCCTGTTTCAGGGACATAAGCTACCAGCTTTGGGAGTTGGATAGAAACATTCCCTATGGGCAGATTACTCCATAACTGCTCACTAAAGGGTTTCTTGCACGTTTCTCTGGAACATCTGATGCTGGAGCACTGGAACCGAAAGGATGCTGGATGGATTCTTGGGTCAATCCAGTGTATTAGGGCTTGGAACCATTGTTCCCTCTAAGCTGATGATGCAGCTGAGCAAATTTTGGTACTTATTGAGCGGCAATTTGTGAGGCATGGTGCCACAAGGGCAACAGTTTTTTGGCGCCGGAAGCATCAGCATACCTAAGTATCTTAATTCAAAAGAAATGCATAGATGTTGTCTTCTCATTCAAACTTTAATAAAAATGTTAAACTGAAATACTGTAGTTTTATTAATTTACTAAACAAATATGAGACGATGACACTTGCTGCCTATTTAACCTCTACCATCATCTACACCTCAGAGTTTTTGTTGCCTATATTTTGCCATGTGGTCATGAATGTCTTGTCTTATGAATGGGGATAAAATTCAAATTTTAAAACGTGGGGGTTGGGCTGGGGGAGAGAGCCGCGGGGAAGGTCGGGCTGGGGGAGAAGGGGAGCTGTGGAGCTGTGGGGGTCGGGGTGCGCGAGTGTGTGCGGCCACATACCCACGCAGCTTAGAGGGAACATAGCCTGGAACACTGAGGCAATCCCACCTGACCAGTGGATAAATGGATACAGAGCAGCCTTCCTGTCTCTTTCCTATGGTAAGTGCTTTGCACTGCCATATGAGACACTCCTGGGCTTGATTAGCAGTCCTGGTCTATTGGGAGCAGTGTGTTAGGAACACAGTGCATGCGCAGGAGCATGTGAGGAAAGGCAGCTCCTCTAGACAAACTGGAGAAAGGGTCTGAAGTAAATAGGATGAAATTCAGTACAGACAAATGAACAACCAATTGCACACACACACAAAATGGGTAATGACTATCTAGGAAGCAGATCACAAGCTAAATCTGAGTCAATAGTGCTGCAGCAAAAAAAAAAAAAAAAAAAAAGCATGCTTCATTCTTATATCAGCAGGAGTGCTGTGTGCAAGACACGAGCAGTAATTCTTCCACCCTGCTCCATGCTGCTAAGACCTCAAGTGTGAGTACTTGTCCAGTTCTGGTGCCAGATTTCAGGAAAGATGGCGACAAATGGGAGAAAGTCCAGAGTAAAGCAACAAAACCGTTGGAAAGGCTGGAAGCCATAACTTCTCAGGAAATACTGAAGCAATGGGCTTACATTGCAACAAGGGAGTTTTAGGATGGACCTTAGGAAAAAAATCCAAACTGTCAGGGTATTTAAGCACTGGAACAGATTGCCTAGGGAGGCTGTGGCGTCTCCATCATTGGAGGTTTCTAAGAACAGGTTAGACAAAGACCTGTCAGGAATGGTCTAGTTATTACGTAGTCCTGACTTGAGTGCAGGGGATTGGACTAGATGACCTTCTAAGGTCCCTTCCAATCCTACACTTCTGTGATGCTGTGACACTTCAGAATTTCCCTCAGGCAGTCAACAAGTAACAGAATGGTTTCAAAGGAGAGTCTTGGCTTTTCACAGGTGCCACAAGGTGCCAGTGAGTTTTGGGGGAGGTGTACACTGAGCTGAAGGCTGACTCTGCTGTGACAGCTAAATTCCCGTAGAGCAGCTTTTACACAGGCTGGCACCATTTCTGTGAGACGGGCTCCTGGGGTAAGCCAACCTTCAGAGCACCTCAGGAAAGTGCCTTGGCACCTGCTACACTTACACATCTCCTGCCAGTCCCTTTCCCCGGCTGTTTGCCTTGCCGACAAAGGGTTTCATCGTTCTATGAACGCAAGCAAGACTGTGCCTGCCACTGACTATAGTCTGTACAGCAATGGCAGAAGGATGGTCTAATGTCCAGGGGACAGGACAGGAACTCAGAAGAGCTGAGTGCTCTTATCAGCCCAGCCACTGACCTGCTGTGTGACCTGGGGCATGTCACTTAATCTACCTCATCTGTAACATGGAAAAGGCAGAACTCCCCTACTATTCGGGGGCACTCAGGAGCGCTCAGATTGTGCGGTGATGAGGGGCCAGACAAACACCTAGAAAAAGCACTGCTCAGCCTGAGCTGCAGCTACCAACCTGGAACAGCTTCTTGCAGTCTGTGATCATATGGGAGAGCCCTTGGGTGGCAGCCATGTTCTCATTCAAGTCCTTCTGGTCAGGCTTTCCCATGGTGCCTCTCTTCTGAATCACCCTGCCCAAGAGAACACAGACGAGTGAGACCCGGCAGAGGCAGTGATGGGCCACAAGAGAGGAGGGAGTGAGGGCTCAGTCGGAGGCACCTCAGGCATCCTTGGAATTGGGGAGGGGGAAGGGGGAGTTGGGCAGGGGAGGAATTGTAGCGCTAAAGATGAATTTATACCATAGTATTGCTTCAAACAGAAATTTCTATATGGAATATTCATTGATAAAAATACTACGCTCATTCATTCACTTGTAACTCCATAATGTAACCAAAACTCCATTGTGAATTGTCTTCTTCATTTTGTACTGCTCAGCCTAAGTGTTGCTGGGAAACTTTGTTTAGATGTGTTTTTAACTTAGTTTGGATGTTTGAATGAAGGGTGCGTGTGTGATGGGATCAGTCTCCAACTCCAGCTTGTCCTGATGACAAACTGCCGCCACCACCTCGATGGCTGAAGAACAATGCAGACAAACCCTGCAAAAGCCAGAAGAATCCACCCTAGAAAGAGAGGGACAAAAAGCCCCAACAAGAGTAAAATCAAAGTCACATCTGCCATTAACTGATGACTCATGGTCACACAGTACTCTGAGGCAGTGTGACACAGCAAAATCCATGGATAAAAAGATGGGTGAGACTGCATAGCTTTGGGTAATGTTCTGCACACCATCCAAGAGTGTCGGTGCACAGCTGTGTGCCCGACAGAAACCCTGCTCTTCCTCATGCCCAGCTTCCTTGGCCAGGTAGCTGGCATGAGCTGCGAACACCAGTCACGAACTCAAGCTACGATCACAAGCAACAATCAGGACTGGCAACTATACATGACCAACAGCAGAACATCTGGGGTGCATGTGTGAATGTGTTATTACTTATTAACACAGTTATGTTTTCCCAACAATAAACGTGGCATATTGCCTTCTCCCTCCTTGAAAAGATCGCGGGTGCTCTTTTTGCACAACAGAATCACGGTTCTATACTAATTGACAAGATGTAGTCCTCAGGAGAGTCTTGTTTCCCCCGGTGGTGAAACAGCACTACTGCCTTTTCCTGATCCTATTAGTTTTCAGTTTCTTTGCTGTGCCAGACACACAGCAGAGCTGGGCTGGGAGTAGATTTGTTCCCCACCTGTTCTCATGTCGAGAGCCTCACTAAGTCTCTCACTGGGAACTGCTGGTGGCTGCACTATCACATGCTCACCAGGGAGATTACTCTGTCACTGCTGTGCCTGATGTTTTATATTCACAGAGGAAAGTTAGCTTGTAACCTGCCTGTGGTCCAGACCTTACATTACTAGTCCACAGGCCTCAAGGAGGGCTCCTTGACACTGCAGCAGCCCCTGTGCATGGTTCTCAGAAGGAGGACTCCCATAGCACCTGGGCTTGAGAGTTACAACCTTAGCTGGAAGCTCCTTCCCTCATAAGCCTGCTAGGTCCAGCCCATGCAGCCCCAGTGGACAGCATAGAAGCCCTTTTCCCCCTTTGTCTGACCCAGCCTAGATATATGTGGCACAAGTGCAGTCAAGTCTGGCTCAGCCAGCCGGGGGACCCGCTGAGCTGTGTCTCCAGTAAGGAAGAGACTGGGTAGGGGAGTGCTGGTACTGTGTAAATCTGAGCCAGTTGTGCATTACCTTGGTGAGGTGCTCTCCTTCTTGGACACGTTCAGGTGGAAGATGGATGGGGCCAGGCACACCGCCAGGTTCCCGGCGGTCATCTGGTTCTCCTCTGCTGAGGCAATGTCGCTCAAGAAGTACAGCAGTGTCTGAAGCACCTCCCGATTCTCATCTGGCATTAGGATGATGGCTGCCTGGACAGCCTGCAGCCTCTGCTCCTTTGGGACAACTGAAGACATGGAGTAAGAGTCTATGGTGAGCCAGGCTCTGGAACCCTACTCCTTAGGGGCTCCTCTACACTTGGCAAGGATCCTGATTGGACCTTGGGCATCTAGGAGGGAACCTGCTCTCCTCAGCAAAGAACTGGTCACCGCAACACTTGTTCATGGGCTTTTACACAGTGAAAATCTCCCCTGGTGACATTTCTTCCCCGGCAGCACCTTCACAGGGGCCTTGGACTGAATTTCTAATTGCATTGTCTGTGTATTCCTCTGGGAGCAGCGCTGGGTCACAACTAAGAGTTGTGCTATCTCGTGCCAACAACCACATCAATGGTGACAAGTAGTGGAGGGCTGAGGAAAGGGCCCAGCCAATCACCTGATCTAGACCCCATACTCTGAGGCAACCCTTGCTGCTCTGGCTCTACTCCCTGGTTACAGGCCTGGACTGGACCCCAGTCAATTTCACTCTGTCACTGCTGGCAGAATGTTTGCAGTGGGGATGGGCAGTATCTCTGGGAGGTCCCCTTGGGAAGCAGAGGTGGAATAAGGCTGGATGGAACAAATCAGCCTACTTATCCCACTGACATCCTCCCCCCCTTCATCTCCCCTATCCCTCAAGGAGACTTCTCTTCCAGACTCCCATGGGTGGCTCCTAAGTCCTTAATTTTCCACCCAAGCCAGACAGCCTAGACCAGCAGCCATTATGCCCTGCACCACATTCTGCTGCTTTGATCCAACTCCCTGTTGAGCCTGGACCTGTTCTGAGACCTGAAGACCCTGCCTCCCTCTGCCCTGATGGGGGCCTCTCTCAGGGAGCTCACTGGTGGCACTTACACTGATAGATCTGCAGGAAGGTGTCAGTGAGCTTGCTGGTGAAGATGGGCTCTGGCAGGTCACGGAAATACTGTTTCAGCAGGTCAGCCACATCGTAGGCCGACTGTCCTTCATAGTTCACATTGTCAGGGGAGGCTTCGTTCATCTGTCTCAGTGCCTGGATCCGAGACTTCACCCCTGACTTCCGGAAAATGCCAATCTGCCCAGAAGAAGTGCAGAGTCCGGCACAGTCAGTCCTGAGCTCCAGTCAGGGGGACAAAGTAAACCAGCTCTGGCCAAGTCAAGTGCTGATGGTCATTAGCTCAGTCTCTGCTACCCAGTGAGAAGCCAAGACAACCAGCTGGCCAGGGAGTCTCCAGGGAGACATCTTCCCAACAAGCCTGGGCTTCCCACATCCCTGGAAGGTGGCTCTGAGCCAGAGAAGGCTGAGAAGGCAACAGTGCCTGAGAGGAAGAGGTCACTGACTAGCAGAAAGGTGGTGGGCATCGCTCCCCACACCATGCTAGGAATATTGCTGACCTTCCTGCGGTGCTCGCTACTGTGTGCAGGTTCAGTTTGGCCACCCAGGCTGAGGGGTTTGGTTTGGCAGGCAGAGGTTGGGCTGGACAGAGGAACAAGCCCCAGGTTACCGCAGTGCCCCAAAGCTCACATCACCTTGTCGGCTTTCTAAGCATCTGCTCAGGCCTACCCACCTTAACGCTTCCCTTCAGGGAAAGGGCCAGACCCCTGGTGGGCAGTGCTGGTGGAGAGGCTGACACTGGCTTCTTAAATAAAGTGCCATCTTCCTGTCCTGCTGAGAGGGCTGCAGGGCCACGGAGCTACACTGGAGCCCAGGGCAGGTGCTGTGCACAGTTCTAACACTCCTAGGGCAAGCAATTCTGCACCTCCCCCTCAAAGCAGGCTGAATGCATAGGGGTTTAAGGAGCAGCACCCTTTGCGAATAAGCCCATGGGGCCAAAACAAGGTGTTACCCTCTGCTCATGCACCCTGACAGAGAAACAGAGTGCCCCTGATCACCATGGCAGCAGCTATTGCTGAGCTCTAGTAATGCTGAGAGACCAGCTGGCTGACATGCAGTTACATGAGGGGTTGTTTAGCTGTGGGTGTTCAGGGCTGCACAGCAGAGAGCCAGGCCTCACCTGATCCAGGCACTGGCTGCGGATGTAGCGCATGGCTTGCTGGATGCTCTGTGGCAGAGGCTGCCCTGTCCTCTGCACATTGATGATTGGCGGGACCCCAAAGACCGTTTTGTCCCTGTAGTCGGGGGCTTTGCTCCTCTTCATGAATTTGGGGACAGTCCTGTGGGAATCAATGAGATGAGGGCCAGGGGCAGACAGGCCAGTCAGAACAGCCACCATTTCCCGTGGACAGGAGCTCACAGCAGCAAGTCGGAGGTGAAGTGCGGATGCACATGTGCACATCAAATGCACACACACATGCAGGCACGCACAAGCAGGCACACACAAATATGTGCTCACATACAAACAACTCTGTCTTGTATTGATATTCTCAGTTATAGCAGAATACCCCCTCCCCCACCACACATAATATTCTCTTGTGTTTCTCCAGCGCCTTCCATCTCAAAGTGCTTCACAAACAAAATACTTTCAGCATCACTGAAATGCAGTCATTGCTGGGGTGGAAGGCAGCAGCCAGGGGAATTGCATCGATCCATCCTCCATTGTGTCTCTCACTCTCACTCTCACTCTCACTCTCACTCTCACTCTCACTCTCACTCTCACTCTCACTCTCACTCTCACTCTCACTCTCACTCTCACTCTCACTCTCACACACAGAATTCACTGTCTGACACAGAAGGGTGAAGGGCTGAATTGACACTGCTGGGATCTGAAGCTATGGTTTCAGGGAGCTCAGGCTTAGCCCCACCCCACACCCCCACCTTTCCCACCACCATTCACCCCCACTCACCATGCCCAGGCCTGCCTGTGTGGCACATAGTGCTTCTCCATGATGGCGGTGAGGCGAAGCAGTGAGCATTTCTGCAGCAGATTCAGCAGAGTGGACGACTGGCGGTTGATCTCCAAGGAGGCCGAGTTCAAGCTGGGACGATGGGAGTTCAGGAAACTGTGCCAGCGTAGCTTTCTGCAGGGGACAGCAGGGTGAGGGAGCAAAAAGTCACACTGCTGTGTCGCTTACCGAAGGGAGGAGGACACCTGCTTCCCACGCTGCCCGATGCTCCTGGGAGCTGAGCAGGGGCTCCAGCAGAGGCACCAGGGTGGCAGGAGTAGCACCCTCCTCCCACCCTCTCCAGAGGGGACTGGAATATAAACTACCCCTGGCGCTGGGGGAGGCAGGGAAAATGGGCCCATTACAAGGCCAAAAGAGACGTCCAGCGCACTACGAACATAGCAGGGGCATTTCCATCGAGAACCCCAGTGCTGTGGGTATTTTTTTGCTGAGGCTGGTGATTTAGAGACCTGCTGTCCTGTGGAGCCAGGGAAGAGTGACAGAGGCACCCGATGGAGGTCAAGAGAATTTTCTTTTGCAACCTGGAGCCACACTTTACCCTTGGTAAAGGTCACAAAGAGCTCCTCTAGATGCCCAGCCATCCCACTGCAAAAATCACCACGCTACGGTCACCACTCAGCTCATCAGTCACAAGATGCCCTGGTTTCCACAAGTCTGCACCATGCCTCAAATCAGGGCCTAGACTTTGCCATTTATCTATCAGCCCAGCCAGCCAGGTACCAGCCCTGAGAAACCAGAGTGTCTGGGAGAGAGATCCAAGCCTGTGGGGCTTATGCAGAACCCCACATTATGCTTTGGGCAGGACGCTGTGTTGGAAGTGAGGTTGCAGTCTGGCCTTCCATCATCCCAGAGCACTGTGAAATCAGCTAATGCCCAAGCTAATGCCTTCTTTCATCAGAACGAAAGCAATCGAACACACTCACTGACCTCTGAAGGGAGCTTGCTGGGGAGATCTGACACTGCTGAGCCTTTCAAGTCCATGCTGCTCTGGAAGGCCCCTGGACACCCATCAACACACTGAGGTAAATCTACAAGCACGGTGAATGTGAGTGACTTTCTCTGCTGGTCTGAATGGGTCTAAATCCCTAGCACCAACCACACCAGCAGAGAAGTTACCCTCCACTATCTAGACAGATAGGCACCAGTTAACTTAGGGCAGCATGGAAGCTGAGCAGATGCCAGAGCTTTTCAGAGGAATCTTCAAAGCAGGCAAAATACACCACTCTAGCCTGTTAAAGAGCAAATCCTTGGACAGTAACTTTCTAGTTTCATAACTAATAATTTTAAGCCCAGGCGGCAAAACACACCTGGGTGTGTGAGACCAAGTTTGTGTGTGACACAACGGAAGTGTGCCCACAGTACGCTTGCCATCAAGCTGGCAAGTAGCAAAGGACAGATTCTCAGAGACTCAGAGACTTTAAGGTCAGAAGGGACCAGTGCGATCATCTAGTCTGACCTCCTGCAAAATGCAGGCCTCAAAACCTCACCCACCCACTCCAGCAATAGGCCACCAACCTATGACTGAGTTATTTACCTCCTTAAACCATGATTTAAGGACTTTAAGATACAGAGAATTCACCGGTAGGTGAGCCATGCCCTGTGCTACAGAGGAAGGTGAAAAACCTCCAGAGCCCAGGCCAATCAGCCCTGGGGGGAAATTCCTTCCCGACCCCAAATATGGCGATCAGTTAAACCCTGAGCATGTAGGCAAGTCTCAACAGCCAGATACCCAAGAAACAATTCTCTGTAATAACTCAGAACCCACCCCATGTACCCTCCCCTCTTAGACCACTTGTATATCCACCACCCGTAGCCAAAGATCAGTCAATTTCCAAAATAGGCTATCTGATCATACCATCCCCTCCATAAATTTATCAAGCTCAGTTTTGAAAGTAGTTATGGTTTTTGCCTCCACAACTCTCTTTCTAATGGTTAGAAACCTGCGTCTAATTTCAAGCCTAAATTTTTTGATGGACAGTTTATAACCATTTGTTCTGGTGTCCACATTGGTGCTGTACTCAAATAATTCCTCTCCCTCCCTGATGTTAATCCCTCTGATGTATTTATAGAGAGCAATCATATCCCCCCTCAACCTTCTTTTGGTTAGGCTAAACAAGCCAAGCTTCTTGAGTCTCCTCTCATAAGGCAGGCTTTCCACTCCACAGACCATCCTTGTTGCCCTTCTCTACACCGGTTCCAATTTGAATTCATCCTTTTTAAACATGGGGGACCAGAACTGCATGCAATATTCCAGATGGGGTCTCACCAATGCCTTGTACAGCGGCACTAACACCTCCCTGTCTCTACTTGAAATACCTCTCCTGATACATCCTAGAACCGCATTAGCTTTTTTCACAGCCACATCACATTGGGCGGCTCAGTCATCCTATGATCAACCAGTACTCCCAGATCCTTCTACTCCTCAGTCTGTTCCAACTGATGCGTCCCCAACTTATAGGAAAAATGCTTGTTATTTGTCCCTAAATGCACGACCTTGCACTTCCCATTATTAAATTTCATTCTATTCCTGATACTCCATTTTACAAGGTCATCCAGATCTTTCTGTATGGTAACCCAATCCTTCTCTGTATTGGCAATACCTCCCAACTTGGTGTCATCCACAAACTTTATTAGCACATTCCCGCTTTTTGTGCCAAGGTCAGTAACAAAAAGGTTAATTAAGATCGGTCCCAAGACAGATCCCTGACGGACTCCACTGGTAACCTCCCTCCAGCTTGACAGTTCATCCTTCAGTATGACCCGCTGTAGTCTCCCTTTTAACCAGTTCCTTATCCACCTTACTATATTCATATTAATCCCCATCTTCTGTAACTTAACTAACAACTCCCTATGTGGAACTGTATCAAATGCCTTGCTGAAATCTAAGTAAATTAGGTCCACTGCATTCCCTTTATCTTAAAAAAATCTGTTATCCTTTCAAAAAAGGAGATCAAGTTGGTCTGGCACGGTCTCCCTTTTGTAAAGCTATGTTGTATTTTATCACAGTTACCGTTATCCTCTATAGCCTTAAGTACTTTCTCCTTCAAAATTTTCTCCAAGACCTTGCATACTGCCGAGGTCAAACTAACAGGCCTGTAGTTACCTGGATCTTTTTTGTTTCCTTGCTTGAAAATAGGAAATACATTAGCGATTCTCCAGTCATACGGTACAACCCCCGAGTTTACAGATTCATTAAAAATCCTCACTAAAGGGCTGGCAATTTCATAAGCATCCTGATCCTTCTGAATGCTCTGGGTGCTTTCTTCCAGCCAGTAGAGGGCACCAGAGACTCACACTAAGTTTACTGGCTGCCATAGGGCACCCAAGCCAGGTGTCACACTGCACAGCCACTCCTGGTCAATTCATCCCATGCTGGCTCAGGCCCAGTGAAAGCACCAGCATATGCAGATTCGCAGTGAACATCACCTATGCCACCGCCAGCCCACCTGCCTCACGGTGACATTTCCCCCTCTCCTGAGGGCTGGTGGCCCAGGGGAGCCGTGCAATAAGCAAACCCCAGGGTTTTCCTAGAAACTGATGTTCTATCTAGGAGCAAAGGGTCTCCCAGAGTGGAGCCCCTCACTCACACTGTTCTCTAGTGGCCGCTCATGACTGACCGAGGCATGAGCAGCACTGAAGCGAGCTCCTAGCCCTGGGGGAGACTGGAATGTAAACAGCCAGAGGCCTGAGAACACCCTCCCAAAGGAGAACCCTTGCAGTGCACTAGGGACCAGCTGGTTGCACCTGTGAAAAGTCAGCCCCAAGATTAAAATCTCCATCACTTCGCCAGCAACAAGAACTGCCACTCGCATGCTGTTAAAGGGATGCTGAGCTAGCAGAGATAGAGGTTTCTGAGGAGAGTCCTACCTAGACCCTTACCTCAGCGACACATCCCACCCACCTACCTGCAAGGTCTGGTGAGTGATGCTCCCACACCTGAATCCCTGCGCTCTCTCATCTCGATCTCCTCAGCCTCATTCAAGGAGTTGCCCGTGCTGTCAAAGTCGCTGGCAGAGGTGCCCACGTCGGACATGGACTGCTCCTCGAAGTTCAGATTGGAGGGGAAGGTGGGCTCCCCTCCTGAATCCGTCTCCCCTTCCCCCTCTTCCTCCTCATCCAAGTCGGGGCTCAGTGCCTTAGACCAGAGCTCCACCTTCTGCTGCAGGCCCCAGACATGCTGCAAGATGTCATCGAGATTTTCGTAGATCACCTCCCCATCCATGCCAAAGAGATCTTCGCTGCTGCCAAATTTGGGCACATTGTCGTACACGCTTGTCCGGCTGCCCACGGAGCTGCACGAGCCCCGTCTCTGCCAGCACTCAAAGCCCCGTGGGGAGGAATTGCTGCTGCTGCTGCTGCCCCCCACTCCATGCCCCAAAAGCCCCACCTCTTTGTTCCCAGGTTTCCAGTGGGCCAAAGGGCTACCATCAAGAGGACACAAGCTTTCGATAGAGAGAGATTTGGGGAAAGTCCCCGGCTTGTGGTCCCCGGGGAGATGGATCAGGCAGTTGCTCTTGTACTTGTGCCGGTGACACAGTTCTCCAGCAGCCCAGCTAGTGCTGTTTTTCAGGGCCACTTCATAGTCCTCCAGATAGAGACCACCACGCTTTAGTTCAGCATCCAGCTTCCTCTCACCTGCATCTGACACGTGATTAGTCCTATAGCCCACTGAGAGGAAGTGTTCGTTGTCATGGAAAGAGGAGAACGTTCCTCTTTTGGGGGAGGTGGTCCTGGCAGCAGCAAGGCCCTCATTGTCCTTGGCAGAGTCCCACCCTGGCTTGGTCACGGTCCCACCACCAGCGGCATCCTTCACTTTGGAGTCAGGTTTCTCTTTGTCCTTTCTTCGGAGAGACTCTAACCTTTTTATGAAACTGTGGGTCCTCCACTTCCTGGACTTTCCCTTACACTTCGCACTCTGGCTTTGGGATTGGTCAGTCAGGGAGTGGTCACTCAAACTTTGGCTGGATTTGGTGATGCTCGGAGAGTCCCGGCGGGGCAACACGTTGGGCAAGGTGATCACATTGCCAATCGTGTCACCGGTGCTGCCTGTGCTGGTACTGCTGTGGAGCGAAGTGGCTTCCAGGTTGGCACTGAGGTCTGTGAGGATGCTTTCATGGCTGCAGGTCTGCCGCATGGTGGAGTTCAGTACCTCTGGACTGTGGGAGAGAAAGTCGACAGAGCCAACTCTGGACCACCTTTTGCTGTCCCTCTGGAAGGCCCATCGGTTGCTGATTGCGCAAAGATCTTCCTCTGAGTCTTCATTCTAACCAAGAATAAGGATCACAGAGTAAGACACAATCAGCTTGGTCATCCTCTCTAACCACCCTCCTCCTGATCTTTGCAGAGCTTCTCACATCCACCAACACCCCAGATAAGGTAGGAGAATTTATAGTTGCATAACCACATCTTTTCCTGTTGGGGAAACATGCTATGTACAATATCCTTTAAGAGACCCAACAAGCACACTCCACCATCTATGCAATTGCTTTTCATAGAAGAGAGATGAAAGACCCTTTCAGACTCATTTTGTCCATTCTCTGGGGCTAGTGCACAGTTGTTCTCCACAGTATGTTCTTGAGGGCTCTGTCCATAGCAGTTCTAAATCAGGGGCATCAAATTCATTTGCTGTGGCTGGCCAGATTTGACTTAAATGTACTTCAAGTGGGCCATACATACTGTAAATCGAAATACTAGGGAACTCTCACAGCATCTCAGAGAGCTGGATATGCGAGACCACACATACTCTCTCAGGGAGAGTGTGTGGCCCCGCAGAACACAGTCACGGGCCGGATGGAAGAGGTTTGCGGACTACATTCAGCCTGTGGGCTGCATGTTTGATACCCCTGTTCTAAATGTTTCATATGGTGGATCCAACTAGTTCACAGGGCTACAAAGCCGGCGGGGGGGGGAGGAGGAGAGAACACCCCATGAAACAAACTCCTATTTGTAATAGTATTCTGTTGCTTGGCCTGTCTCTTTCCTGCCAGGACAGGTGGCACACTGGAGAAGTGGATCAGCAAAAGCACCCCGTACTGTGCCCATTAGAAAGCACTGTCATTTCCACACAGCCAATCCCAGAGCCTTTAGACTTAGAACAGAGGGTTCCTTGCCACACAATGGAATGAGTCCTACAAAGAACAGACTGCCCCATTACAACTGAACCAAAGGGTAGCGGAGACAAATGGAAGTTTTTGCTTCCTAGATACATTTGTTGGTATTGAAAGGACTTCTGGGGTCCCAGACCAGGTGCTGGGACAGAATTTCTCATGGTCTTACAGAGCCAAAATGTGAATGAGAGATCAGGTGAAGATTGTCTTCTATTGTCCCCAGCAGTTGTTACAGAATCTAAGCTTACACTTCAAATATTTAAGTTTCTGCTGTTCCTCCACCTTACAAGAATAAAAGTCCTGACGTGAATGGATACAGCAGGGCTGAGTTACTGTAGCTAAATTAAAGGGGGATGACTTACTTGCTGTAGACTGAGAGGAAAAAAAACCTGCAAAATTGTGAGCTTCCCCACACTCATCCAAAGAGGGTGTTAACTCTGACTCCCAGTGATGACAGCTTAAATATTAGTCATTGTTAACTATTGCACAGCTGGCACTAAAAGGTGGATATTGGGATGGAGAGCTGGGCTTCAATACAGTGCCATCTCCCTAAACACGAACAAAGGGGAATTTGGAAGAAGGTGAAAAATGGTTTCCATTCCTTCAGTACCAACTGCAGTACATCACACACACAAGATGTATTATTTATCATCGATTAAGGGAAATACAGAGGCATGAGGTTTCCGCCTAACAGACACAGAAGGCTTTATTGTTCCCTATCTAAAACCAGGACATTCAACTTCCTGTTAAGGACTCTGGGTTATGTTGTCCAACCCAGAGGTTCTCAAACTGGGGTGCACAGAATGTATGCTGGGGCTGAGGGTGACAAGCTAGGCAGAGCTAAGCAGCCATTTGTGTGATGGGAATGGAGGAGGGGGTGTAAACCACTACAGACCCAAAGAAGGGGGGCACAATCAAAGAAGTTTGAGAACCACTGGTCCAACAAGCAGTTCCTGTAGTAAGGAGCATGAACATTAGAACCACAACTGGAAAGCACTCAAAACACCACGGGCATGTATCCCCACGCTTCACTACCAAGCCTACACTATGGAAGGAAAATTCAGGCAATTTAGTGTAAGACATGGTCCAAAAAGAGAGGGGAAATGAGCCAAAAAGCTGTTTCCTACAAAAAGGCAGCATTTACCAAGATACTTACCCAAACTGAAAATCTGAACAGTTTTAACTGCGTGGTAACAACAGCTACCCAGCAACCAAGGTACGTTCAGGGTTAATAGCACCAATGCCCTCTGAAGAGGGAAGGCAAGGGCAGTCAGCTGCTTTTGCTACCCAAACCTGTATTTGGATTAGAGTTTTGGGGACAGCTATGACATTTCCCCCCCGCTCACACACTGATTTTTTGATTTGGTAAATCACACAGCATTTTTACTAATTCCCATTAGATTTCTCTCCAAACACCTTCGCCTAGCAACAATCTCCCCTATCTCTGGCAATTCTATTTTTAATACAGATAGCTCACTGCTTCTACTCTCATGAAGCTAGCGCAAACAGCTTGAAGCTATCCACTCGGCCCTGACCCTCTGTCCACCCTCATTTTCTCTCTCTTATTTGTGTTCTGCAGAACCAGAAATCCGGACACTGGAACAATGCTCCAAAACCAGGACCCCTTCTTACAATTCTGCAGGACAGCTGGAGACCTTTGGCTTCAAGGTGTGGAGCTTACAGCTGGCACAGAATGCAGGTGGGAATGGAAAACATGAAACCACCATAAACAACGTCTTAAGAGAAGCATTTTATTGTCTGAGACACGTGGGTCAGTTTTATTCCAGTCTGAGGGAAATTCTCCTCTAGGCTTATGTTTCCTCACAGATTTGGTCAAGTAAATACCCATCTAGTTCCCGTTCCACTGCATGGCAGTGTATTATGGTTGGTCTGGAAGCAGCTGCAACCAGACCCCATTAGCCATTAGTATATGAGAGTTCTGCAATAAGACTCCTGGTGATGGGAGCTCACCTCAAATTAGGGGCCTTAGATCAAGTCTGGGTAAGTCATGAAGTGGGCTTGCTGAAGCAGCTTTTGGTTTGAATGGTTTCAATATGGATCTCCTGATGTTAAACTGAACCATGACAAATAGGAACACAAAACTAGCCATGGGCAAGTACAGATATTCAACAGAACAAAACAAACAAACAAACCAAGGAGGGTGGAAGGGAAACAAGGGGAAAAAAGGAATTTTTTAAAGGGAATTCTTCCATTTGCAAACAGGAGTGGGAGATGACAAAAAACAGATGCTAATATGTGGGGAGCAAAAGCATTAAGAACAATGGGAGGAGCCTGGTTTAAAAAGCTAGCCAGAGCCAGATGTCCCCCGAATTCTGCTAGAGCAAGGTTCTCAAATGTTCTCCAAGTGTGCACCTGCACTTACTCTCAAGATTATCTTGTGGACACCTCTCCTTCCACCTGCAGTAAAGTATCCCACACCCCTCCCATGCACGATCACAGAACAGCCTCCTGGAAATGACAGCAATTGTTTATATAGCAAGGCACCCTCAGAAAAGAACGTGTAACCCATTTTTCCAGTGTAATGTAGCAGTTGAAATGAGGAGGGTCAGCACTATAAGGCAAACCAGGAGGCACACTTTGACACAAGCTGTCCACCTCAGCCCTGCAGCAAGCAAACGGGGATTCAATCTAGATAGCTGTGCTCGTCCTTTATTCGGAGCTAAGCAGAAATGATCACGACCCTGGACAGAGCCAGGGAAGGTGTTTGATCCGGAAACAACACTTTTCTACATGAATGAGGAGAATCACTCTTGGAAGTGTTAGTTTTTAAACCATAGGCTCATGGCCCCATCAGCATGCTTGTATTTTCCCCACTGTGCTCGGCAGCCTTGCTTATACCCTTAAAACATCACAACTTACCTGTTTACGCTGAAAGTGGACTTCCAGCTTCATAGAGGCACATGTGTTCAGGGTCATCAGCCTCCTGCAAAGAAACAAGAGAAGCTTTTGTCTGGTTTTGGTTTTCTGCTTTCGCTCTACTCTTGTTGGGGCCTTGTCACCTGTCGCCAAACAGCTGGGGAGCAAGTGGATGCGTGGAGTTTGGGACAGATACAAGATCATTTCCAGCAGAGTGCACATTCCCCAGCTGGCTCAGGAAAGAGAGTCTTGCCGAATGGGAAAAAGATCCTCCGGACTCCTTGTGTTTCCCTTTTCCCAAGAGCGAAAGCAGAACCACGTATGCCTTGGCACCTCCACTGAAGAGTCAGACCACTCCAACATGCCTGCCTGCTTTAATCTCGTGCCAAAGCTATTTCACAAGTAGCCAAGTCAGAGAGAGGCCCCGCTCCCTTTCAATGCAGGTTCCTGGATACTCTGACCAAATTACCAGTACCTGCAGTGACTCTGGTTACACACAAGCTTACTGTCGATGTGGCCAGCATCAGACTGAGCACACAGCTGCACAGATCCACTACTGCCTCACTTGGATTACAATTCCTTCTGACTTGGCCCCAGAAACCACTTCCTACCCTTCTGGAAGTTCCTTTCTTACCCTTTCCATGGCTACAAGTTAACCCCACTCACTGCTGCTGCAATGCGACTGGCCTCAGAAGCTGTTCTGCACAGAATGCCAGGCTGGGGGGGGGCTGGGGAGGGGGGCAAGTTGTATTTCAGAGAAATACCCAATATTTCACTGTGGCACTGCAAGGGTTATTCGTCTCAAATACAAAAGCAGCCCTTTCCCCACAAGATAAAACAAACCCACCCTTTAACCATCAGAAGAACCCCTCTGCAACTGGACCACCTAGCTCTGAGAGCACACTGCTTTTCAGATCACAAACGAGGATTTAGAAAGAAGAGCCCTGTGAATACCTCTAGGAAATTAGAAGGGGGGGGGGGAAGGGTATGAGCCAGTGGCTCACTGGGCTTAGTACCCAGGCCACTGTCATCTCCAGAGGTCTGAATTCAAATCTTCAGCCCACACTGGAAATGTGTTTAACAGACTGACAACCTTCTGCTCCAGAGGAGTCCAGCACTGGAGTACCAGGGGTGCTGCGCAGCACTGGCTCAGCTTTGAGGAGCAGGTCAGGCTGCTGCAGATGAAAAGGGAAGTGCCTTGACACAGCGGTGTCAGTAGGCGATAGAACTGAACTCCAAGGGAAGACATGGCACAGCAGCAGATGGCAAAGTGCAGATTAGGATGCTGAGGCGGGAAGCTCCAGATCAGGAATGAGGTGAACTAAAAGCTCTTCAAAACACAAGACTTAATAAACCGTGCACTGCTGCAGTCCAGGCTAAAGTGAATTGGCAGAGCTCCCCCCTTCAGTCTGGGACTATAGAAGAGTCAGGATGGTGGTAGTGTTCTGGCAGAATTGCACAGAGGGAGCCTGAACAGCTCTTGCCCACATCACATTGGGCCCTGTCCAGCAATGTGACGTCACCATCCCTTCAGCACAGTGTTCTGAGTGAGTACAGAGTGATTCTTTCCAGTTACTGCTCAATCTGTTCACTACGCCCTCTGGGTGATCTCATGATGGGATTCCCTCTAGGACACCCAGGTAGTTTCTGCTATTTCCAAAGTTCCCAGGCACAATCCTATAAACCTCAGAAGGACTTCAAAACTGCCAGCTTCATTCAGTGACTGAGCGCCTCGCTGCTCATGCTGGCGTGGAAAGGCTAAGTTTGGCTGCTGGTCTGCAAGAACTGCTGTTCTCCAGGTCCAGGAGTGATTTATGTCTGTGTGCGTGGGAGTGAATCCGAATGAAAGGTGGAGGTATATACTACGGTTTGTCAGCTTAGACTACAGGCCTGCAGGAAACAAACTTAAATACAACAAAGACACCTCATTGAAGCATGGTATAGAGCTCCCGACAGCTTCTCTCCATACACAGAATCAAGCTGCTAATGCGAACGAGAATGAGAGAGTAAGGAGTAGAGGCCATCATAGCTGGCCTCTGGTAAGTGTCTTAGCACGAGGCTATGGATGCTTGACCTCCCAGCTGGAGTTGTTCTTCAGAGCAGTGGGGGGGACTTGGTCTACCACGGCCCATTATGTGCCGGCTCAGATGATGAACAGAGAACTTCAGCCTCCAGGGCCGCAAACCCCACCCCTTTCCCCAGCAAAAAACTCTTTAAAAAAAAAAAAATACTCTTTTTCTAAAACAGAAATGGGAAGGAAGCGGTCACAAGAGGCGAAAGGAAACAGGAATGAACTGCATCCGCACAGAGGGCGTTTAATGAACCGCTTGGAGGTGGGGGAGGGAAGAAGCTAGTCTCATTCTCTGCTCAGAGCATGAAACACATGACCTGCTTGCCTGTTATTAAGTTGTTCAGAGCACTTGACTAAACTGCTTTGACGCTTAGCTGACAGCGGATTAAGCCTCACTCACATTTCTCATTGTTTAAATTCTGGACAACTTAATAACAGTTTCCCCAAGGAAGCTAATAAAATAATGGGCAGTGTACGAGCTGGGAGGTAGAGAGAAAAGCCACTAGATGGGATGGCAAATCCTCGGCATTAATTTAATTAAATCTCTGTTGGTCTCTATTAAGGACACCAATCCCTGCCACATTTTCAAGGTTCCTGAGAAGAAGGCAGGTGTCTATAAAACACTGTGCAGGAGAGATTCCCAGAGTTCCCTGGGGGAGGTGGTTAGTCACCCAGTATTGGTGGGCAATGAAGGGCTATCGTTACTGGTCCCAGAAAAGTTATGAACCAGCCAATTTAAACACAGAAGTGCAGGTTTTGCACATGCAAATGGACGTCCCTATGTAACACAATCAAAGCAATTTTCAAGTGGGTTACAGTATGTGTAAGTTCTGCAGACACATCAGAGAGAC
This sequence comes from Pelusios castaneus, assembly GCA_007922175.1. Classification (NCBI taxonomy): domain Eukaryota; kingdom Metazoa; phylum Chordata; order Testudines; family Pelomedusidae; genus Pelusios; species Pelusios castaneus. Next base: position 14,440,052 of record ML685808.1, read on the forward strand.
ACCTTCAGACAGCTGACACTGAAAGAAACACAGGCTATTCAGTAAAGCCAAAGCTGAAAAAGTGACAGCCAAATTCACAGAGGGAATCAGAGCTGGGATTAGAAATGGTCCTGCTTTAATGTGGCCAATTAACACAAGTTAATTAACACCTTTGTCGGTGCTAATCTGCCAGGCCACAACAGTGACAAGAAAAGTATGTTTTTAGAGCAAGGTAACTCACTTCCATGGGCTGTTAGCTACCACATTGTAAAATCCTGGTGCCAACAAGCCTGTTTTTACAGCACCATAGCTAGGAGCAGTCAATCATGGGCAGAGAGTACAGTCTTGATTTCTCCTAACTATCTCCTGATAAAAACTATAGAGTCTTATCTCAGCGAGGATTTTACAGGGGATGGCTAACTGTCATTAGTTATCCTGTTGTTTAAAAAAAAAACGCACCATCTTTGCTGGGAAGATATAGCCAGTCAAAAGACTGTGGTTTTCCATAGGGCTCAAGCAAATACTGTGGTCAGCTGACAGTTCCAAGAGCTGGGACAGACTGGAGTGAACATTCCTAGAGTTTTTCAGAAAGTGGGCAGAAAAGCTGAGATGCAGGATACTGAGGGACTTAGACAGGGCGTGTGTCCACAAGAATATAATGGTTCCAGGGATAAGGAGGAAGGTTTTCTACAACTGCCTCCTTCCGGGGCAGGGGCAAAGGAATCGAGTGGGCACTTGGAAGTACAAGAAATGGTTTTATCCAATAGAGCCAGCTGCAATGCCAGACATGCGTCTGGCCTGTCATCCATCTGGAAATAAATCAAACAGCCTTACGCTTTGTCCCTTTCTGGCTGGAGAGGAAAGTTCAAAAGCAAAAGGATTAAATTCATGAACTTTTGGCAGAATGAAGATGAAAGAGAGGGAAAGCAGTAGGGGAGAACACATGCATATGTGATTTCCTTTTCTTGGAAGAGCTATTTAATTTCCTTTTCCGATCTTCTAATCAGCTAAATGCTGCATGTGGCCACCTCGTGTACGCCAGAAATTGCTGGATGGCTTTGGAAAGCTGGCTCCCAAAAGCCATGGTTCTATTCACGCCACCCACTGCATGAGCTCTTCCCAAAGGCACTAGCAATATTGTAGGTGCCACTATGCAAAGCAATCACTTGAGCAGACAGAAATGACCTGTTCCAAGTTACTGGAGCGAAACAACTCCCAAAACTCCTTGAGCCACCTGAATGCCAATTCACAAGTTTAAACAAAGAAACATAAAAGCTCTCACAGGGACGTCTATCACCCAGGAACTTCAAAACCTTTATACGGTCTCCATAATCTCAGCAAGGAGAGGCAGTTCTGATCCACCCACAAGAACCACAATGAGGTATTCCACCTTCCCCATTATAGCAACCTCATTGTGGTAAAAGCCTGGAAGAGAGGATTCCATTGCTCCAGTGAGCGAGAAGGACACAGATCACAATATCCACCCATCCTCTCAGCTATCAGGTCAGTACAGGAATGTGGCTATGGGAAGGAGTACGGGAACCCAAAACATGGGAGCTAAAAATCCTGAATAATTCACAGTCTCAGACTGGACCAGGTATTTATAGTCACAAACTGCAGGTGATTTGGCAGGTCCTCTCCATAAAGTAACCCCCTTGGTCATGTCAGTGGTATTGAAAGCATCCACCACAGGGACCAGGACACCTCTTTTCCTAAAAAATATAGGTACAGAAACTAATGGTGCTATTTTCAACCCTCACGGTAGGAAGAGAGAATTTGTTTTGGTGCAAAGTGCTACTTCGTTTCTCCACCCAGGCATTTGGGACGGCTATGTTAATCATGTAAACTGCCAACACTTTTAGACAATCACTTCTTCAAAGGGAAACCCTTACTCGGACAACCAAAGAACTGTTTAGTCTATGAAAAAAAATTAATCCGCCAGTAAAGAAGCCAAGAGAGACAAGGTGGGTCCCATCTTTTAATGGAGCCATTTCTGTTGGTGAGAGAGACAAGTTTTCAAGCCACATAGAGCTCTTTTTTGGGTCTGAAAAAGGAACTCCCATCCTCACAGCAACATATCAGGTGGAGCAGATGACATGAGAAACAAAGAATCAGCTGAAGAGAATCAAATAATGCAGAAGAAACCCCCACTACCCGATCCACTGCAGAGGATCCAGTTCCTCACAGACCGCCGTAAGGGATAGTTGACAGCATCTAATATTCATATAGCATCTTTTCTTTTTCAAAAGCTCAGTAAATCACTCAATGAGCATTTTCTTTTTATTTACACATAACATGCACAAGTCAACCAAGTGAAATTCAGCTCACAGACAGCGTTTCCCGTGTAAGCAGTCCAATCATGAATTCAGTCTAAGCAGAACAACAACAAACAAAATCCCTGGCCCTGCAGTATGGAGAAATGACTTCCAAATGCTCTTCAATCAACTGTTAGAGAAGTTACAAAGCACCATCAGTAGAACACAGATCTATACGCAAGGGGGCTTCACTTCCCTCTGGAGCCCAGATGCACAGGAGAGCTACACAGAAGGCAATAGTAAAAGAGTAGAGAATGGGCAGCTAATTTAGATACAGAACAAGTCCCTCCTTCAACCTCTGCCTATTTTCACATCCCAACCCACGTGGAACCTTCTAGAAGATTCTGAGACCTTTGGTTAATGCCTGTGCCCTTGCCTTTCATTCACCTCAACTGAATTTATGTAATTTCTGCTCCTTTCTGCATGGTTGGGGAGAATGGGAAGGGGAGGTGGCTATGAATTCTGAAGTCCCATAAAGTCCAGATACGACTGAGAGACATAGCCCAATCTGAGATGCTCACCCTCACCACATCCTTTTGTGATGGATAGTCACAGGCCTGCTTTCCGGCATGTAGTGCCTGTTTCACTTCTAAACCCAGCCACAAGGGGCAGGGATTGCACAGGCAAAACCTTAAAACACAGATAAACACACAAGATACATTTAGAAAGGGGATCTTTTTCGGAAGGTGCTTGTACTGTTTAAGAGCTCAGTGTGTGTAAATACTTGGCTCTAGAGCCTTCCGGCAAAGGAGTTCAAAGTGGGTCCTCTGAATGAATGCAGCCTCCCAATGCCCTGTTGTACAAATGGAGAAAGTGAGACAAAGTGACTACAGCAAGTCAGTATGAGAAACAGGGCTAGAACCTAGGTCCCTGGACCCCTCCTTCTGCATGTGGTCTCGGTCAGCTCTCAGAAAATTAACTCTGGGACTGGCCCAACACAGCACAGGGCAGCAAAGATAGAGTGTCCCACTGGTCCTTTGTTCTTTGCCCAGCTTAGTTTGGTTTACCTGCAAAGGGATCTGAGGGAATCCTGGTCCAGAAAGCTGTGGTCTTTCTTCACAGATGCAATGTCAATAGGGAACAGCGAGTCTGAGGGGCAGAAGAGGGAGAGGAGAATTAGAGTCAATGATTTGAGTCAGCAGCTCTACCAGGAGACAAAGTGGGCATGTGGGGCAGGAGGTGTGCCATGGAGAAGTGAAGAGCAGGGAGAAAAATGGGAGACCCCAAAGGGAAGGAGAGTGGGATGGTTTTGGACCCCCCAGACATAAAGACTGTAAGCAACAGGTGAAAGATGGGATTAATGCGTGGGCAGTGCATTCACATGCCACATGGAACACCTATGCTGTGGGACAACCTCAGGACACTTCCTGGGATAGCAGAGTGGGAAGGGAAGCAACATCATTATTCTCAAAAGGGCTCTACGAACAGGCCCAAACTGCCAAGGGGGAGCTCCCAAGGGGCAGGGTTCAAGATGCACATTTCAACAGGACAGGAAGGAGGCTGGCCAAACCCTTTCTTGACCAGTCCCCACTGAGGTGACAACTTATAGCTCCAGGAGGACAGCCAGAGAAGAAGAAAGGGCCACAGACCTGGAGGTGGAAGAGGGAAAACTCAGAGTCTAGCTGCCATGGTGATGGGGGCACAGGAGAAATGAAGAAATGAAAAGGCTGGGTTAGACAGGTAGCGACTCATAGACACTAAGGTCAGAAAGGACCAATATGATCATCTAGCAAAGTCTGACCTCCTGCAAAATGCAGGCCACAGAACCTCACCCACCCCCTCCTGTAATAAACCTCTAACCAATGACTAAGTTATTAAAGTCCTCAAATCATCATTTAAAGACTAAGGTACAGAGAATCCACCAGCAACTTAGTCATAACCATGCTACAAAGAAAAGTGAAAACCCCCAGATCCTTTGTCAATCTGCCCCAGAGAAAAATTCCTTCCTGACCCCAATACACCCATCAGTTAAACCTTGACCATGGGCAAGTCTCACTAGTCAGACACCCAAGGAAGAACTCTCTGTAATAACTCAAAACCCCCCACCCCCTCATCAATCATCCCATCAGCATATCTACCACCAGGAGCCAAAGATCAGTCAATTGTCAAACTAGGCTGTCCCATTATACCATGAATTTATCAAGCTCAGTTCTGAAACCAGCTAGATTTTTTGCCCCACTGGAAAGCTATTTCAGAACTTCACTCCTCTGATGGATAGAAACTTCCATTTAATTTCAAATCTAAACTTACTGATGGCTAGTTTATATCCATTAGTTATTGTGTCCATATTGGCACTGAACTTAAATAATTCCTCTCCCTCCCTCATATTTATCCCTCTGACATGTTCATATGGAGCTATCATATCTCCCCTCAACCTTCTTTTGGTTAGGCTATCTAAGCTAAGCTCTTTGAGTCTCCTTTTATAAGGCAGGTTTTCCATTCCTCGGATCATCCTAGTAGCCCTAGAAACAAAGCACACAGGAAAAGGGATGGCAGCACCAGGGACAGAAACCAAAGCGAGGCTGTAAAATGAGCCGTGAGAAATATAAACCCCATTACTCAGCCCCTGCCTATCTCACCCGCTTATTCTCAGACAGACAGTTTCCGCCCTGCAGGGTAAATGCTCCATGGTTAAATGACCCTGGCATATGCTGTGTGGAGCCAAACACTCCTCTTGGGAAAACTTTCCATTTTTTTTTAAGAGACTGTCCTGTCTGATTGTATTGACTAGTTAGCCAACTCACAAATAAACACCCCATCTGCATTCAGAGCCCCACACTGCCCTCGTACATCCATGCTGCGATGGATAAGCACGTCTCCGCCCCACCTTGGCACATCTGGAGTGCAGGCTGCAGTCAGACCCATCGAGTCTAGAAAGCTACCGACCTCACCTGACACACACTGACTTTCCACTTTGGCACTTGGCCAGCTTTCCAAACGTGCCTAAAGGATGAAAGCATAGGGGAGAAGAGGTCACCAGGAAAGGGAGGGCGGGGGAATGGGCTGCTGTATTATTCTCCTGTTCCAACAGCCACTTCTTGCTTAATTTGTCCAGACCACATGTAACAGAATGCTTAGGTTTTCATTGGGAGCTTTGCATTAGCAGGCACACAAGAGGTGTAAGAGCACAGCTAGCCAACTGCCTCCCCAGTAGCCACCCAAGGGAGGAGGCTGTAGTACAAGTTATTCCACCTCAGAGCAGGAACCATCAACACTCTCGAACTTGTCTCAGACCCCGATTTTCAGACAGTCATAACAACCACAACACTCTGTGCTTCTCTCTCATCTTCCATGTGAGAATCCCATGCTGCTTGACCAAGGTAAATATGATGATCCCTGTTAAGTGACTTGCTCAGGGCCGCAGAGCATGTCTGTGATGGAACTGGCAATAGAAGCCCAGACACCTGACTCCCACCTGAGAGCTGTAAACATTAGATCACACACTCCTACGCTTACAGAATCAGAATAACCCAACTGAAGGCACCTGCCTCTGGAGCACCAGTGTCAAGAGTGGGGGAGCCATGTGGATCTGCACTCAGGCAGAATTTTAGAGCATGGCAGCATCCCAAAAATCCTGTTAAGCCTCTCAGTCCACTACCAAAGACCCCGTTTTTGGAGCCCAGCCTGATCGGCTCAGACAGCAGAGCTGCACTCTCTAAATAGGCACTGTTAATAATGTTTCCAGTGCTCCAAATCTAGAAAAAAAGCCAGACAATGAGGCCCCTGTTTTGTGAAGAAAACCCAGTTGTTTTACACCCAGTAGCCCTGGCAGTGATGTGAACATCAGGACTTCCTCTGCAGCCAGCAAGCACGGAAGGGCCCCCAGCGGAGAGTGGCTGGTTTGAATCTCTTTCATCAGCATTCAAAGCGCCCACAACTCTGGCTTGAAAGAAAACACCCCCTCCACCCTCAGGAAGGAAAAGAGAAAGGAGGAGACGTCATTAGCCGCACTGTGCTCTCAGACACTCTGGCTCTGCTAACCCACCTTGCCTGCGTCAAGCAAGGGGCACAGAATCTGGGACCTCATTCAGCCATCCCAGACCCAATTCAAAAGTTGCAACTCAGGCCTTGGAGAACAGACACACTGGGTGGCATCTGGGCAGGGGCTGGGGAGCAGCGAAGGTGGCACATGCACAGAATAGTCCTGACTTTAAACACAGCTATCACTACTACTCCACTAGGGTTTTCCATATGTAGAACCTACAAGCTTTCCAGGTAAATTAGAGCCACACGGCAAGGTCCTTAGCAAACTACACGAAATCCTCTGCTCATTTCCCTCCTCCAGGGAACGTTGCTGTGGACGTGCATATATATTTTTAATCTATTAACCAGGAGGGCAGACACCTGGTTGTAACTGAAGTTGTCAAGTGAAGGTTGCCACACAGGAATGAAGGGAACCCTGAGCCCACAGGAAGCAGGAAGAAGTTGAGAGCGGGAAAAGCAGAAAAGCTGTAGAAGGATGTAGAAGGCTTTGCTTGACCAGCAGTTTGGGCTGTTTGTTGACAGATGCCAGGTCTAGAGCCCAATTCTTGTCTCCCTGAGCACGAGCTGTAATCAACTCATAGGCAGTCAGGCCCAGGCTCCAGAAAGCTGGTCAGTCTTTACACTTGGATGCGCACAGAGGTCATCCTAAAATAGAAACTAGAAACAAACAGGCAGCCTGTAAAGCTATCAGCAAGGAGGAGAGTTCTCGCTTTGTGTGCATATGTCGCTGGGAGGGCGCAAGTGGAAGTACCCCAGCTGAACAATAGCTGGCTCTGCACGTTGCCGGGAGGCCAGGCTTCCAGCTATTGTTCTAGCCTCCTCCTTCCTCAAACTAAGCTGAGTGGAAGCTGTGCTCTTTCAGCACTGGACACCTCTATGGGGACCACTGCTCTCCCCTATGTGCTTGAAATAAGCAAAGCTGGGTCCAGACACACACCCTGCAAGGGTTAATTTGCAAGCCCCTGTCTACGTATGTCAACATAACTACATCTTTCAGGAGTGTGGAAATCTCCCTGTAGACAGTGCTATGTCAATGCGAGAGTTCCTCCCATCAACCCAGCTAACTATGCCAATGGGAAAAGCTCTCTCCTCGGTGTAGGTAGCATCTTCACTAAGCAGTGCAGCATCACTGTACATGTAGACAAGTCCTGAGAACAAAATGTCTGAGAAAGTCAACTGGATTCATCTAGCTGCCTTCTTCCTGCAGGCACTTCACAACAAAGATGCAGCTCCCAGCATGGAGGTGCTTACTCAGGGAGCACATGGAGCTTGCTACTAAGTATTGCGTGGGGAAAGGGCATTTGCCATCAAAGACAGTTAAGCAGAGTGGGAAAGAAGTGTTCATTCTCACTCCTGTGCCAGGGCCAGTCCAGCTGTATGTGTACCACCATCTCTAGGACGAACTGATTAAAATATCTGGAGAGACCGTCATCGAAGCAAACCGGTTTACCTCTGGCCTGCTCAACATCCTAGAAACTTTCTAGTGGCACTGCCCATAGGGCAGAGGTTCATTAATTCAGAAAGGCTGATGATAAATTTAGTTCTCCATGCCTCTATCGGGTGAGAAGGTTTAAAGCTGTAATATATAATCATACAATTAGTAGGCTACCCCCTCCATCTCCTCCCTAGTATATCAGGCTGGCTCCAATTTCCCCTACAGTAGACCTCTGTATCTAACTAAGACACACCCAATCAGGTATTTCTGGGTCATCTAAAGTGGGAAGACTAGGGAAGGCCTGGAATGAGCAGACCATGCCATCAGGTCAACACCCCATCCCAGGCTCTAGCTAACCAAGGCCTCAGCACAGCTGCCAAGGACAATGCCATCATGGATCAGAGCACAAAACCAGACCTTCACTACCACAGTGACAACAAAATTGTAGCTGCCATTGCTAGTGCAGCAGCCAGCCCTGAATGCATATGAAGAGGGAGGCTGGTCAGATGTGTCTCCAGACTTGAGCTAGCAACTACACTCAGTCTTGCTACGCGGAATCCTTTCTGATGAGCAGCAAGATGATCCTCTGGATTTTCTCCCACTTGTCCCCTTTTTACAACCACTCAAGCCTGAAGATAACCTGGAGCCCCTCAATCTGCTTCAAGCACTGGCCCGGGAGGACAGGGGGTCATCCCCCCCAGGGGTTCTCTCAGCTCCTCCTGGGGAACAAGGGTAGCCCTCGGGACTTGAACCCCAAACTGCTGCATAGTGGGATTGGCATCCTTTCTACATACAGTGCAGTGCTGTTTTCAAAGGCATGCTCTTAGAGAAAGGAAAGTATTACATTCTCCCCCTCCACACACACACACTTCCCCAACCCTTGGAATGTAGGGGAGGGGACACTTACCTTCATAAAGTTGTGCATACTGAGGAAATCCTGTTGCACGGAGCCAGTCACAAGCTTTCTTGGCCTCGACTTCTGAAACAAAGCAAATGAACCAGCTTGAGGATCTCAACTTCACTATCTCTACAGGACAGCAACATAAACAAGAGTCTAGCCCAATCCGAATACACCCAACTTTCTAATGCACATGGAGAGGGGCATCAAACCCTTAGTCTGGGAGCTGCCTCCCCCTTCATCCCCATTTCTGTACTGCAGAAATGAAGTCTCTTTCTCCCCATACTGTACAGGACTTAGGCCCCAACTGCCTCGCATCTACTGAAGATGTGCTAATGTGAGAGGAGAGAACTCTCCCGTCGGCAGAAAAACCCAACATCCCCGCGAGTGGCAGAAGCTACGTCAGCAGGGGAAGCTCTCTCGCCATCATAGTGCTGTGCACAGGAGCACTTGTTTTGGTGCAACTCATGTCATGCAGGGGAGCGTTTTTTCCTCACCCTTGAGCAACGCAAGTTCTGCCGAAATCAGCGGTAGTATAGACATAGCCTTATTCTCCCTCAGCATCAACAAAGAGAGTGAGGAGAACTGATTGCAGGTTTGCAACATAGTGATCTAACCACCAGAAATGCTTTTAATCCCCTGCTGAAATATTTGGTCTTAAACCCACCGAAATGAGTGAGACGTTACCCAGGAGAAAGGAAGAATCTTTACAAAATAAGGTAGGGCTCACAGAGGTTTGGGGGCTGATCACTTGACAGCCTCCTGCAGGCTTCCACCACAAAAGTCTGGCAAAGAAGGGCCTTCATTCTGCTCTTCAGCGTCCCCTGGTAACTCTCTAATGGATCCCAGCCTCCAGAACCTCTGCCTCAGCTCCATCACACACTTATCCCTATTATTCCTATCACTGGCTTCTCCTTAGCATCCTTAGCAAACACATTCAATGATACTCACCTGCTTATGGACAAATGTCCATTACAGATTATGGACCTGATTCTGTGACAGTTCCATTGAACTCAACATAAGGATCAGAGAATCCATCCCAAAATTTAGGTGACTGAACTCTTCACTCCAAGCCCAATTCTATGTGAGCAATCCCACTGGAATCAATGTGACTAGCCACAGAATTATGTGCTACTTAGAGTGAACAAGTGGGAAAGACGCAGCCATTCTCATTTATGCCATATGTGGGGTACGACCTGAACTCTGATCTCCAGATCCCTGCTCTACGGTATTGCCCTGTGGCCTGATTTCAGAGGTACTGAGTGCACACAACTCCCATTGACTTCAATGGGAATTTGGAGCCAACAGCAGACATGAAAATGATGGCACAGGGCAATACCCCAGAGCAGTGGTTTTCAACCAGTGTGCCATATAGGGCCAGATTAAGACATGCTGAGGCCCTAAGCTATGTCAAGATTCAGAGGCCCCATACCATAAAAAATAGAGAGAGAAAAAAGTGTACTACATTACAGCAAAAAGGGTAATGAAAAAATAAATGATAAGCCATTATATTTACATATATACATAGGCAAAGATGCAATAAAAACAACTATATAAAACATCCATCTTGCAAAACGCCTTATTTATATTATCAAATACCTTATGATAAATCTTGTTAGTTATCTCCAACATATTTAGAGGCCCTCTCGTAATGTGAGGCCCTATGCCATGGCTTGCTTGGCTTGTGCCTAAGTCGGGCACTGGTGCCACGGCTGTGAGAACTGTCCAAGTGTGCCGTGAAATTCTGTGCAAAGGTAATGAAAAGCAATGCAAAACAAACATTGTTTCGTTTTAAGCAATATTCTATCCAACCAAAATTACAACCCATAAAACTTGTGAAAATTAATCATCACATTAAAAGAGAGGTATAGATCTTTCGATTCCAAACTGTGAACATCCTAAACACAGGTGGCCAAAAGACAAAACTGAGATGATGATTTTTTTTTTTCCAGTGAATTTGAAACATTAATGCAATCGATCCTTCTTTAGCTTGTTGTACGCACTATGTTGCAAACCCCTCTAGTAAGACTGTAACCATAGAAAATGTAAGTAAATGTGTGTTTATGAGCAATCAATTCAGCTGATAAAAGTAGCTGTTCCATGGAATTCTTTGTCTCATTGAAGTGGGCCATGTTACTGAAAAGGTTGAGAAACCCTGCCCCAGATCACCGCCTGCAAAGCGAAAGCGTGTGAAACAGAGATCAGGACAACAAAGAGATTCTCATGAAGCTTAGTAAGGGGTCCAGCTCTGAACTACTGACAGTGCCACGGGTACTTCCTTATACATGGCTTGAAAAATCCCTTGGGTGAGGCAATACAACAGCTGACATTACTTTCTGGGAAATTTCTAAAACTTTCAGATCCTGGGGGCTTATTAGCCAAAATCCCATGCAGCTGAGGAGAGCTGTTGTCTGATGTCAGCTGTCATCAGACTACTGGGAAAGGTTCAAGTCCATGATCCTGACTAACTTAGTTTGCAAAAGAGAAAATCCTACTGTAAATTCACAGAGATATCTCCTTGCCCACTTTCTTCTTCCTGGAGATGGACAGGCTCAGGCAAGAGCTTCTTGAAACCCCAAATGACATCAACAGCCCCTGCCAGGTGCACTCACTCAATACATTTATTATAGAACGGGAAAATGCACAAAATAAACATTTCACTTAGAACCAAAACCCTGCATCTGAATCCACCTGCATTCTGAAAGAGTCAAAGTGCAAAAATTTAAATGAAGATCCAAATTTTGGCACTCAAGTCCAGCTGCCATTTTACTTCAGGTTATGATAACTTGGAAAATTGCTGTCACTTTAATTCAGGTAAAGTTACTTTGGAAAATGTGCATGTGTGTGTACTTGTCTCCTCCAACACACATTACTGAGCCATGAACCGTATAACTTAAGAAGCTTGGAACAGCAGCACAGAGCAAAGAGCATCATATGGAAAACATAAAGCACAGTCAGAAAAGCTTGATAGAAGTGAAGCTTCTATAGACAGATAGAAGCTTTCTGATCACTCATAAGGACCATGTGGTGTGACTGGTGGTCCCCCTTCTAGCACTATTTCCAGATTTTGGGGAAGAGAGTAAATCAGTGTTTTGTGTCTTGTTTAACAAAAAGGAGAAAACACGTATTGGCAACCTCAAGGCGCTGTGCATAGCTGAGCACAAACACTGATAGGAAAGCAATCAGGTCACTCCCAGTTTAAACACCACTCATGCTCCAAAGACCTTACCAACACGAGCCCTTGCCTGCCTGACCGCATATCCCACCCAGAATTGCAAAATAAAAGATATGTCAATCTCCTTCCATTGCATGGGAATGCCTTTAAAAATGTGAGTGTTGTAACTCAGCTGCAGGAAAATACTCCCGCTCCATTCTCTTCTTTAGAGGTGCCAGGCTGACAGCCCTGGAGAACAAATTTCTCTTCTACACACAGAACAGCTGCAGCCCACATGCCTCCCCACACAACCTACCTTTCTCTGACCTGGACGGGACCTCTACTAGAAATGAAAGGGGAGTTCGGTCTCTCTGGCTCATTTAGTCGAAGGCCCCTCTGATGAATCCACCACCAAGGAGGCCAATCACGGCGGCGGGTTTTGTGCTGGAAATACCTGCCTATCAACATTTAGACTGATACCCACCAAACTCACTTCACGTTTCTCACCAAACAAGATGCTGGATCTTTTTTTTTTTTTTTTTTTTTCCCCAAAAAAAGAACTGTCTGGAGTGAGAATACTTCCAAAGAGAAAAGCAAAGGAACAAACAGGAGCCACAAAGGGGAAGTCTGTGATCCCCTTTTAGAACACCTACCCGTTACAGTAGACAAATTGAACTGATAAAACAACATTGCAGAACTGACGCCACACAGATCTGATCAACCATCCATGCAACCTCTGGACTAACAGGAGCAAAAACATCCGCACTATGGTGTTTTCTTCAAATGTTATTCAAACTGCAGACAGCAAGAGAGTCCGGGAAGGAACTAGAATCAAAGGATCCTCAGCAGACAGAAGCCGGTTCCTGCCTGCCCCCTTCAGAAAGGCAGGGCAGGGCATCCACTCACTAGGCAGATCTGGAATCCATATGAACCGTACTCCACAACGCCAATGGAAACATGGAGTCAGGGAGCGACATTTCCTTCCCTTCCAGTGGAGTCATTACATTCCAAAATGCACTCGATGGAGGAGGGGGGAAACTGCCTTTCCTTTAGCTTGTCAGAATAGAGCTTTTAAAACTGTTCACCCTGCAGTGGTGACGCCTTTGTTTTCCCCCAAACCGTTCCAAGAAGAATGCCCAGCTGCCCTGGGAACGTGGATATCATAGCTCAAACAGCCTGGCCATCCCATTCCACAGTAATCTCACACCACCACCAGCCCCAGCACCAAAGAGCTCACAAGTGTCTCTGTTCAGACCAAGAGACCACAGCTGATTTCCTCCTTCCCTCCCATCCTTTTCCATGAAAAGTACTTTCCCACGGAAATCCTGAAAGGATCTTTCTGAGCCCACAGAAGAATGGACAGAACAATATTTATGATATTAATCCAGCTGGATTCCAAATTCCTGACCGAAAGGAAAAAACATCACAGCAGCACCCAGAGAGATGCAACAGGTGTGCCACAGTGCAGCATCCACAGACTGTGAGAATGCCTGTGAACTTTCCAGTCAGATTTCTCCTCCTCACTCACAAATCACTAGCTCCGCAAGGCCTTTCAACTCATGATCAGATAGGCAGCTCACTGTCACAAGGGAAGCCCAAAATGCAGATTGTCTTAAAAAAGGGCAAATTCTTCTATGCATTGTACCAGCATAAAATCAGAATTACCCCACTGGAGTCAAGAAAGCCATTTTCTACCTGAGTAAATACCCTTCCCATCCCAGCTCACCAGACCAGTATCTTCTCTTCCAGTCTTTCAAAAATATCCACTTCTTCCACAAGGCCCAAAAGAAATGAGGTTATGATTCAGAAGAGAAAAAACATGCAAAGAACCCCACTTCTTTGTTTCCAATGTGTCCCATTTTCTATGAGACCCTATCCCAGATTCCTTGAAGCAGGGCTGAAGCAAGGGGCAGAATCTATCTCCGAGTGTTTTTTAGGGACTGGGGGAAAACCCTAACTCACAAGTAACTGCTCTGTTAAGTCTTGTAAGAGAGAGAGCTAGAAAAACCAAAGAGGAACAACAAAAAACATGGACAGGTACAAAACCAGCCAGCCTCATGCGCTAGAGGCAAATTTAGTTACACCTTGAAAACTATTTCCCAGAGCTCCAACTCTGTACCTCCCCTTTAGCAAAAACACAGTACAACTAGCACCCCAGGGTTCCAGAATGTCAGTGCAAGTTTCCAAGTTCCCCATTAAAAAAAAAAGTCTCACACAGGCAATTTGTGTGTGAAACGAAAACCACACATCACAAAAATGCCCATAATGGAAAGCTATGAAATAAGATGCTCGGCATATGTGAAGGAGGCTGCAAGCTCTTTTGGTTAGATTCCATCTCGGCTGCGACATTAGCATGTGCAGCACTTTGGGGTGGGTTTTCTTTCCATCCTGGGTTAAAATAAACTATTGCATAATAAGTTAAATATGCAGAAGTGGAACTTAATTTCTCTCCCTAGTCTGTAAATGTAAATGCCTTCCTATTTATTAGGGCACCTACAGAAAAAGCTGGTATGTCCGCTGGTCATGAAGAACACATCTGTTTCTTAAGAGGACTGGAATCTGAAACAGCAATTTTACATCTAGGACTCAGATCCCTACAGATATGCTAAACATACTGGGCCAGATTCATCCCTGTTGTAACTGCACTGGAGCTATAGCAGAGATCAATTTCACCTGTGATGCCTTGTTCGACTCTCACTGAGGTACAATCTCACTGAATTTGATGCTAGAATCAGATTGCATAGCAGAATTCAGCGCATTAAGTGTACAATGCACTCATCTCTATCTGTGGTAGTGATAATAAATATATATCTACAAAACTAAGCCGGAGAAAAGCCACGCAGAACGTACCCGTAGGAACAATCCCATTCCAGCCCCTGGGTATGGCGTATACACTGTTTAAATAGGGGTCTTTCAGCAGTAGTGCAGTTGAAGGTAAACTCAGGTAACCTGAGCTCATCTATTTCTCATCTGAATAACATGGAGATTAGCTTAGGTTGGTTAACCCACTTTTTTTTTTTAAATCCCACTGCCAGCTTCATTTTCTATAATTCTGTGACACGATTCTGCAGGCCTGATTCTTCTTTCTCACACCAGCGTTACTCCACTGACCTCTGGGAATTTACTCTTGATTTGCATCAGCTCCTGTGTCTCCTGCTCAGATCAAGAAGTGCAGACGAAGCAAAGCAAATAGAATTATTCCATCCCTGCCCCTCAAAGACATTTAACATTAATAAAGTGAATAATGAGGTAACATTTTAACACTAGAGTTTTCCAGCCCAAAAGCTAAACAGCTCTGTGCCTGTGCTCTCATCCTCTGTCATCATGTGGTTGGGAAACCCAGCTCTGAATTTTGCAATCTGGTCTCATCTCTTGTACAAACATTTGGTGTGAGGAGCCATTTTTTAGAATGAGAGGCATGCCCCATATCCCAGAAGCATTCACCATCCACACCTGAAACACAGGCTTCACAGTTTGGCACACGTCACTGATAAACAGTAATTGATTTTGTCTATTCATGTAACTCCCAGTACATTCAGTCAGTCTCATAAACTGTAACAGCCACGAGCAGATAGGGGTTTAGAGATAGGGTTGAGAAATTCTCCTGGACGCTGTCCCAGAAGCAGTGGGTTTCCATAATTAACCTTCACACAGTTACTAGTGCTCACAAAGCTGTGGAAAGAGCACCCCGCTGTACTGCCAACATGTAATTGTTCCAATGCCTCCATTGCACTCAGGCCCTGAAATAGTCTGTCTGCATTTCACAGCACTGAGGAAACCCTGGGAATCTAAAACACCGGCAAGCAGAAAATCAACAGAGAACAGCCACGGATTTGTGCCTTGCTGGGAACTGGAGCTGCAGTGGAGAAGAGCTCACAAGGCAATGACAGAACCAATTTAGACAGTTACACAGCTCAAGACATGGATCGCTTGATTGTGTACACCCCAAACATTTACTGTGCCATGCAGCATAAACAAGAAGAGCGAGTAGGGGGAAAAGAATGCTCTCTGAGCCAGCTGAGGACAGGAGCTACTTAACAAATACAGAGGAGCATGTTGTGTTGTGTATATATGTTTGTGCACATGCGTGTACATGGGATAGAATGATGCATTCATCTTTTGAGGAGGTGAGAGAGGTCCCTCCCTGGAGACCCTTATATGCTTCCCAAGATCTTTCAATAAGGTCCCATGTCACAGCTATACTTCCTTCCAGCTGAGAAGGGATGGATACTGTTCGCTATGAAGTGCAACCTCACTGGTCTTGAGTCAGCCCAGACTAACTGGTCCACTCCACTCCCTCGGATCCTGAAAACCTGATCACGACACTGGTCTCTTTCTCCTCTGCAAATCCATTGGGGTAGAGGGAGCAGTTATTTACTCACCAGATCTTTTTTTTAGTAAGCCAGAGACTCACCAGTTTGAGAATACGAGCACCAAAGGAATGTGCAGGGACAAGGAGAGCAGAGACCTAAGATATCCCATCCACAATCTCACAGGGTTCCCTCTTCACAGTGTCTGGCAAGTATCAGCTCAGAAACTTTGCAGGACTCTCCATACAGTGAGCAAGCTCTCCTCAGTACAGAGTCGTGACAAGCTGACACGCTGCTGTTCAGGACAATGTGCTTGTTTACTCTCAGCCATCTGCAGTCCACAAGTGCCCCCTGGACCTTGCAGGGGCTCAGAGTCCTTCTCTTGAAGGGTCTGTTGAATGGCTATGTTTAGGGTTCCCCCCATTTTCTTTCTTTGTCCTGCTCACGTCTCCTCTCAGTTCCAGGAGTAACTCCCTGAAGTTACCTGTCCCACATACACCTTTGCCCTGTTCATTACCGTAAGTGCTGACATGAGAAGCAAAAACTTCACAGTTGCTGCCCACCCTCTCTGCATTAGTTTCCTTCACCATAAAATGGAAACAACAACATTCCCCTGCCACCCAGGAGGCTTGCGAAGATTCGGTAACATAGGGAACATGCTCTGAGGGTGGACCGTTCCCAGTGTCATTTGTCTGAAGAAATTTCAGTTTGGAAATGCCATTCTAGCTATGCACAGGACATTACCTCAGCCACATGCTCAGGCAGGTATCTGCTGTTCCACATGCTGAACTTTTATTTCACTGATTGCATATTCAGTGAGTTTATTGTCTGTCACAGTTCTCATCCTTCCTCTTTTAAAAACAAAAAGAAATTCAATCCAAAAGTTACCCTGACCTTACACCTTGTGTTTGACAAGCCCTAACATCACAGTGCAGTTATAGAGAGATATACTCAGAGCTATGAGATCTATTCCTGTCCTGCTGTGCATCCCACTGCCATAGCCAGATTTCCCACCTTGTGTGTTTAAAACCTCAACCCTAATAATGCAGTAGATTTTTAAATATAATCCTTTGAACGACTGGCATGTCTTAGGTCTCACTCTTTTAAAACATAAGGGCCAGATTTCCATTCATGTATGCAGGCCCCCTTGATAAATGGGAAATACAAGCATCCTTTCCCAAAGGCAGAATGTGTTCCCAAATAAATTAGGTCATAGTCTAGACCTTTTGGAGGTGGACGCAAGTTATTCTCCCCATTTTATAGAGATGGAAACGGATGCCAGTTCCTCTTCATTCAATATTTGCTTTACTGGGCCAGTATATATCTTGATACTCACCAATCCCACTTTACGATGCACTGAAGATTATGGGAGTACTAAAATCAACTAAACTGCTGCAGCACGGAGAATATGGCAGCATTGCCAGCTTAGGGGCTGAAGAAGGCCTGCTTTGAGGGGGACAGACAGAGGCGGGCCACTGTGGGCTGCTGTTCACGAGCTGCAATTATCCTGACTTCTTGTTTACTAGCTAAATGAAGGAGGAAGAGGCCAGCCAGGCCAATGGGATTTACAGCAGCTGGGGCAGAGGAATGGGGTTGTATCTGCTT
Organism: Pelusios castaneus; assembly: GCA_007922175.1. NCBI lineage: Eukaryota > Metazoa > Chordata > Testudines > Pelomedusidae > Pelusios > Pelusios castaneus. The sequence goes on from ML685808.1 coordinate 14,457,732, forward strand.
CTCTCTGTGCTTTAGTTTTGTAATTGGGAACACAAAGTGCACAAGGACAGACATGAGCAGACATACATTTAGCAAGGACAGGTCACGTGTGCTTGCACGTGGAATGAAATTCTATGCAGTCATTCCAGCACAGGTAGTTCTAATACACACATTCCCCACACATATTTCAACCCTGCTGTGCCTTTTAGCCCTTTTACTCCTCCTTGGCCACAGCAGCATATATCCTCTCATCACCCTCACCTTGCACCTGAGAGCTAGAGCAGGACGGTTGCTCGGGGGTTAAATGTGATGTGTTTAAGCTTTGCAGCTGCATAACAGATGTCTCTCGGAAACAAGGGAGCGAGAAGAGTGCTAATGGGAAAAAGAAAGACAGGGAATACGGCAGGCAAGACCCCATCAACCCTTCTTTCCCCCTCCCTACTTGTATTTCATCAGCTTTTCTGACTGAGATATGTGAGAGGGAGACAACACCTCTCCCCTTAACAAGAATGACATACTCTAACTCCAAAGGGGTAGCCGTGTTAGTCTATTGTAGGAAGACAACAGAGTCCTGTGGCACTTTTAAAGACTAACAGATTTATTTATCGCATGAGCTTTCGTGGGAGAAAATCCCACTTCGTCAGACGCTTTGAAGATAGGAAAGTTACAGAGTGGGAGGAAATTAAATGCAGGGGAGTGTATGACATAGCATCAGGTCAGGCTGTAACAGCAAATCAAAATAGGTGTTAGGATTCAAAACACTGGGGAACAGCACATAGAGGAGGGGGAGGTCAAATCACTTGTTGTAATGCGAGAAAAATCCATAGTCCCTGTTTAACCCCAAGACAACTGAGTCAAACTTGCATATAAGTTCGAGTTCTGCAGTCTCTCTTTGAAGCTGTGATTTGTTATTCATCTGTTTCAACACAGCTATGCCCCTCTCCCTTATATATTGGACAGACAGGACAGTCTCTGCGCCAAAGAATCAATGGACACAAATCTGACATCAGAAATTGCATTTCTGGGTTAAATGTGATGTGTTTAAGCTTTGCAGCTGCATAACAGATGTCTCTCGGAAACAAGGGAGCGACACAGCTATGCCCCTCTGCCTTATATATTGGAAAGACAGGACAGTCTCTGCACCAAAGAATCAATGGACACAAATCTGACATCAGAAATTGCAACACTGCAAAACCTGTAGGGGAACACTTCAATCTCCCTGCTCACTCCCTTGACGACTTGTTAATAGCTGTGTTGAAACAGATGAATAACAAATCACAGCTTCAAAGAGAGACTGCAGAACTCGAACTTATATGCAAGTTTGACTCAGTTGTCTTGGGGTTAAACAGGGACTATGGATTTTTCTCGCATTACAACAAGTGATTTGACCTCCCCCTCCTCTATGTGCTGTTCCCCAGTGTTTTGAATCCTAACACCTATTTTGATTTGCTGTTACAGCCTGACCTGATGCTATGTCATACACTCCCCTGCATTTAATTTCCTCCCACTCTGTAACTTTCCTATCTTCAAAGCGTCTGACGAAGTGGGATTTTCTCCCACGAAAGCTCATGCGATAAATAAATCTGTTAGTCTTTAAAAGTGCCACAGGACTCTCATACTCTAACTCTAAACTCAGCTTTTCTTTGAGGACAGAAAGCCCAAAGGACGAGGGCAACTTGCCCCCTGTGCTACTTGGGACAAAAAGCTAGCAAAGAAAACTAACAGTGTGGCTTGCTGACATTTGCCTGTATCTAAATCTTGGGCTGCCAAGCGATTGTTTTTTATTCTGCACACTTGAAGTTAGTCCCTTTTGAGTTTTATACTAATGCTAGATTTTCTCCACATAGTCACTTGGGCTCTTTTTTAAAAAAAGTGACATTGACTCTTGCAACAAAAATAAAATAGGAGTTTCAAGAGATGTTTGGCTAGGCAAAATATCCAGCTGGGATTAACCTGGAACTCACACAGCTCACAGCCCACCTGTCTCAATCCTCTCCTGCCTGCAGGCTTTCAAAGGTGAAAGTGAAATGAGGAGCATGTGGAGTGAAGCACAAACACACCAAGTAGCCAGAAGGGAAAGCCCAAAGATCTGCACAACAGTTCAACTTCTGCTTTGTGTACTGGTAACCAACCACACCTCTTCCAAGAATCCTCAGAAACAGTTACTCTCAATTCAACTCTCCTGCCAATCTCTGTCAGATTGGAGGCGCTGCACACTGAAAGAGGGTTTGATAGAAATGCTGGAAGCCAAATTGTGAAGGGAAGAGGAGATAGGTATTGGGAAAATAAGAATAAAAAATAACCTCCAAAATGAAGAGAAGTAATTATTTTGAGCTCATGAATCAGTAACAAGCTAAAACAACAACCCAGTATCTATTGTCTTTGAAAAAATAAAGACTGGAGAGCTCCCAGAGGACTGGAAAAGAGCAAATCTAGTGCCCATTTATAAAAAGGGAAATAAGGACAACCCAGGGAATTATAGACTAATCAGCTTAACTTCTGTACCAGGAAAAATAATGGCGCAAATAATTAAGGAATCAATTAGAAAACATCTAGAAGAGAATAATATGTTAAGTGATAGTCAGCATGGATTTGTCAAAAACAAATTGTGTCAAAACAACCTGACAGCTTTCTATGACGGTGTAACAAGCCTTGTGGATAGAGGGGAAGCCGTAGATGTAGCATTCTAGGCATTAGTAAAGTTTTTGTTATGATCTCGCATCACCTTCTCATTAACAAACTAGGGAAGTACAATCTAGGTGGAACTACAATGAGATGGATGTAAAACTGGTTGGATAACTGCTCCCAGAGAGTAGTTACCAATGGTTCATAATCATGCTGGAAGGGAGTAACAACAGGGTACCGCAGGGATAGGTTCTGGGTCTGGTTCTGTTCTATATTTTCAATCAATGATTTAGACAATGGCATAGAGAGTACACTTATAAAGTTTGCAGATGATACCAAGCTGGGAGTGGTTGCAAGTGCTTCGGAGGATAGGATCACAATTCAAAATGATTTAGACAAACTGATAAGATGGTCTGACATAAACAGAATGAAATTCAATAAAGACAAATGCAAAGTACTCCACTTAGGAAAGAACAATCCATTGCACACGTACAAAATGGGCAATGACTGCCTAGGAAGGAGTACTGTGGAAAAGGATCTAGGTGTCATAGTGGATCACAAGCTAAATATGAGTCAACAGTGTAACAGTGTTGCAAAAAAAGCAAACATCATTCTGGGATGTATTAACAGGACTACTATAAATAAGACATTAGAAGTAATTCTTCCGCTCTACTCTGTGCTGATTATTGTGTCCGGTTCTGGGCACCTCATTTCAGGAAGATGTGGAGAAATTGGAGAAAGTCCAGAGAAGAGCAACAAAAATGATTAAAGGTCTGAAACACTTAACTTTTGAGGAAAGATTGAAAGAACTGGGTTTGTTTAGTCTGGAAAAGAAGAGAATGAGAGGGAAGATAACAGTTTTCAAGTACCTAAAAGGTTGTTACAAGGAGGAGGGAGAAAAATTATTCTCCTTAACCACTGATGATAGGACAAGAAACAATAGGCTTAAATTACAGCAAGGAAGGTTTAGATTAGACATTAGGAAAAAATTCTTAACTGCCAGGGTGATTAATTACTAGAATAAATTGCCTAGGGAGGTTGCAGAATCTCCATCATTGGAAATTTTTAAGAACAGGTTAGACAAACACCTGTCAGGAATGGTTTAAGATGGTATTTAGTCCTGCCATAAGTGCAGGGGACTGGACTCAAGGATGTCTCATGTTCCCTTCCATTTCTATGATTCTGTGACACTCCAGTGCAATCTACTTCAGAAAAGAATTTTAACCAAATTTCTGTTACACAGTTGACTAGACACATGGTGTCTAATTTCTACCTTACCCCATTCCTGACACACATGCACAATTCTGCACTAATAATCAGTGCCAGCCATCAGTACAGTCAATCATGGGCACAAATGGCAGCATTTTGACTTCTCAGCACCCAATCTAGAGTTTCTGTCAGTCAGACATCGATATCATTTGAACCTACATCCCAATGGTGGCCACATTATCGCAGGTGCAAAATTATAGGCACTGTTTACAAGACTGACCAGAAGAGCAGATCCTTTTGAAATGGAGGTGAAGTTGGGTAACTTGGGTACCTTTTTGAATCGGCATCTTTCAGAATTTCAGGACAGCAGTACCTCTGTCAGCCCACCACCTCCCTTAAAGATCATACGCACAAGCAGGCATGAACAGAGACCTTTGATTGTGTCTCTCTCCCTACAGCATGCTCCTAGATAGCCACCCAGCCATTAATGTATTGATATAACTATTTTCTATAGCTCTTAGTGCAGTGGAAGGTGGGTGCTTTAATTACAGAGATTAAAGGCACAAAAGAACAAAACAAAAGCTCAGATGCTGCACAAAAATGTGTACATATGCCACCCTCCCTGGAATCCCTCCAGGGCTTTCCTGTTAATCAATCTCTAGATGACACAAACACTTTGTTTGGACTGGGCAGCACACCTTCTGCACTCAGCCAGCCATGGCCCAGACTCTTCATCTCAGTGCTGAGAAGTTTGCACAGTAGGTGCTTCAGCACTGCATCATTGCCACAATGGTTCGACACAGAGTCGCCACACAATAGCCTTGTCTACACTGGCAAAAAAAAATGGGACCCAAAACTCATCACCACTGCTAGCAGTAGTGAAAGGCACAGTTTAGACAAGGGGCAAGAAATTTTAATGCTCTGAGAACAACTGGAGCTTACAATGGAAACAACAGCTGCTCCCACCTGAGTCTTGTTCACGCTAATGCTTCCTCCACGGTTACAACCAGTGGGGCTGTACCAGTGGTGAATTATGGCCACTATTTTTGGCAGAGAGCATTATTGTATACCATGTGAGGTCAGGAGAGTGAGCCTCTTTGAAGCCGGCCTGTGGGGAGAGGGTCAGACCTATGAAAATTATAGCCATTTTGCTATAAAGGCCGTATGGGTGGCAGCTCTAATTCTGGCCAGGAGCCATTGCACAAAACTGCTCTCTCCACTGTAATATGGTATTTTCAGCTGCTCTGGCATCAGCAGAACCAGACTTCTGACCAGCCCTACATACTGTCTGAAGTGGCCTTCTTGTACTAAAACCTACTGATTTTTCTCAAGGTCACTGAAAAGCATGCACTTTCTCAGCTGCTTGAACTTCTAAATCCAGACATTCAAAAATAATCATAACTTGCTGGTCCCCTCAATTTTTATGTATTTGTTTATCAGTTAGAAGGATCAGTGTTTGTCGGTAGAAGACCCCACACAGAATTGATGTGTTGCAACCTTTTGGCAGAATTATAAAACAATCCACTTCTAGGCAAGCAATGAAAAGACTGACTGACTTCAGAATTGCTGCAAACCTGGATCATTATTTGCCATAACCAGGTGCTCACATAAAACCACTTAAATGCCAGGATGGTTAACCAGATTCTATTTGCTTTCTACTGTACGGCTACTGATGTCCCATATATGAAAACTGCTGCCCAGACACACTAAATTTCCAGGAGCAGTGGAAGGTCCAGTCCCAGCTGAGGCACAAGAGGCTACTTTAGGCTTCAAAATTGAAGAACAGATTTCCCCCGCCCCCTTTTTCTAAACATCTGCTGCCACTAAAAGAGGACAGTTTCAACTAGTTCTCCAGAACAATCTGCCTCCTCTCCACCTCATTGGTTCCTGCACTTCAGACCCTGAGCCCTGGTCTACACACTGAAGCGGTTTTTGGCACCAGTTGAAGGGAGATACGCACATTACTTAAAATAACTTGTCTATCTCCCTTCATCTTTCAATCACATACTTAACATAGTGTCTTGAATGCACTGAGTCAACAGGAAATGACTTCCCGTCAACTCAGCGCTACTCCACTTGAGGGTGTGGTCTTCAGGAATCGACTTCCTGATCAACTGAGCGGGTCTTCACAGAAGCTCAATTTGACGATGGTGAATTTGCCGCCGTATGTGTAGATCTGCCCTGAGAGTTTGTCTCTATGATCATTTAGTTTGCAGCAAATCGGGATAGGAATCTACCTGGCACTAGCCTGCTGTAGGCTGTGTGGATCCTTCCAAAATTGTTGATGAGCTCTGATCTAGTCCTGTTTCAAAAACCACTGGAACAAAGCGCAGTAATTAACTGTTAATGAGCATCAGTCATAGACAGTGTGCAGCAACTTGTGCAAGATAGAATCACACCGACTGCTGTGAATTAATTCCTCATATAGACAAGCCCTAAAACGTCATTCTAAATCCACCTCCACTACTTCCAGTGAATCGCCAGTCAGCCAGTAGCGCAGACTCACACTTACTTTGGCCAAACCTTGCCTCATTCATTTGCCCCATCTGACTATCACACCTGGTACATTGGGAGCTACACTTGCTGACCCTAAGTCGCTTGTTGTGTTATGTATATAAATCAGGACATGATCCTTATGTATGAAAAGAACTTTGCTCATGTAAGTAGCCAATGTAGTCAGAGGCACTACTCAGATGAGTAAAGTTACTCATGTGTACAAGCATTGAAGGATCAGGCCCCTGGATTGTAAACTCCCTGTGGCAGGGACCTTGACTGACTTCATTATAGAAGGCAGATGGCCACCTGCAGCACTATGGAATTAATAAATTGCAATCCTAATCAAGGCAGTCACTACACTCAGATACCATCAGTCTCATTGCTGCACTGGTCATTAATACAGCTGCATAATTCTCATTGGCAGAGCACTGAGTGCAAATGAGTCCTTTTCCCTCCTAGCACTTCCCCCCTCCACTCCAAAGCTGTGGAGCTCACTTTAACTCCAAAAAATAAGTATTAAAAAAGTAAATCTTCCCAGGCTACAAAATTCAGCTATGGCATGGTTGGCACTTCAGTTATTTCTACAGCTTCCTGCCAAGCCCAGCTCCTGTCCTTACCTGCTCCCTCTGCAGAAGTGTAGGTTAGGGTCAGAAAGCACAGAAGGGCATATTGGCATGCGCACAGGAAGCAATAAAAGTTTAGTGTGGTTGGCATGCGAAGGAGTTAGAGAACTTTTATCAGTTTGGTTGACTGCAAAAGAAATAAGCCCAAATATTAAAAGAGCTAGAGAGTCTTAATATGCCAGTAGACTCAACCCTGGAGCACAGATGAAAACTACACACAACGTAGCTGACATCAGACTATGTTCTGTTGCACCCACACTCTGAATTTTAGTGCTTCCTCTTATCCATGCTTTTCAGAATTCGCATCTAGTACAGCAGCAAATGGTCTGATGCAGCCCCTCTATGAAGTAGAGGAAATCACTTTTCAGGGAAGCAGCTGCAACTTGTTTCAAGAAAAGTAAAAATGTTTTTTAGGAGGAAAAACTCAACATATAAAAGGAATTAAATCTAAAAATCCTTCTTCTACCTCACAACAGAACATCCCAAAACTAGCAAGCTGCAAGAGAAAATACTGTTTTCTAAAACCCTTTTGCAGAAAAAAAAGGGTCATTTTACAAATTACTTGCACCTCCCCCTTTAAAGCGGATTTGCAAGTGCAAATCTTTTCCGGGGGTGGAAATTCAAAGCTCACAGACAAACAAACTCACCATGCTGAAACTGGTAATCCTGGTTTTGTTCACTGGAAATTGCAGATTAAATGAAGGGGGGGGGGGGGCGGGAGTATGACCGCCACCCCCCTTCAGCTGTTCCTGCAGCCAACCCCAGTACTGTCCATGAGAGATGGGAGGATTCCCAGCCCAAATTCCTTCCTGCAGGCAGTAAACTGGAGATCTGTGTTCCGTTCCACCCAGGCCTAATCTGCCCTTGTTGACCTCATTTGTACTAAAAGCCACCTAGTTTGTTCCTAGAACAAATGATGGTATCTACAGCTCCTGCAGCCAAGGGGCTGAACCCTTTAAGTAGCAGGGTTGGGAGTAGGAGCAAAAATGAGAGCCATAGTGTATGTATGAGTGGGTAACTTAACCATGTCAAATTCTCCTGAAACTCTGCTTGCGGACAGAGGAACAGTTCTCTACTGGAGCAACTGGCTTAAAAGAACACACAGCCTCTTGGTAGAAGCGAGAGTGCAGTACAGCAAATAAAGAAGCAGCCTAGAAGAAACATTATAGACCAGGCACTCCTGCACTGGCCCAGGACAAGCACTAGATGAGACCTTGCAAGATTTTGTCAGTTCCAATCTCTAGGAACAAAATTTCAAACCTGGGTGCTTAACCATGATGCCCATATCCATATCAGACACCAAAATAAAAGCTTTCAGAAGCGTTGAGCAGCCCTAGCTCCTATTTTTCGAGCATACCCCTTCACCCCAGCCCAGCCTCCCTGTCACCAACATGCATTTTCCTAAGGTGGAAGTGACTGGAAACATGCAACATTATACAATGCCATAACCAGAAAAGAGGGAAACTGAATGGAGGCAAGAAAACATGTCCTTTTCAAACAGAAATGGACCAGTCTCTCTCCATTATTGTCAGCTCCATGATTTCCATGGTGGTTTTTACTAGTAAAATATGGGCTTTAAGAAAGTGGGGTGCACTATTAGCCAGGTTCCCACCTAGAGACTGGGGCTATACCCACACAGAGCATGCCTGACTCTGGCTGCCTGAGTGAGCACTTCAGAACAGTGGTAGAAGATGGTCAATCAAGCCAGAATCCAGAGAGAGCCACAAGCTATGGAGGACAGATGATCTCTCAGTTCAGGCACTATCACCTGGCATTCAGGAGACCAAAGATCAATTCCAGCTTCATTGAGGAATTCAGGTGTGCCTTAGGGCAAGCCACTTAATGTCTGTTCATCAGCTGCCCACCTGTAAAATGGGAATGATGGTACTTCCCTGCCTCACATTAAAGACGGTGACATGCACCAATGTTATGGTAAGGAGGGCCAGATAAATGTGTTGAAGCAAGAGACATTGGGGAATGTTCTAGCACAATGGGAAATGTCAGCAGGGCTGGGATTTGTCTGTGTAACAAAAAGCACATTCTCTGCAATTCCTTGATTCAGTATTTCTGGCATAAGTAATGAACAATATGAGCTGAGAGATCAACCAGTTTGCGTGGGACTCTGTGGGGTGGATGCAGAGCTGAAATGAAGAACAGCACAGACTGGGGAGAGGAGCAAAAATAAATGCATCTTTAAGCAAGCCTTCCAAGGGGCTAGAATGACCCTCTCCAGTACACATGACAGCAAAGAAAGCAGAAGGGAAGGTGTCTGAGTGGCAATCCACATTACCAGGCTCTATGTGTAAAAACTTCCTCCAAAACAGGAGGCAAAGGGCATTTCCAAAGGAGATCTCATGTGCTTGCAATCCAAAGAAAGTGCCAGGCTTTAGCATGAGCAACAGCAGTATACTTTCTATTTACAGGGATGATCCCTCCATCTCTTACTGAACCCTCAACTTAAGTCAGACACGTGTTAAAGTGTTTAAAGCATCTGTAACTCTACTTCATGGCTTGTCTACACATGGAGCTATTTCAGAAAAACCATTCCGGACCAACTGTATGTGTGGAGAGACAGCTTCTGGAATAAGACTTGGGGGAGGAATAGCTTTTGCTCTTTAAATCCACAGCCTAGCTTAATCCAAATTAACTTTTAAATGTAGACAAGCTGTGAACAATAACAGACAGGCTAAATCTGTGAATTCAATGCAATGGATTCTTTTAGGTCTGCTAATAAAGTCAGCCTCTAACAGGGAAAGAAGGTCAAGTACTTTTACTGTTCCACATGAAGATGAGCCAACAACAAAGAGATATCCCACCAATTATAACTATGTTTATATTTTATAAGACCTTTCTGTATATGTACACACAAGGAAAAAATTTCCCCACCACTGACATGCACCCACCTCTGGAGTGGAATGTGAACTCTGTTAAACAGCACACAGCACTGCTGAACAAAAGGTTTAGACCAGGATGTAAAAAATAATCCCATACCTGGCCCACACCATAGGATGAGTTATCTAGGCAGAATGACATTAATCAAAGTGGAATTTGGCCAGGACATTGGAACTAACAGAATTCACACCAGGATTAATTCTTCTAATTCAGCATACACAGAGGTGTGTGGGTGGGTGTGATCCTTTCCCCCACTCATAAGGATCTCAGCACAATTCTTCTCAGGAAAAGCCTCTTCCATATTTATCCCCAGCCGGACCTTCCTGTCATTAGTGCTTCACTGGCGCCACTGAAGGAAACCAGACCATAATTTCCAATGGCAACAAATGATGACCAGCTGCCTCATGAGCGTGGAGTCGGCCAATATTTCTGGTTTGGGGAAAGGGAGGCGAGAATCTTTCCTGTCTCCAAAGACAATGGAAGCAACAATTTGTCCACTTGCTTGGAAGGAACTGAAATATTGGCCAGAGCAGAGCTCACGGCTCCTTTTCTGAAGGGAGGAAGGTACAGAGTGGCCCCTGTTGCTGCACTTCTGCAGGGCAAGAGAGGAGGAACAGAGCAGCAGACTGGTTTGGGCTCAAGGAAAGGAGGGCAAGGGGCAAAGGAAAAGAAAAGCTAAGATGCCTAAGGCCTCCTGGGCATCCTGAGGGGCAGTGGTCCCAGAGGAATACCAGGGAGGCCCAGAATTCATTAATGTGAGGAGAAGGAGGGAGGCAGAAAGAAATATTGCAGGATCTGAGGCTGGGCTTTTCAGCTGGGACCCAGCCATTCTCAATGAGCTCCTCTCATCTTGCTTTTAAAGTCAAATCTGGGTTGCCTGGAGGAGGCACTAAGTGGCTCTTTTTGAGCCCAAAATCACAGAGTGAGTCATTTGCTCCTCCCAACTCTTGGCCACTAGGCCTGTCTCCTCTGGAGACCATTGTCTGCTGCCATAATCATCATGGAACCTAGAACAGCTGGAGACACTGGTGAGCAGCACGTACTTCTGCCTGCTGTACGGGAAACAGAGCAAGGCCCTCTAAGGGGAATAAGACTTGGGTATTTTGTATTACTGATCAAGAACTTTCCATCAGATTTTAATACCATGGCTCCATCAATTGCAGCCACCCCCTCACTCCCTAGAAATACAGGCTCTACCTGGCAGAGAGATTCATGTACTGATCCAAGAGAGAGTAACTCCCAAAGCATTACTGTCATCTACCAACTGGCAATTACACCCAACTACAGTTCTCAAGCAGGTGTCCAGTCCTCTAGACTGTAGCGGTGACACTAATGCAGTGAAAGAAGCTAAGTTACCTCTGTGCTTTTGAGGTGTTAGCTGATGACCTGCAGGAAAAGGAAACATTCCTCCATCCCCAGAAGATACAGAACATCGATGGCACAAATGGCCAGATACAAGGGGTTTGCTTTCCTAGAGCTATGATACCAGATCGCTTGGATCATTGCAACATTTTCTGCATAATTAACCATCACCATAGTCATGACAAAATCCTTGGCCAAAAATATTACCCCCAAAACACAAGTTATGGAGCCATGCCGCATTAACTAAGTCAGCAGGGAGCGAAGAAGCTGCTAGGCATCAAGCAGGTAACCCTTGTGGAAACGTGGAGGCAGGAGTAAAAACTTGCAATAAGGGTGAAGCCAAGGAATATGGACCTGAATTTCATATAGGTGACCAGAGTCAAATCTGCGACTACAATCCTTTGGCTCTTTGTACCACTTGAAGATGGCACAATGGAAGGAATGCTTCTTTTTCATTATAGAGCAACAGCAGCCACTGTAAAGACCAGACCAGACGGCTTTTGAGAACTGGCTTTAAAGGACGTCGAAGATTTCAAGAACACATAAAAGCAACTTTTTTTTTTTTTTTAAACATAAGAGCCTCCTTGCCAGGAATGTGGAGAATGGAAGGGAATATTACAAAACAGGATGCAAAGAGAAGTTGGCCTCAAGCACTGCTACAATCTCATATGCTAGCCTGATTATCAGATGCTGGGTCCTGATGGAAGCTGATTGGTGCATCTGTCTGGGAAACCAAGCACTGTGCTTAGCTGGTTTAGTTCTGTCTTTTCTTCTGATACCAGAGAAGTCAGCAGAGCAGCCTCTGCTGTGGTCAGTCTTGAGGGATGGGGGCTCTAATCACCCCTGCCCATATGCCTATCCACTATCATGACCTTGCCGTATAACACATATTCTTTATGCCTAGTGTGCCTTCCATTTAAGGAGAACTCCTTGGAATGCAGGCGTCAATATTCCTATCCCTATTTCACAGATAGCTAAACTGAGGCACTAGGCAGAGATAAGATTTCCCTGTGGCCACACAGCAAGTCAGTGTCAGAGTCAGGCACAGAACCCAGGAGTGCTGAATCCCAGGTCCTCCACTCTAACCATTAGACAATACTCCCCAGATGGCTTCCTTTGCCACTTTTGCTCATTTACCAAATATATTTGTGCCTTCTATGGCTTTTCCATTCCCTTTGATTTGTTCAAACCTGTAGGGAAGTTCTGATGCTGACCCTGTCGCATTAAGAGTCCCTCCATGGCTGCAGACAGTTAGGCCAGAAGGTCAGGAAGGCTACAAACCAGCAGGGTTAGGTCCAAGGAGAAGCTAGGTTTGGAAGGGGCAGGAAACTTATTCAACACGCCAACATCCGCAAGAGCAGCACAGGCAACTGAGACCAATTACTGGCAAAGTAAGTGTCTTTTAGCAGAAAGGAGCATGTTTTTTCCAGCGTCACCTCCCTTTGAAAAGTCCCTCTTTAAGGAAAGGAAGAAACTTTTCCAGGAACTCATTTGTCATATCAGGACTTACTTGGGAACTCTTTTCCCAGCTGAGCATCCACATGAAAGAACACAATAGTTCTGCCTATTCATGCAACATGAAGGAAGGCGGCCTACACGTGAAAATAAGGAGGGTCCTCTGTGTTGGGGCATCTCCCATGGATAAGGGGCTCTGCATGGAATCCAGGGCAATATGGATTCCTAACCACATTTACTGTTTTTCATGGGTTACCTTTATAAGGCCTTGGACTTAAAAATCTTAAGGGAATTTTCTCTCAATGATACAAAAGGCACCCACCTCCTGTGACCACAGTAATTATAGATCTGTCAGTCTGACATCGAGTCTCTGGTAAGATAATGGAGTGACTGATATAGGGCTTGAATAAAGAATTAAGTAGGTAATATAATCAATGCCAAACACCAAGGGCTTATGGAAAATAGACCCTATCAAACTGACATCTTTTTTTGATGAGGTTATAAGTTTGGTTGATACAGAGAAAAGCATTAATGTAATATACTTAAACATCTGTAAACCATTTGACTTGGTACTGCATGACATTTTGATTAAAAAACTAGAAAGATACAAAATTAGCATGACACACAAATGGATTAAAAGCTGGCTGACTAATAACTCTCAGAATGTAGCTGTAAATAAGGAATCGTCATCAAGTGGGTGTTTTCCTAAAAGAGTCCTGCAGGGATCGGTTCTTGGCCCTAACACTATTTAACTTTGTTATGAATGACCTGGAAGAAAACACAAAATCACTACAGATAGTTTTCAGATGTCACAAAAAATTGTTGGGGCTGCTGTATGGGTGCTGCTGATGTCTCCCGAAAACACAGGAGGTCAGACTGAATGATCCCTTCTAGACCTAAATTCTAGAGCTCTAAATAACCAAGAGGCCAGGTCCCTGATTCTGTGCTATCTGGACTGCCTGATAACCTATTTGCAAGCAAGCAATGGGTGTATTAATGCAACTAAATGTAAGTGTATACATCTGGGAACAAACAATTTAGACAATACTTACAGGAAAGGGAGTCTATCCTGAGAATCACTAACTCTGAAAAAAGATTTAGGAGTTGTGGTGGACAATTAGCTGAACATGAGTTTCCACTGCAGTGCTGTGGCCAAAACAACTAAAGTGATCCTGGGATGCCTAGATGGGAATCTCAAGGATAGAAATGTTATTTTACTTCTATATTTGTCACTGGTGCAACCACTGCTGGACTACTGTGTCCACACTTCAAGCAAGATGTTGACAAATTGAAGACCATTCATAGAGGAGCCACAAGAATGATTAAAGGATTAGAAAACATGTTTTATAGTTAGACTCAAAGAAATTAGTCTGTTTATGTTATCCAAGAGAAGATTAAGGGGTGACTTGATTATAATCTATAAATACCGACTTGGGGGACAAATATTTAATAATGGACTCTTTAATCTAGCAGAGGAAAGTATAACATGATCTAATGGTTGAAGTTGAAGCTAGACAAATTCAGACCAGATACAAGGCATACATTTTTAACAATGAGAGTAATTAACTTGGATGATATATCACTGGCAATTTTTAAATCAAGACTGCATGTTTTTCTAAAAAAAATCTAATCTAGGAATTATTTCAGGGAAGTTCCCTGGCCTGCACTATGCAGGAAGTCAGACTAAATGACCACAATGGTCCCTTCTGGAGTTGGAATTTATGAATCTACAAAACATCTTTAGCTCTGGCCATAACCCAAACACACAGAAGTAAAAACTGCACATGCTATATGAGGCCTGAGCCATCTCATTGTAAAGAGAGACACCAACAAGGCAAACCAGACCTATAGTTCGACAAAGTCTGCCCTGCCTCAGAATGGCAATTCTCCAGGAGAGTTCCCTCCACCAGAAAGGCACGTGAAAGCAGAACAGAAAAAGGATCCATCTGAACAGTTGCTCCCTTTTGTTCCCAGTATTCAGTCCCTTGTACCATCCATCAGCATCCCTGCATCACCTGTACCGTGTTAACAATGAGCACAGAATCTAAGAAATACCCTTGGATCAAGAGTTCTTTATAAATCAACAATTCCAGCCTTTCTGGCCAAATGGACCTGCCAAACAGACGCTGACGATTAGTCAGCTGGTCTCTTCCCCACTGCAACTTCACAGCACTTGCAGGACAAGGATGGCTGGTGCCCAGCTACAGTGTGGCACTGTATACAGTTTGAGATCCTACCTGCTGGAGTGCGGGCAAGAGCAGCAGCATGTTAACCTGGAGAAGAAAAATGCAGAGGAAGATATTGTAATTTTCTATCTAATCTATCTAGTTCCTACTGAGTTGAGTGCGGACTAGAAAAGGCATTTACATTGTAACTAAGAGGTCATAGCCACCTCACGCGCATGCATGTGCTAACTAATTCGAACTAATTTTAGGAAGTGTAGACATAGCCAAGGAGAGCTGTGGCAGAAGGCTGATTTCATGCTGGTGGCCCTTTAAGAGCCACCGCTGAAAGCTTGAGCGGCAGCAGCTGTCTGCGGCAGTGGGGGAAGTGCACAAAGACCCAGCATCAAATGTGCTGCATATATATATTAAAAGGTGCTTTGTGCTGCATGATAACAGAACTAACAACAATACCCCATGTGTTTTTCCAACATTGCAGACAGCTTGGAGCAGCCACCCGGTGCTGCCTCCTTCTTGCTTTTCAAGAGTTTGCACTGAAGACCTCACACTACCCTATTTGATCATACACTAGGGCAGTGGTTCCCAACTTTTTCTCTGCCACGGCACTTCTGGATACCTTTAATTATTTTGAGGCACACCACCATACAGTCTCTAAACGAACTCATGAATATTCATGAGTCAATCCAGAACCCTTCAAGTAGTTTTTTCCAAAGTTTCTATGGTACACCTGCTCAGACCTGATGGCACACCTCTGTGCCGTGGCACATTGGTTAGGAAATGCTGCACTCAGGTGATTTTTGCACTTGTTAGGACAGTATTTTAAAGGCACTTTCTATAGCAAGTTTTATTTTTCCCAGCAACCAATGCAAATGGGTTTGCTCCCTGACATTTGTTAGGAACTCATCTCAGGCACGTAGAGTCGAATGCTGACTGACAATGTAATTTGTGCTCAAGAAACCAGCCCTGCTTTAAAGGACCCCCACGGCTGCTTTATAGGTCACTCATTCTGAGTCATTGGGTGGGAATTTCAGAAGGAGCTAAGCACCTACACTGACCGCAGATCATCACAGGGGCTCAGAATCCTGGGGGCTGAGCAGCTTTTAAAAACCTGGCCATCAGAGTGCCCAAGTAGAAGGTGTGAAGGGCCGTGTGCTTGTGTCTGTGTGTGAAAATTCCCCCCTCCTATCTTACCAAGTACCACCACCTCTTCTCACTAGGATGAGAAGTCCTGACCCTCCAACGTTCAGGCCTGCATGTTTTTAATGAATGCTCCCAAATGATAATGGCTCTGTGACAATGCCCAGCGGAGTTTGCATCTCCCCACCGCTTGAAAGATGCAAGTTATGCAATGGTCCTAAATATGCCACTAGCAGTGGCAAGCACTGGCACGCGCGCACGCGCACACGCACCCCTTGGTTATTGCAACCCATCAGTGAACGGGGCGGGTACAGCCAAGCTGCCTGTAGACTGCCCACCACAGCAGAGGTTGAGAGACTCAGGATAGCAAGGCAGCCCTGCCCATGCTAGTGCTGTTAAGACTACAGTGCGGTGGGCGTCAGAACCTGAGTTCTGTCGACAGAGCTCTTTTTATGAGTCTCGCAGTGGAGACCTAGCCTGAAAGGCTCTGTTGCCACAGCTGGACACCTACTGGATGTTTTGATCCTGTTTGCCAGCAAGCCACTTGTAAAAGTGAACGTCAGCCTCACACGATGCTCTCTGACTAACTCGTTAATATTGAAATGACAGGCGTACGTAATTCTGTTTTCCAGAGGGCTGTGTCTGCTCTTTTGTGTCACTCTACACTCTCTGGGAGCAGTGAAAAATGGTCAACAGCACTAGAGGAGAATGAGGGGATGAGGGGTGTTATCCCCTAGCCCAGCAGTGTCCCGACACAGAAGTGTGTCGTGGCACAGCGACTGAGTGTGTCACGTGAAATCAGCCTGCTGCCAAAAGCCACCACCCGCTACCAAGGGCTATCTCTACACTGGCAAGTTAGTTCGAATTGAGCCTCCTTAATTCCAACTAACTAAAGCCATGGCTACACTAGGCTTTAATTAGTTCGAATTAAGGGCTTCCTTAATTCCAACTAATAACTTCGAATAGGCTATTCAAAATAAGGTTAATTCAAATTAGTTAGTTCGAATTAACCAATGTGGCCATGTTAGTTCGACCTAATTGCTTGGTTCGAACTAACCGGCCCATTGAATTCAATGGAAATCGCTAATTCAAACTAAGCGAGTGCCATGAATGACACTTGCTTAGTTCGAACTAATTTTTTCTAGTTTGAATTAAGTTAATTCAAGCTAACTAAAATTAGTTTGAATTAGTTAGTTCGAACTAACTAATTCGAACTAATTTTAGTAAGTGTAGACATAGCCGAGGAGAGCTGTGGCGGCAGGCTGATTTCATGCTGGTGGCCCTTTAAGAGCCACCACTGAAGGCTTGAGCGGCAGCAGCTGTCTGCGGCCATGGGGGCAGTGCGCAAAGACCCAGCATCGAATGTGCTCTGTTTCACTCAAGCCTCCCACTGCCCAAAGTGCCTGTTGAGGCAGAATTTCTTCAGTGGCCATCTATCTTGATCCGCCACCAAAACTAAAAAAAAAAAAAAAAAAAGTGACAAAGCCACTATTGTAACATTCAGAGTCCCAATCAGCTTAAAAGCCTGGCAAAGAAACAAAAGTTCTTCAACAGCCTTCAGAACATATAATTACACAACATCCCCTTAAATCTATCTGCCTATCTATCTACCTACCCCACACTGCCAAGAGCCACTTACAAATATGGCCTCTGTTCAAGAAGTGACGGGTAAGAAGATTAGAAAGTAGGTGATTTCACTTAATGAACTGGTTAGGCGTGTAAGCAAAGGCACAGGGTAGCCAAAGTGCAGCCACAACGAATTCTGCTTTGCTGTCCGCATCTTTAGTAAGGAGATGAGGCCCACAGAGACTACAGGTCCCAGGATGCAGTATTCCTTCTCGAACCCAGTGGCCCAGACTCTAGCAGTTGGGAAAAGTGGTAGCACCAAGGCAGAAGACTATTCAGGGTCAGTACTGTTCAAGAGAAGAGAGGAAGAAAGACCAGCACAACCACTGCACCGAGCCAAGCCCTGGGTGCTGCTGCCTGCAGTAACCCTCAGGAGTTTTGTGGAGCTTAATTAACTGCTTGTAAAAAGGTTGGAGTCCCCAGCAGAGTGGCAAGATCATTAACACATGCATGTATTCTGTCATTTAAACCAAAGGAAAAGTTTGAGAGAAGCAAAGCAGTGCAGCTTCATTGTTACTGGCAGGAGAAAGATAAGAAGGCAGTGGTTAAAGTATGATTTGATGGGCCCCGGAACCCTCCTAATCTCCGGGCCCCCTTCATGCATGTGCAGGCCCCAGCCCAGATAAGTATTTGCAACCACTTCTCAGTACCACATGCATTGGTTATCACTCCATAAAAATATTTATAATTTTATATGGCGTTTATGTCTATGACAATTATTGTCACAAACTAGCAAACACTGCATAACACAATAAGTATTGTGATTAACAACGGTGGGGTGTAGGACCTGCCAGCAGCCAGGGCAGGGCGGAACATGCGTTACACTGGATTTTTCTATTTTTAGGGGCCCTGGAACTCTGGTCCCTCAAATTTGTGGGCCGCGGAACTGTGTTCCGGTGCATTCCCCCTTGCTTTAACCCCTGTAAGAAGGGTACGCAGATCAAAAAGGGCCAGCACAGTCACCAATCACCTATTTGCAGAGAGCTGTTCACTATATCAAGCCTCATCCCATTACTTTTAAACAAAGCTGCCCCAGGCTTAATGAAATTGAAATGTAACCTGCTGAAATTCACCTAATCGGACAGCTGGCTAGCAAGAATTCTGCGAATCAGATAAGATTGGACTGGAGAGGACACAGATTACCCCTCTAGTCTACCAAACTCCACGCAACAGCAGGCTTGTCCTCAGACTATGTTTGAATAAACTCTCTTCCACTGTGACTCCCTGTGGCTGCAAAAGATCCCCCAGCAGACATCCAAATGGTAAAGGCCTAAGCTCCTTCATCTTACTGTCTCCACATAGTATCTCTCCTGTGGTTAGTCTATGGCCCACCTCCAGGATCTCTCTGTACTGACAGAGGGGACATGTCCAGGAGTAGATGCAATTCTCAAGGGGAAGAACCATGGCAACGTAGCCCACACCAAACACCCAGACACAAAAAACCCTAACATGATTCTGAGGCCAAAGTAATACATTTGAGGTGCTTTTTATTTCTCAGTATTTCAAGCCATTAGAATGTCCCAGCTTTCCTCTGTCACCGTGAGGTCTAGAACCTCTTTTCTAAAATTAAAGCTGAGATTTTCATTTATCTACACGTCTCCAAGAGCTGGAGCTCTTGGAAGAACACCTAATATCATGAAACGCTGGCAACACTGCAGCATGGTCATGTACTACAGTTACTTCCCCTCTTTGTGTTTTGTTTGCTTTACAAGACCCTTGTCAACCCTTATTTATGCCCTAGCAAATTCACATCTCCATGACCATCCCAGCTCATTTCCACTCCGAGAACTGGACATTTGCAATCAGCACCAAGCAAGCATTCACAGGCCTTTTTAATCAAGGCCAGCACCCAAAGTACAAGCCCTGAGCAGAGAAGGCAGCAGACCCTTTGAGTAGAGTGTGTTAGCATTTATAGATGACATAACCCAGACCACCACACTGTGTTTACACCCGTCCAGTCTTGACTGCAGTGACATGCAGGCCAGCAGTTGGCTTTAGAGAAAGGCTTTAATCCTTATTTTCTTTCTTCCAAGAGCCCAGGCTCAAAGTCATTACTTTAGAGGTGACCTTTGAAGGTCAAGTACCAAATTCCTGCGGCTTTACCAATATGTGCTGATTACCTCCCACAGCCAAGCTAAGCAGAACTTTCAGCTTCTTACTACTGAAACAATGACTTTACTTTCCTCATTTCTTATTAGGAAATAATGTGAGGGGCCCAGGCAAATGTTTCGAAGCCATCCACCATGTCCTTGTAACATTACTGGGATTTTACATTTAGCAGCAGCACGCCACATTTAAAAGTGGGACTTTGTTTTGATATTTCTGGAAAGCACTCCTTAACCTGGTGGAATAAGACCATGCAATTTCATAATCAAAACAGCTATTAATCAGTAAGCATATGGTCTTTAAATGAAAGTATTTGCACCTAAGAAGTTCACTGGGAGGAGGTCATCCTCAGCAAAAAAAGAACTATATATGACCCCATAATAATTCACAGTGAATTAGCTTATGGACTGAATTCAGCCTCTCCTGTGGCTAGCTGCTATGCTAGGGTCAGATCACAACCATCTCAGATGTATTCATTATCTAAATGCATTACAGGAAAGTCCTTTCATATTTTGTACTATAGTGATTAATTGCAAATATTCCAAACTTGAATTGTGCTGCTTTGCTGTAACTGGATGAGTGCACAATAATTTTATTGTGAATCCCTGCAAATGCAAACTTCAAATTTAGTGTGCAAGAACAGTAGCATAAGTTCACAAACATTTTCTTCAGTAAAACCCTGACTGAGGCAGAAAGAGAAAGGAGAAAAGGAGGGCACAAACATGGCAAACACAAAGTCACTTTAAAATTGAAACATGAAAAGTTTTTTGTTTCATTATTTGACATGCTGTAAAAGAAATCTGATGAGTAATATGCATCTAATGAGTAGTTTGCAACAATGCACCTGCCAGCTCTTTTCTTCTTTCCCTCCATTTTTATGAGCGCTAATTCCATTTCCTGGCTCCACTCCCTTCCAGCCTATCTGGCCTCTGGTCTCCAACTCTGGGAAAGAGTAATAAAACTATAAATGACCAGAGATAACAACACTCCCTGGTTAAGAATACAGAAGGATGTACAGCTACCTGGATACTCACTTCCCCATGCAGGTTTTCCATACGCAGAAGCAGCTTCTATTCCAGCTGAACCAAGCAGGCCTTTGACTGAGTGTCAAGAAAGATGCTAATCGCCTCTGGAGCAAGCAGGATTCCTCTAGGAAAACTCAGGAAAAGTGCCTATAACTGGAGTGAGAGGCGCCATCACTCTGATGAGAAATAGCTCTCACACACATACACTTCTTGGATAGCCTCTCCTTTTTTCTAGAAGTTTCACACCAGACCGGTCTTCTCCCTGTACATTAGGAGGAGATGGCCCGAAGGGACCTTCTTCCAACATCTCTGAAGCACAGTCTGGAGTGGCACAATGAGCAAGAGGTGTGCATGTGTGTCTGACATGGAGAATGGTGCAGAACTAGGGACATGCAAACCCTTTCCCCCCCTCCCAAACTCGTAATCAATTGGCCCACAATAAGCCGCATCGGCCTTTTAAATCCACATAGTAGAAGCATCTCCACTGTGTCTCTAAAATGTTTTCAAAGGACACCTAGAAAATATGGAATGTTCCCATTTCACCTCTTGTCCCTGTTGGTATTTTCATGGTGTTGGAGCCTTACCCCTCAGGTTGCCAGAGTTCAGCTGTGCTATCGCCAGCCCTACATGACACAGGGCTGGGAGCCAAAACAAAACAATGAAAATCATTTACAGGGCAGGAAACGGCCTCTGCTGGATAAAAGGCTGTCTTCAGACAAGATATGTTTGGATAACACTCGCCTCTTCCGACGTTAGGAAATCACAGTAATAAAAAAACGGGGAGAACTGCACTGGCATGAGGGACAGGGAGGAGAAAGACTCAGAGACTATCCTTCCCTGTTGACCCTACTTGTCCCTACTCTCACAGTCACTCCATGGATTTCAATGGGGCTGTGTCAATGAGTGAGTGAATTTGCTAAGGAAGCAAACTGGTTGGTCACTCTGTGGCCTTACTCATTACCTTTTACGTGGCCCTTTAAAAATAGTCTGTTTTGCAAAAACAAGTATTGATATGGGAACAAAGTGGAGCTCACTGGTGATGATTATTGCTCATACATATAGAATGGAACCTCCTCTCTAATTTCAGGCCAGAATGCCCTTTATCTTCATGGCTTCAGATACATGGGGGACAGGCGGGCAGGTCAGCTTCTGCTGGCATGGATCACCTGTTAGGGTGAAGGGAGCTTATCCTACACAGTTAGTCTTTGCTATTTCAGGAGTCCCTGGTTCTTCTGTTCTCTGTATTTATATGTAAGATGGGATGAACCTCATCTAAAAGCCCTTATAGATACTAAGGAAAACCTGCAGGAAAACCTAAGCAGGTAACCATGTAGATAGATGTTAATGGAAAGGGGGAGAAAGGGAGAGAAAATATTTGACAATTGCTTTTACAATGAACAACCAAGCCGTACAGCCAGCTGCTTCCCATCATCTTTGGCCGAGTGGAAGCATGACCTTAACGCCCGTTAGTTCATCAGCAAAAGTGTAAGAGTTTATTTTAACTTTCTATCATTCCAGATCAAACAGTATAGATCAAACTGTGACCTTGATTTTTACACATATTCTCTCTCTCTCTCTCTCTCTCTCTCCTGGTTTTATAATCTTGTCAAGGTTTAATTTATATATAAATAAAACTTTTAAAATTATTTATATACAAATAAAATCTTTGCAGGATTATAAAGCCAGTAGGCATCATTGTGATCATCTAGTTTAACCTACGATGTACTTTGCTTTCTTAAGCTGGGTTCATTACTTACGTTTTTCTCTAAAAAATAAAATGCCCCTATGCTCTTCTACTGGGGCAGGAGGGATAGCAGCAATCAAAGCTATCTACCTGTCTACAGCTCTCTAGAACTCCAACAATAAACTAGTGTGCACAGGCCGTTGCTTGTGAGCAATCTAAAAAAAAAAATCAATGAGTGCGTGGAACTAGTTATCCTACAACAAATCAGTGTACACAGCATAGAACTTGTGAGCCACTCTACAATAACAAATCTATATGAATCATACAATAATAGCAATTATGCACAGGGAAAATGTGTGCATGCACAATAGAAGACACAGTCAGTTTAAAACATCAAAGGAGACAGAGAGAAAAACATTAAGACATCATAACTTGTTTATGGACTTTTGTTCCCATTTTCAAAGATTGAGGCTTTATACGTAATCAATGTTATTGCAGTTTTCACAGTCATTTTCAGTGTGTGCTTGGTCTGAGCCATCTGTGCAAATATGCATTTTGGATCCGTAACACCCTGGCAGGAACTATTGTTCACGCGAATCCACAACTGAGTTCTGAAAAGCTGGAATACAGGACTCCTAACATACGCAAGGCAAGGAGACATACTTGGAAGAGCCTACACCAAGCTGCCTCGCTTCCAAGGAGTCCCACTCAGATTGGGGAGCTACTCTCCAAATTATTATTGCCGCTGCCACTGATTTGAACAATTTAGGAAACAGGGCCAAAGATTAGATTCTTCCACTCCTGCCTCCTGACCCCTTTTCACGGGCCCTTCCTCCCACCCCCCTCATCCATCCAAATATAAAACTTGCTTTCAGGAAATGCCTTTAAAGAAACCGGCACCTCCCTGGATCCTGAAGAATGCCCAGAAAATAAACTGTCTTTGGACATGAAGGAAATGGCTTTTTTCAATCACACTGAAAAGCAGACTTAACCCATTCTGTCCCAGCTTCCAGCACACTCAGAGCCTCCCACATTTAGGAGGATCAAAAAATATCCCAAGTAAGTCGGAGATGGAAATGCAAGATGGCCACCCTTCCTAATCCCAACAGCTCAAGGTAAAATTTCTGCTTATCTCTACTGGAGCCGATCATGAGGACAGCCCCAAACCAAAATCCCAGATCTGAACCCTCCTGAACGTCAGAAACACTCAAATGCTCATGTCAATATCCCGGTGCAGGCCCAACTCTAATTGTAGGTGCATCTGGCATACAACGCCACAGCACCTGGGCACTGTACAAACACACACATGCACGGCCTTGGATGGAACATTTCCACAGAGCACAGGTGGAGACTTGGTGTTGCATCTGTGTTTTCCTCTTTCCTTCCCCAGAGTGTTTATGTTCAAATGGCATACCCAGAAACACACACCTCCCAAATTCAGGAACTGTTCCCGTTCGTAGAGCCGTCTGCATGAAAACAGACTCGGGGTCCAGCTGCTGCTGCTGCCCATTCCTCATCTGAAGTCAGAACTCCCCTGGGAGTTACAATCCATTGCAAAGCACTGTGACACCCCAAAGGATTCAGACTTGACATATGCACGTAATGAGAACGTCACATTTCCAAAGCGCTTTAGGAACCATAACTAATTCTTACAGCTCCACAGCCCTTCTGAGCTGAATCAGTACCGTCCTCTTTTACAAACGGGGACACTCTTTCATACACATTCAGATGCTATGGCAACAGGCTGCAGCACAAACCCCCAGGAGAGAAACAGAGGACCAGAAAGGTGCAGTGACTTGCCCAAGCCACACAGCAAATTGGTGGCAACGCCAGGGTCAGAACTCAGCAGTTCACAACACCTATTTGCTCCAAACTGCTTCATTTACTCCAGCTGAGTTAAGGAATAAGCAGCAGCTGGAATCCTAGGAAACACACATCCTCTTTTCACACCAACCTCCTTACTTTGAAAAAATGAAAGAAGAAAAGGCAAAAGAAACCCAGGCTACAGGGAGGAAACAGCCACTAAACAGAACTCATCCAAGGTTTTGCAAGAAGTTCTAAAGAGAGCAGCCCAGCATGAGGAGAGGAAAAATCAACTCCCCTTCCTGGCTACCCTCATTGGGGGGGAAGGGAGGGGACTATTTCTAATCCATGTGGCCCATTACATGAAGCCTTTTGAATGTCAGCTTTTCACCCTTGGGGTGAAAATGAGCCGAGTTCACTCCAACAGCAGTTCAGTAGTATCAGTGGTTTGGTTAGAACTATGGCTACTGCTACGCCCAAGCCCAATGCAACAGCAATCAGTTATGAGGCCTAAACTGGCAGATAATGTACCAGCTACTCAATGACGATACCTAGCACTTCCCAGTCATCCATGTCAAAGTGCTTTACGAAGGTGGGAACGTGTTAGTTATCGCTATTTTACAGATGGGGAAACTGAGTCAGAGACTTGGCCAAGGTCACAAAGCGGGACAGTGGCAAAGCAAAAGCCTTTGTATTCCCAAATCAACAGCTCTATTCACTGGACTGCACTACATCCCCAAACGTGCCCCATTAAAACTTACACAGGGGGTCTCCATTTAAGTTTTGCTTGTGCTGCATTTTTTTGTTTTGATTACCAGCAGGGCCTGAGACAGCAGCAGAGCAGAAGTGCACAGAGCCACAAGGGAGAGCCAGGGAGAACTAGATTGCCTTACCATCCAATCTTACAGCAATTCCTATGGGCGCCAAAAAAAACAGTATCTGGCCTTTCTGAGCCAGGAGGAGGATGTAGCGGCTTAAAGAAAGATAATCCCCTTCTCCAAACAAGAAAGGACAAACCTTCTGTTCCATTACCCACCATTCACATTTTCTGTCCTGATACTTCAGTTATGTGGGCCCCCAACACTGTAGAATGAGAGCCTGCAGAGTATCTGCGTGTTATTTTGGGCAACAGCAGCGAGTGCCTTGGAGAACACTGTAGGCACAGGATGGTCTAGTGATTCAACCATCCACCATGGACTCCAAAGTCCTGGATTCTATTCCTGGCTTTACCACAAACAAACTGTGAGACCCAACACAAGTTACACGAGTTGTGCACCTCAGTTTCCCGATCTCTAAAATAGTGATATTAGTTCTTTACCTCACAAGGGTACTGTGGATTTAACCCATTAATTAATATTTCTCGAGCACATTGATGTATTCAAGTGAAATGTGGTAGAGAAGAGCAATGCGTTGTTATTAACAGCAGACCCAGGAAGGAATTCAATGGACATCTTTTTTCTAGCTAAACCTGAACAGTTTAATAGCTGGGCTTCCTTGGCAGTTGAGACCCCCCACAACAGCTGGTTCTGACAAGTATGATCTGTTAACGTACAACTGTACTTAAATCAGATCAAAAGCTTGTAGAAATGCTTCAGTTAACATCTCCAGGGAGATATGAGGCTGCTTTAGTTGGGTCAGAAACCATAGACTACAGTTCTCCAAATTGCCCTGGTCCCCAGCTTAGCCCTCTGAACTTCCACATACACAGAACACGAGAGTCTGATAAATACTCACTTCTTACAGCTCCAGAGAGATCAAGTGCAGACATACCTGAAAATCCTACCCATCATGGTGCTGGAGGGCACAGGAATGTCAAGGCAATGGGACATCTTCCATCGTTGTTGCTATAGCTATGTTGGTCCCAGGTTATTAGAGAGACGAGGTCGGTGAAGTAGAATCTTTTATTGGACTTACTTCTGTTGGTGAATGAGACAAACTTTCAAGGCTACAGAAAGCTCTTCTTCAGGTACAGGAAAGATGGGTTCCATTCCTGATTCTGTGTGATCTTAGGAAAGTTACTTCAATCATATGGGCCTAATTTAATCTTCTGCAAATAGGGCATTACAGAATTCATTAGTGTTGGTAAAGGACAGATTCTGGGATAGAAAGCATAACAAATGTACAGTTCTCTCATACATTTACCATATAAATGCATCATGGTCTCTCTCCATGGCATTTATATAGTATTCATTATCTGGTTACAACAGGGACATACAGGACTCCTTGTTTGTTTTGTTGAACTACACTAACATGGCTATCCCTTTGAATCTAATACATACAGAAACTGGTAAATGTGTGCAACTATCTAAAGACAGTGGGTGCTCCAAACTGGCCATGAACATTCAGAAACACATGCAGCTGTCTAAAGACACACTCATGTGCACACTTCTAAGCAAAGCTCACTTTATTAGGAACTTGTAAGCTGATAAATTGTTGCTCAGAGTTTCTGAGAGATGGACACAAACAAGAATGCTGAATGAAACATAAGCGGAGCCCAATAATAATGCTATGAGAGGATCCACTGGACTGGCTGCAACCTGTATCTCTGAATTCAAAGTTCATTCATATAAACTGATAGAGGAATTCTTTTGGGAATAGGGAGATTGGGAAGAGAAACAGATTAATGAAAGGAGCACTTAAAAAGTTAAGGACAATTGACTCACCTTCCCATATGGACCATCTCAGAGACAGGTCTTGGATTTTTTTTCTCTTTTTTTTAAGCGCTATACTTTTAAATCAGGGCTCCAAAATCCCAGGCGCCAGGTCACCACAGCACCCAGGATTTTGCCCCGGCGCCTAGCGGCGGCCTAGCACCCAGGGAGGCAAATGCCCTGGAGCCTTAAAAAAAAAAAAAAAAGACATTTTCAGCACTGCCATCTCTCTCCCCTATGCCACCGAAAGCACCACACTCTTCATGAAAGTATCTGCTGCTGCAGCAGTTTTTCAGCGATGGGGGGGGGGGTCCCCCTTCTGTGCTGCACACCTAGGAGCTCCTCAGGTTTTGGGCTGGCCCCTAGGTGTCTGGCAGATTTGTTGAGGCCTGTTTTAAATATTTAAAATATTTATATTTTAAATCTGCTCTTTCCCAAGCACTCCTGTGATCTTGACGCTGCTAAAATTCTATTTTTCCCCTTCATCCCTTTGGCTCAGGCAGCTGCAGCCCTTGCACTTGCTCAGCACCAGTCTACACTACAAACTCATGTCGGTATAACTACACTGCTCAGTGGGTGTGGATTTTCCACACCCCTGAGCCACCTAGTTACGCCGACCAAGCTCCCAGGGTAGACAGTGCTATGTCAATGTGAGGGCTTCTGCCACTGACATAGCTACCACCTCTTGGGAGGCAGCGTACCTGTGCAGATGGGAGCAGCTCTCCCATTGGAGCAGGGAGCGCCTTCATTAAGTGTTGCAGTGGCTCAGGTGCACCAGAGCAGTGCTGTAAATGTAGATAAGCCCTTAGTTGCTGTGTAGGGTCTTGCCACAGCGTTTTGCTAGACATAACTAGGCACCTTGCAGGTTTTCCTGTATGTTTGATATGCCTCTTTGCAGCAATGGCTTTTTGTTTTCAGCTTCCTCCTTTTCCTCTCTCATCTAGTAAAGTCAGAACTTCATCCCACGTGATGCACCCCAGACCCACACACATAGCTCAGGGCATTGGGGTTAGGCTGCAGAGAGCCTCTAATGTCTAGATCACAGAGTTCACTTCTAGTTTAGGTCAGTCAGTAGGCATGACGCTTATATGAGACATGAGTTGGTGGTACTCAATCCCGCCGCTTACAGACAATTGTCCACATGAGAAAGAGACAGCGCTGGCACCATGCTCAGGACTGGAAAGCCAAGCAGGAGTGGGGCTCACCAGCAGATCTGAGGGAGGCTGCTCCAAGACGAGGGGGCAGCATGATGAACAGCATGGAGTTGATAGCAGGAGAGGGGGACAAAGGAAGCATTAAGGAGACTCTCAAAGACAGGCTTTGAGGGGAAGGTTATTATTTACCTAGGAAAATTAAATGCAGATGCAGGATCTGGTTACCCAGAGGTTCTGCTTTCACCCAATTACACAGATGAAGTAAGAGGCACCACGAGGGTCAAGTGAACTTTGAGTCACCCACTCACCACAATGCATCAGTGTCTCAGCCTGGCCTTGCGGCCCTCCGAGCTCCCACTGCCCTCCAGGGCTCTGCCTTCCAAGGGAAGGTTACATGAGTCATTCCACCCACACTGCCACTGAGGTCACTGAGGGTGCAGAACAAGGAAAGAATGAACCCCAACTGCTTTCTTCACACCTGGCTTCCAAACAAACCAAGAGCTGCCACTTCCCAGCATCTGCAGTCCCATTACACAAAGGTACTACACACATGGCAGAACTGGCCCGCATAGGCAGAGGTATCTCCATGCTCACTAGTTGTAGTTCTCGCTCCACCCAGCCTGACTAGCTGTGTCCCACTCATACAACTCTTTCTAAACAAAAACACAGAAACAGACCCTCATTCCCCTCAGTATTTTTCCCCCCTTCAGTAGCCTCTCCCTACTCACCCCACACACTTCTTCCCTCCTGCCTGATCAAACTGGTGTTTCAGGAATGAGCCTCAAGGTGAGACACCAGGACATGTTATCAGGAGTTATTTCCTCACATGGTTTCTTCCAGAGCAAAGCTGAAGCCTTCCTGAGTCCTCAGATGTCATCTAATGACACAGGCTTGTCATTATCTGAGACCATGATCCTTAACAGAGAAGGAGTTCTCCTGTGGGTGAAAGAATTACTTACACTCTTTGTGCTCCATCCTTTCACAATTCCCAGGCTGCAACACCTCCAGCTCTCCAAAACTGCCAGCCTTGCTCATTTTCACAAGGCAGCTTGCAATTTCATCTTGAAGTTTGTGTTGCTTTCCATAAAAATGAGCAAGACATTCACACCAGGGAAAAAGGAAGAGAGGGAGCAATGCTTTGGTGTTGCATTGAGAAGAAATAAAGAGAAAATTCAAATCGGTCTGTTTTGAACTGTACACAAGAAAAATAAAAAGCAGGAGTGTGACCATTTCATCTTCAGCCAGAAAAAAACAAAGTCTTGCAAATTTTATGTGAAAAATGTCTATATTTGCATGCAAATTATATGCAATTTGATTGATCTATAGAATCTCCCCTCTTGCTGCAGAGGTGTGTGCGCGTACAGTCCACTATTCCCTTTACCATTTCTGGAAGTAATTCACACTTGCAATGGGCTGAATATACTGAACCACTGAAAGACAACGCAGTTTCTACGATGAAAGCATTAAGGAGTGTTTAAAAGGAAAGACATGAGCATGTTTGTCAATGACTGTTTTGTAGGGGGGCAGGAAGACTAAGGTTAAAGCAGAAGTAGAAAACTGTTTCCTAAGACACACACATTTACTGGTCAGATGCTTCTCACTTGTAGAGATAAACAGCAGAAAATCTCCAGACACGCCCTTCACTCGGACACCATGCTGGGTGCCAGCAGATCTGTCACTACAGCATCTTGGAAGGAGCTGCTGCGTTTCTGGTCCCAATTTCGTGGAGGAAGACTCGCATCCTTATCTAGGGTCCTTGGAAAAGTAGCATAATTCAGGTCCAGGTGTTCAAAATCCTTCCAACAGCTCCAGCAGCTATGGGCGCCCACGGAAATGTAACATTCATGTGCACTGTGTAGAAATTGAGTGCCTTGCCTTTGTGACTTCCTTCCCTCCATCCTCTGTCCCAGGAACATTTAACTAGATCACCCCACTTTGAAGCTGAGGAGACAAAATAGGAGGGAATGGAGGGCAGATACCCAGCTGACTGCCCCTCCTTTCAATATCTTGCAGGAACAAGACGAACAGCAAACTTTACACTTCTGGCTTCCTAGATGTATGTTCGCAAAAAGTCACCCAAGTACTACAGGAATTCAACAACCCAGCATCCTCCACAGGACATCTTGGGGTTCAGGGATGGGGAGAAATGCATTTGTTCTATCAGGGTTCCTGGAAATCAGATAGCACTGGTTCTAAGCAAAGCATGGACAAGGGCTGAGCAAGACTCCCCAAACAACTCTGCCAAGGCTCCTCAGTCTTGACCTACCACTTCCCCTGCTATTCCAGACATGCCTCCGCACGCACACAGCACACCTCAATACTTCCCTGCATCATTCCCCTGCGGTGCCAGAATCGAATGGCCTGCTACAACTCTGCCAAAGATCCTTGCGGCACTGCTGTGACAGACACTGACCCCAGCCTGGTCTACCCCTGCGCCTCTGTCCTGTCCTGCAGCACTCCCTGATGTTCGACCGCCAGGCTGTGCATACAGCTCAGCCAGTGTACCTGTCCCACGTGATCTTTCGTTCCTGAACTGCCCCTGAATTGGCACCAAGAGACGTATGCTGGTTTTGTGACCTGACAAAGAGTTCTCAGATCCATGAGACAATATAGGGGAAGGAGGGAATGAATCACCATGGATGATTTTACTGATAGATAAGATCCTTAAACTGGCATCAAGCCTCAGAGCAGCAAGGTGTGAAGCCACCTGGCCCTTTGAAGCCTTATCCACCGATTACAAAAGGTCGCTCAAGCTGTTTTCTTTAACAAGGCTCTTTCCAGAGCTATCCATTAATATTTCCCTCTATTTATTCAGACTGTTACTGGTACCGGATGGCAAGCACCCTTTTCTGATAAGGAATCTTTAAAATGGCTAGTTAAACAGCACTGTTGCTGTACATTCGATAAATGTTCACGGCACACGCTGCAAGGGTAACGTGTCACTTATTAACTGGCAGCTTGGCAGCGTTCCCCTTGTGGCAGGAAGAGGAGCAGAATCAGAGGTAAAGAAATGCATGCCTGAGACATGTGCAGAGACCAGTAAAGAACACAATGTTTAGAACCCACTGGGTACTGGGTCAGAGTTTGGTCCATTCTCCTGACTTGCATGGACTGAATGCGTTTACCTCAGAGCATCCATGATTAGAAAAATCTGGTTCACTAGGGTGAGAATTCTTCCTCACCCTAAGAAAAACAAAAATGAGTGGATCCAAGCAATATGCCAATGAAATCACAGTCTTTGCCATTTTGCTAGCAAACCAGGGGTAGACAAAGCAGCAAAATGAGAGGATCATGGAGAATATCTGAGAATAAAGAGGGAAAGGGTGGAAGCCCAAATAAGAGCTCTGGCTTTTGTGGAAGTTAAAAGAAGATTTAAGTATGTCGTAGATGGTATGGGAAGAGATTGTGTATTGTTGGGACCAAGAAAATATACCAGAGTGCTTATTATGGCTTGTTATATAAAACAAAATGGAGTTCTCTATAAAACAAAATGGATTCCACTGACAAAGAGGCTTCTGGGTTCAGTTATGTAATGTTCTGTTACTAACTTGTTGCAATTTGCTGTCTCTGGGCAGATATTCAAATGATGCATGAATATGTAACACCTTAGTTTATATAGCATCTGGGCTACTGGTAAGGCGGGCTGGCTAGTTCAGACCCTAGCCCCTTGCTGCAGCAGAGTTGAATAAAGCTGGATGTTTGGTTTGAAATCTGAGTCTGAAGACTGATGATTTGAGTCATCGACACTTTCAACCTGTAGACCAACACATTGCAGCACCTGTGTTGCCATGCCATTCTGCATCACTCAAGTTGGAAACCCAGGACACTTTAAAATATCCACGAGTTACTCTTACAGGATGCAACACTGAGCTGTGGAAACGAAGTCATGCACAGGAAAGCAAGCAATTAGCTTGATAAATCCTGCAGCTTAAAAACATGCATGAAAAAGTATACGCAAAAATAAATGTCTGATTTGCACTAGCAGTAACCTCAGTTGTCCATGCAAGTCTGACAGTTGTAGATGGTATCATGCAAATACAATTCACCAATTTATACATGCATCATTGTGGTAAATGAATACAAAATTGAGAAAAAACATCAGGGCCCGACTCCATATTTACAATCTCCTACATGACAGAGATTCATTTTGAAAGTGCATAAGAAGAAAAAGACTGTGTCCCTTTAAATCTCTGCACCCAGCTCCTGCAGCCTGGAAAAGTTAATATAATTATCTGGAGGTGACTTTCAGAGAGACTCAGCACAAGGAGGGTTATTGTGGCTCAATCATTAACCGAGTCAGGGGACCCCTGGCTTTATCGGAATGTGGCCTCACTCTGCTGCCAACGGTTCGTCACCAGAAAATGTGCTGGAGCTGGACACAAAGGTTAATTAATGCCTTCTCAGTTCTAGCATTAGCCCCCAGCCATTAGACCTCTGGGAAGGCTTCTTCCACCCTCCAGCACGGCTCTTACACCACTGCTAACCAAATACACCTCTCATGTTTTCCAAAAGGGGCAGGCGACCACTGGGGGACGGTGGGGTCCTGTTGCGCCTTTTCTTTTTTTTTTTTTTTTTTTGGCAGAGGGGGCCACTGGCATAGGCTGAGGCTTAAAAAGGAGGGACCAGCGCAGGAGTCAGCAAAGGTTGCCAACCCCTGATCTAGAGCAACTCAGATTAGAAAGCGGGCAGCTTCTTTCGGTAGCAGCTGGGGGAGGAGGAGGGGTGGCCAGGCACACCGCAGAAAGAAGCCACCCAGAGTGGCTTTTGGCGGCATGCCTGGAACCCACCCCACCCCCGGCTGCCACTCAGAGTGGCTTTTAGTTGCAGGAGCAGCAATTTCAGCAGCGACATAAAAGGCGCCGCATGCTGCTTCCAATTGGCTCGTGAGCCACTCTTGGCACACATGCCACGGGTTGCTGACCCTGCTCTAGAGCAGTGTTTCTCAACCTTTTGTAGACTGCAACACACTCGGTGGCATATTGCAACCCTACAGGACACACCAGCTCACCCCCGCACCTCCCGACCAAATCCAGTCATGTCCTCGGCTCTCCGCGACTCACTTACCACTGTGTGATGACCCAGAAACGTGTCCCGACACAGTGGTTGAGAACCACTGCTCTAGAGAACTGTGAGGGAACTTGTCTGTCCACACGTGGGGGGAAACTGTGGGGAGGCCTTGGAGGACTACCAGCACTTGAATGGACAGTGTGGACACATTAAAACATAGCTCATCAGTTGCTAGCCTATATTCCCCTCTTAGGCCAACCAACTTGAGTTCAAAGCACCAGTGCACCCAAGGTAAGTAAGGGCTTTTGTGAGTGGACGGGACTTAAGTGTTCCTAGCACCTGAGACAACAGAGTCCTGTGGCACTTTTAAAGACTAACAGATTTATTTATCGCATGAGCTTTCGTGGGAGAAAATCCCACTTCGTCAGACGCTTTGAAG
>ML685808.1:14491587-14527201 GCA_007922175.1 Pelusios castaneus
AAATAAATCTGTTAGTCTTTAAAAGTGCCACAGGACTCTGTTGTCTTTCTACAATAGACTAACACGGCTACCCCTTTGGAATTTGACTAGCACCTGAGGTGAGGTGTCATGTCCGCACTTCACAAGAATCTTGAGGAGACAGGCTGATGATAGAGAGGCTACATTACAGTGCAAGGCTCAGAGTACAGTATCACAGAAATGAGAGATTAGGTCTCAGTGTCACACAAGTTCTATAAAAACCTTTTTTTGCAACCCAAACCTAGGCGCAGGCCCATCACTTATGGGACATTTCTGGGATGAGGCCTGGCCAGGTTTATGGTTTCAAGTAGAAACCTGGTGTTTTCATCCCCTCTTGGTTCCAGCTGATACTGGACAAAGATCGCTGCTTTCAGCTGAGTTTTGCTTTGAGATTTGGCTTCTTCTGAACTCAGAACATGAAGCAATACCCTTGACATGAGAACCATGCAAGACATGAAATGGAGAGGAAAGTTCCTGCAAGAGACTAATGGCCTAAAACTGCTGCACTTCACAAGGCTTGCCACATTATCTCAACCCTCGCTGTCCTAACCCCATTCCAATGATGCCATTTATACCAACAATGATCAGCACTGTTTTCACGCCCGGTGGGAGAAACCTTTCACCAATGATCATACAGGCAAAAGAGGTGGACCAACGGACCTTTATCAATCGACTCAGGGAGACTGATGGGAAAAACACTCTGCTGTCAAAGAATTAATGAAGACAGTGAGAGAAAATCCCTGGAGCAAAATTCACATGATCCCATGCACAGAGGACACCTATAAATGCCCAGGAATATCAATGAAACATCATCCAGACACAATAACTGATCTTGGTATTGATGAGATGAGGGAGGTAGCATCTTTTGTTGGTCTAATAAAAGATATTACCTTACCCACTTTGTCTTTCTAATATCCTAGGACTGACATCTCTACACTACATACTCAGTATTGATGGCATTTACTGCCTTACCAATGCCATTGGTCAACAGCCCTTGGCTACCTTTAGACAGATAAATTACCCCAACATACACCCATCCAGGTGCAAAAGACGGACAGATTCATACAAACAGCATACGAAATTATTCAACTCTCTCTCTACTAGTGAGCTCCACCAGGCTCTTGTGGAAATAAATGGAGTATGCAGAGCGAGACAGGGGAATTCAATCTCCTCCCTATTTGGGCAAAGGATAGTCTATTGCTCCCACAGATAACATCTGGCATTTTAATTTAATTTTTAAAGAGTTTATTCAAGGAAGAGAAGGCACTTTAAATGTATATGTCTTGTATCTGGGTTTTCTATCTGCTTTATATTTGGATCTGATAACTATCTAACTTAAAAAACAAACAAAAAAACAACACTTGGCTATTCCTGCTGAAGTCAGTGGGAAGACTTTCATGGATTTCAGTGGGAATTGAGTTGGGCCCGTATTCTTTGCACATCCCATCTTAAACATGGGGCTGTTACAGCTGACATATGTGGGCACAGAGAGATGACATTTTTCAGAAATATTTCAATATAAATTAATCACAGATGAGTTAAGATGCAACATAATTTACAGCCAAGTTTAAGAACCTCCTGTAGGCTATTGCCAATAACATTCTCATAAAGGCCCTAGTTTGTGACTGTAGTATGTCAAACGCTAAAATATAAAAGCCAACCAAAAAAAAGCCACTGTAGAAAAATAAATTACAAAACCAAACAGACTGAGGAACATTAGCATGGGATGGAATGGGGATATTCCAAGAAGCATGCATAAATCAGCCACAGAAACCCTGCTACAGAAACCTCCTTTGTAAAGTGCCTTGAGAGCTGAAGTTTATACATTAAAGGCTACAGCAGAATGGTGACAAAGAGATCAGCATCTACCCAGCACACAGAAGTCTCCAACATGGGACAATCTGTTTAAAATTGGAAGTCAGGATGTGGAGCTTAGCTCCCTCCCCCCCCTTCACTGCAACCTAAGGATCTCATCCAAAGCCTGGTGAAGGCAACATGAGTCTTTTCATTAACGTCACTGGACCTTAGAGCAGAGCCTAAATTTGTGCATTTTCAGTCACCAATCAAAACCTAAAACAAAATATCTATGCCAATCCCAGTCAAGGGAGGTGAGAGACAGTACCCTGAAAAACATCCATGTCACCCCAAGCAGACAACCAGCACATCCACTTCACTCTGGGATTCCTTATTTTAAGGACTGCTTTGCTGTGCCTGAACGGGTCAGTTGCATAAGCCAAAAAGCCACTCACACACAGATCCTGCAAACTTCTATTTAAACACACATTAACATTTTCATTCTCGCTGTTCCCTCGAGCTCCAGGGGGCTTTGCCGTGACACAGCCAGGGAACTCCACACTTCAGGAACACCTTGAGTATGTCAAGACCTCTGCACCACCTCAGAGATTCTCTTTCATTCCCCAATGCAGCAACAAGAGCCGGCTGCTAACATTGTCAATCAAGACAACAGAGTCCTGTGGCACTTTTAAAGACTAACAGATTTATTTATCGCATGAGCTTTCGTGGGAGAAAATCCCACTTCGTCAGATGCTTTTCTCCCACGAAAGCTCATGTGATAAATAAATCCGTTAGTCTTTAAAAGTGCCACGGGACTCTGTTGTCTTTCTACAATAGACTAACACGGCTACCCCTTTGGAAATAGTCAATCAAGTTATTTGGATGCGACTGTCCCTTAAATATCAGCTATGGAACAACAGATACCCAACCTGACAGCCCCTCACTATTGCTGGAGGCAAATTCACTTGGCATTGTTTCAGAAAGAACATTATCTCCTTTTAAATATAGCAGATGATTGACAGACACTGCCTCACAAAATAATTCACATCTCTCTCACACACACAGGCACAGAGAGAACAGCCCCCAGATAAGGCATCAAGCACTTGCTGAAACTGAAGTATTTCATTTACCTTTAGGTTGTATCTCATCTCCTTCAGCTCAAACACACTCCGTGGGGAATACCTGCCTAATATCGGTGAACAGAACAATTAACGAGCAAACCACTAGATGGTGAAAATCCTTTACCTGTTCAATCACTTCCTCTACTGCAGTAGGACGATGACAAATTCAGTCGAATAAGTTATAGTTTTAAACACACACACACAGGATATTTTGCTAGCTAAGGGGCTGCCACTCCTTAGCTGTTGTCAGTTTAAGTAAATTTCACACTCAGGGGGCCAGGCTGTGTAGATCCTTGAACAGTGGGTGTGTCCGCCCTCCACAGCTCTGGCCAATCACTGAAAAGCAAAACCAGCTGGGCCCTCTGGAAAGTTTTCTTAAAAGGGGCTTTTTTCACCCTTAAGCCAATCATAGAGCAGACTCTTTCTTTCATAGCATTTACTTTCAGACCCACATGTTAAGGCAAAGAAGAGAGAATGAACTTCAAAAAGTCATCTTCCAAGTACTTGCACCAGGGGAGTGCTGAGCAAATTTGTTGACTCTAAACTTAAGATGAATTACAGCAGATGAGGAAAGGAAACATATTGCCATTCACACTCCACAGGAGTAAAACCACCCAAATAACTCACGTGCAGAATGAGGCACTGGCTGTTGGCAGGCATCACCACTCTGCCGATATCCCTCACTTCTACCCACAGCACCTCTATTTTTCCAGCACTGGGGCTCACATAATACGCAAACTCTGCTGATGCACCTCGGTCCTGACCAGCAGCACATGCAGGAGCTCAAGTTTAAGGCTTTGTCCCCGGCAGAGGCTGCTAATCATCTCAAATGCTACCGGACTCTATGACAGTGCTGGCACATGAACACATCTAGGAGCTGTGCGAACATCAATCTTTTTACACCCGAGGTCTAAGGCAAATACAAATGCAGGTCTCCAGAGGCAGAAAATAAGAGCATAAGCTCAACAAGATACCTAGATGTAGTTATAGTTGGGCCAAAAGAATGGGCCGGACCAAAACTGGGGACGGTTCTAATCCAACCCCAACTTTGCAGCTTGCTCCGTCTCTAAACCTAAATTGTAACTGCTACAGTAAGTGGGAAGGAGGTTCAAAGATGGACATGCCTCCAACTACTCTCTCTCACCAAGCACGAGCAGAATAAGTTCAGTGCAAATGTACAAGCAGCTCCCCAAATTGTCTGATACGCCTAACCATGTCTGGTATGCCTGTAACCAGGAGTTATGCGTAGACACCAAACAGCAATAGATACACCAAAAAGCAAAACAAAGTGCCCTGTCAAGAATCTGAATCCCTTTAGCCAGGAAGAGTACAAGGAGCTCTGTAATGTAGAAGGGGATACGCAACCAAGCAGGTGTGAAACCACTGGTGTGTATCATTAGTATATTCCAGAGATTGTCAACTTCTTGCACTGCTATTTAATACTGCAGATTCTGGCTCTGTATTCTCAAGCAAGTGTTCATTCAATAACCTTCCATCCCCCCATCCATCTGAAAAATGGCAGCAACAACTGTAGATCCGCACCTGCCTCGTACCAAGGTTTGCTTCTGGATCCCTTCACTGCTGGATGGAAATGGACACTTGGAAACATGAGAGAGGCTGGGAGAATTCAATAGCTTTAGGAAAATTAGCAGCAGGAATATAGGACAGCTGCAGCCTCCCAATTGTTCCAGTCTGAGTGATACACAAATGTGGCTCACTCCCTTTTCCCTCCCAAAACTGAGCCCCTGGACATTCCTTGGACTGAACACTCTGGTCCCTAACTCCCCTTCCCATCAACTGTAACAGGTGCCCTGTGCAGGGAGTCCAGGGAGGCAAGACATGAACAGAGCTAAGGAGGCTGCACTCAAGTTGCGTGTGTTTTTTATTCTCTGGAACACTCTGGTCACAGATGAACATTCTTGGCTTGGCATTTGTTCTTGTGCCAGTGCCTATGCACGAGAGAGAGGCTTGACATCAGCAAGCAGAGGATCCCTCGCACCTCCCAAGGGACAAAAAAGGCTGGGGTTACCCCCCTTGGGAATCTAAGCTGCTGGACACAGACAGACTCAATGGCTCTCTCTGGCTGCCAAGATTCCAGACTAGCTAAATAGCCTGTGTTGCTTTGTGTCACCGCACAAGGTCTCCCTAAATCCTGGCCTGAATCTCGCAAGAAGATAGGCTCCCAACTCCAATTCAGATACAATCAAAGCATAAAGGACCAGTTGCCAGACTGTGAGCAATTGGTACTGGTGAACTATGCAGGAGGCTATGAAAAAGAAATGGCATTTAAGGAGGTATGTGGGGGAGGGAGGTTGTCCCAAGGCAAGCGGGAAGCTGTGCCAGATGAAAGGGGCAGGATGGTAGAAGGTGCAGAGCTGTGAGCAGGAGGAGTGTAGATTACGAAAGGGGGAGATGACAGCGGAAACAGAGCTGAGACAGAACTACAGAGAGGCCTGAAAGTGAAGATGAGAATCGTAGATGCTAAGCAGGAAGAAAGAGACAGACAGTGAAGGGATTCTGCAGAGAGGAGTACCCTGGTCAGAACTAGCAAGGAACCACAAACCACTTCTTTCTCTGGTGGGGACATTGAGAGTTACCCAAAGTGCCCAGAGTCTTAACCACCCAGTTCCAGCCATCTTGTTTAGTTTGCTAACTCTTGACACATAGCCTCTCCCAAACAGAGCCCTGTCCCAAATCCCAATTTCCTTCCCGTTAACCACCTCAGCCTTCTCACCTCCCTTTCCAGGTTGGAGGAAGTGGAAAGACACCCACTCTCTCTAAAACTGTTTTCATAACTTGAGTCCTATCTCCCCCACCACACCCACCTAGTCAATGGGATACCTGTATTCATGCAGATCCTCTCACACAGTGGTAAGGGAGCTTTTTTAGCAACAGGTCCCCTACATGAGGCTGTTGTTGACAAACACTGAAGAAATCATAGAATCTTAGGGTTGGAAGTGACCTCATGAGGTCATCTAGTCCAACCCCTCCTGCTAAAAGCAGGACCACTCCCACTAAATCATCCCAGCCAGGGTTGTGTCTAACTGCGCCTTTAAATGTTTCCAAAGATGGAGATTCCACCACCTCCCTAGGTAACCCATTCCAATGCTTCACCACCCTCCTAGTGAGAAAGTTTTTCCTAATATCCAACCTCGACCTCCCCAGCTGTAGTTTGAAACCATTGCTCCTTATTCTGTCCTCTGTTACCCTCGAGAACAGCCTAGCTCCCTCCTCTTTGGCGCACCCCTTCAAGTAGTTGAAGGTTGCTATCAAATCTCCCCTCAGTCTTCTCTTCTGTAGACTAAATAAGCCTAGTTCCTTCAGTCTCTCCTCATAAGTCATGTGCCCCAGCCCCCTAATCATTTTTGTTGCCCTCCGCTGGACTCTTTCTAATTTGTCCATATCCTTTCTGTAGTGGGGAGCCCAAAACTGGACACAATATTCCAGATGCCTGACCAGTGCCAAATAGAGGGGAATAATCACATCCCTCGATCTGCTGGCAATGCTCCTACTGATGCAGCCCAATATGCCGTTGACCTTTTTGGCAACAAGAGCACACTGTTGATTCATATCCAGCTTCCTGTCCACCATAACCCCAAAGTCCTTTTCTACAGTGCTGCTACTTAGCCTATCAGTCCCCAGCCTGTAGCAGTGCATGGGATTTTTCTGTCCTAAGTACAGGACTTTGCACTTGTCCTTGTTGAACCTCATGAGATTTCTTTTGCCCCAATGCTCCAATTTGTCTAAGTCTCTCTGAATCCTGTCCCTGCCCTCCAGCGTGGTGTCTACCATTCCCCCCAGCTTGGTGTCATCCACGAACTTACTAAGCGTGCAATTTATCCTATCATCCAGATCATTAATGAAGATGCTGAAAAAAACCAGCCCCAGGACCGACCCCTGGGGCACTCCACTCGTTACTGGTTGCCAATTAGACATTGAGCCATTGATTCCTACCTGCTGAGCCTGATGATCTAGCCAGTTTTCTATCCACCTTACGGTCCATTCATCCAACCCATACTTCCTTAACTTGTCGACAAGAATGCTGTGGGAAACCCTATCAAAAGCTTTGCTAAAGTCAAGGTATACCACATCGATGGTTATTCCTGCATCCGCAAATCCAGTCATCTCATCATAGAAGGCAATCAGGTTGGTCAGGCATGATGTTATAGCTTTGTGTGATTGATCCCCTTACTGGCCAGAGACCATGGGAATAGGAGTGGGAATGAGTGCTCCGGTTGGTGGACAGTGTGAACACCTAGAGGATAAATCAGTCATTGTTGTTTCCTCTCAGCCCCAAGGGGCTGTAGCTGCAGGTAAGAGAAAGTGATATTTATCTGTGCCAGAGTTTGGAGGTGGGATAGAAAGAAAATAAGAGTTACCTGAAGGTCTGAAGAAGACCCTGAGCACCAAAACATCCTGCAAGGACATCAGCAGAAAGAGATATGGCTTGATCACAAGAAATCTTGAATTCTGATCCCAGCCTGACATCAGCCCCCTTGGCACCTCACTCTGCCTCATTTTCTCCATCTATAAAACACTGCTCACTCCTCCCCCACTCCTAAGGGTGCTGTGAGTCCGGACAGGCATAAAGGGCAAAGATCTGAACTGTTCCACATCTCAGGAGGACTGGAATGAGCCCAGAGCCTGCTGTTCAAATCCCTCTTCAACATGTGCTTCCTTCCCCGTGCAGATACCTGAGCCAGCGGTGCAGCAGGATTCACTAACATTAAACACCATGTGTACCCCCACTCCCCTGCACATGCACCCGTTCCTGTATTCATGTGGATGCTTTGACACATCCATGGGACAGGATCACGTCTGCTCTATGTTCTGCCTGCCCGAAGCACATTATAACAACAAGCATGGCTGTAAGGGCTGACTCTTAATATGTGCAAAATATGAAAGACTGACTGCTACCCGTTACTGAAGTTCTCATTACCTCAGGCAGAGCGATCTTGGAGTACAAATATAAAATACACATCTGCAAATACATAGCTGTGCAGGTGGTTGCTTCCCAGTCCTCCATCACATGAGCCCACTAGCTCATCAGGTGAATCACCACATCAAATCTGCCTCTGAACTGAAAACAGAAAGACTGAATTACAGGGCTGCAATCCCACTGACGGCCACACCCTGTTACAGACCTTCAGCTCATCTCAGGCCATGTACACACGATCACTTTATCGCGCGATAAGGCTCCTTACCGCGCAATAAAGTTTGGAGCGTCCACACGATCATTTTCCCTGTTGCGCGGCAACACCCTCTGGCCCCACAACAGTTAAACCACTCCAATCGAGAGTGGTTAGGCTTACCGCGGAACATCGTGTGGACAGATTTTCCGTAATAGACAGCCTCCAGAAATGTCCCAGAGTGCCAATCCAGGCCACTGACTTTTATTGGAGCTGCCAAGTTCGGAGGCTCCGGGGGATTGGTCCCCTGGACCAGTGAGGGCAACCGGTTTGGGCCGGCCCCCTACTCCAGCTGCAGGGGTTCGGGTGATGGCGGGGGCTGCGCGCTTAAGCGCCACAGCTCCTGTGGCCACCCGAACCCTGCAGCTGGACTAGGCTGGCTGTGGGCAGTGCATGGTGGGACAGGTGCCCACCATGCACTGCTCCTTGTATCGCAAAGGAGCTTCACACTTTGGGGTGAATGCTCCTTTGCGATACAAGGAGCACGTATACACACACAAAAGCACTATATTTATAGCGCTTTCCTTGTCCCACAACAGCTTATTGCGGGACAAGTTTGTCGTGTGTACATAGCCTCAGATGTAGCTGACACGTCCCTTTATCCTGGAGATTGAAGTGACACACCCAGTGTTTGCAATGCCTCAGTGGTCATCGCAGCAGCAGGCAATACAGGGCACTGGCTCTGTCCCCATACCCAAGGTCAGCAATGAGCCCATTATAAGGTTCTTCAACATAGGCCTTTTCGGCTCAGGAAACAAGATTCTTGTTTACCCAAACTCTACAGCACGCTCTTGCTAACAAATCTCCAGAAGGGCTAACAAGATACCCAGCCACCCAGCTGAGAACAGCAAGTCAGGGCAAGGTTTGTGAGCAGAGCCTGCACAAATAGCTGAGACCCGCTGTTACATTTCTATAGCACTGGCAGCCACAGCAATTCCACACGTTGACTGCGTGGACAGTGGCAAAACCCCAAGGAATCCATACCCCAGCTCAGATGACTAGGTAAAGACAGACTTCCAGGTGTGGGAGCTTTAGAAAGTCTTGTAATAAATCAAAGATTTGTGGATCCTACCTCACTTTTCCAGAACCTCTGACACAGGAAAAGCTTAAAGGCTGCTATTAAAATACATGAGAACCTCATAGGGGCTTACAATGAGATTTATCCTCTCGGCCCCCTTGGAGGGTAAATGCTAGTCCCATTTTACAGACAGGAAACTGAGGCAAAGTAACTTGTCAAAAGTCTCGCAACTAATTAGCCGCAGCGCTGGGATTACAGCACAGATCTCCTGGCTCCCAATCCCGTGCTTTAACCATAAGATCGTTTTCCCTCTCTTAGTAACAAGGGATTTGGTTTTCCAAAACAATATGAGTAAGAGGACTAGAGCCAGGTCTGAATTCTGGAGTTCCTGGCTGCCCCTCGGTGTTCAGTGCCCTAGATCATGCAGCACCCCAAGTCACAGGCCAGGGGAATGTCAGAGATGGACCAGGGGGTAGCTGATCAGTATCTGAATCCTGTACTCGGTCTCCCTGTACTATAGCCTGCAAGAGGTAGGAGTGTCCTGGAAAAGATATTCAAGCTCAGAGACGGGTAAGTGGGCTCCATAGGCGAGATCTGCTCCAAGTCTGGCTAGGCTGTCACCATAATAGGGACAGAAACCCTTCTTTCAGAGGTCCAGGCAAGCAGGAACATCCTCACTGGGAAGGTGGTGGAAACAGGAACAGGTAGCACCTACTCCTAGGATAGGTAGACTCAGCTAGGGCGAGTTAAGGCCTCTCCACAGCTCTGTCACAGCTGCCAAGGGGTGCTCCCTTTGCTTTCCATCCTCTCAGCATATACATTAGGATTGATCCACCGGGCCCAGCCCAGCAGAGCTGTGGGGAGCACCCAGCGTCCACACAAGGAAAGCTGGATCTGCACCCTGTGCCTCAAACCGCCTCAACCTTCAACTTCCATCTGCCCTGCAGGAAGGGGGAGTCCTTGGTTTCACTGAATCTCAGTCTATCTGCTGGGCAGGAAATCTCCTGTAGGCTACCAGACAATATTTCAGCCAGGAGAATCCTAATTCCTTCCTCCTCTGCCCCATGTCATGTGCATCTCCCCAAATGAAGAACAATAATCACAAGGGGCTGGGTTTACACACACCATCCCTCGTGACAGGCTGCTCTTTGGGGCTCGGTTTCCAGGCTCCAGCTACGAGAGCAGTAAAATGGGCACCTGCTCCTTCAGCTCCAAGACCTGCCAGCCACAAAGGCCATGTGATTTTAGCGGTGCAACAGAGGCCGGCCACACACACACACACACACACACACACACACACACACACACACACGGTGGGGGAGAGGGGAATCTGAGGGGGAGGCTGGGTCTCTCACATCCAAACAGCACAAGGAGGCTCCCGACTGCAATGGAAAAAGTGCTCAGTGTGGAGGAGGATTTCAAACATTTTCCACTCATGTTCTCATTCGAAATGGGACCAAAGGGGGCGGAGGGGCAGGAAATATCTCTGAGACACTGAGCTAAAAAAGGAGGCAAGGAGGGGAGGCGCCAAACCCGCCAGTTCAATACACACCCACTCCTGTTTGCCCTGGAGAAGGCTGGTCTCTGAGATGGTACTGATGCAAGATGCTGGGGGGAGAGAGGGGAAGAAAAGTGCACACCACAAGCTCCCCGCAGCCAGGCTAATGAATGGATGGCATTGAGAAGCCTCACGCATAGGGAGATATTAATAGTTCATAACACATTACTGAGGAGCCACAGCAAGCCCCAAGGCCCTGCTTCAGCCAGCACTGCTGCTCAGACAAGGAGCCCAGTGTGTGTGCACGCACACACCGGGATAGGAGCTCAACAATGCACACGGCTGGAATGCCTTCAGCTCCCCAGAAGAGGGAAGTGCTGTGTTGGG
This sequence comes from Pelusios castaneus, assembly GCA_007922175.1. Taxonomy (NCBI): domain Eukaryota; kingdom Metazoa; phylum Chordata; order Testudines; family Pelomedusidae; genus Pelusios; species Pelusios castaneus. The sequence goes on from ML685808.1 coordinate 14,502,613, forward strand.
CACAGGTGTGGGGGACAGACTGGGAGGGAGCAAGAGAAGGTTGGGGGTGGATGAGTAAAAAAGAAAAGAAAGAGAAAGCAAACTTGGGGAAGCAGCAGCAAAGGAGTGCGGCTGGGTGCAATAAAGGTCTACATGGATTTGAAGAGTCTAAGTAGCAAGGAGGGAGGACAATTGCTTACGGTGGTCCTCAGGGCATCATTAGAAGCAACAGGACATTTTAGGTTGAACACCAGGCAGAACGTCAGAGAGGGGCGATGAAATGGTGGAGTCATCGCCCAAAGGAAGGGACGGGAGCCACATTGCTACTCAAAATTAGACAGGACAGGGTGCTGGCAAATAGATCCTAAGCAGTAATCTTGCTCTGGCTTCCAAGGAGAGCCCTTTCGTCACTGAAGTCTTCAGAGGGGTAACCTTGTGAAAGCCTTGTGGAACTGGGAGACATAGCACAGACGGAATGAATTCAGATGCTGTATAGATACGGCCAGACATAGATCCTGAGCCCACGTATAAAGATCAGTGGGTTCACAGCACGCCACTTGGCCAAAGCCCAAGGGCAAAATCATCTTAGAGGAACTAGCTCACAGTTCACACTGCAGCACAGCAGGCTGGGTTCCATTTTGCCTTCTGCCTCACCACCAACCAGTGCCAGGTAACCTCCCAGATCCTACAGCTGGGCGAGATGGGAACACAGCTGTGATTTCAGATCTGGCGCTGAGGAGGCAGCGCCAGCGATTAGCAATGCCCCGTCCCTGTGGGCAGGTTGTGCAGAGACAAGGTGTAAAAGGCAGAGTTTTAAAAGGGCTGCTTGCCTTCCTCTGAACAGTCATTGTTTTGATGTGGTGGTGAGAGCAGGGGACGAGGAACCAGGACTCTAACGACCAATCCCCAGACCTGCCACTGACTCTATGTAGCACTGGCTAAATCACCTCCATTTTCTGTGCCTCAACTTCCTATCTGTAAAATGGGGACAGACACACTGACCTACTTCTTGGAGTATTGGGAGGCTTTGTTGATATTTTTTAAGCATTTTAAGACCCTTTAGAGAAAGGCACTAGTGTAATGCAGAGCATTAGTAATTATTAAAGACAGACTTGAACCAAAATCCTGGGCCTAAGCTCCCCTAAACTTTGGCTGGGTCACAATCCAAACCAGATCTGGATCTCAGTTATAAAGAGAGCTGGACTAAAGCTCCAGACTCAAATACTCATGAATTTTCGTAGGAGGAGGGCTTCAAGATCTGAATCTCGGAATTAATCCTATGTCTTGGGCTCATCTGCAACTAATAAAATAGAATGGTCAGTTGGGGTCGGCACCAGGCTATGACAAATCTCCGGATCCCAAATGAAAGGTTAAGGAACAGCTGATGTTCTCACAGGAAAACCAACTCAGCAGCCCTCCCTTTAATTGCCCAACAGCCTGCTCATCTGACCACTGCCAACGGGCTACGCCATGAGTGGGCGGGTGAGGTTCTCTGGCCTGCAATGTGCAGGAGGTCAGACGAAAGATGATCCTCATGGTCCCTTCTCACCTAAAAGTCTATGAGGGAAGCCAAAGGCATTTACATGACTGGTTAGCAGCAGGCACTTAGCCAAAGCGTGCAGGAAGTCTTCGTACTCCTGAGCCTCTGGCAGCACGAGGTGATCACACAGAACACTATCCTTGATGGTTAACGTTAGCAGGGTGTGTCCTCTGTCTGACCTAACTGTTTAGACCTCTTATATGCAGGACTAGAGAGAGAATCAGATGCCTGAAGAAATTAAAAAAAAATAAAAATGTTCTCAAAACAAATATGTTCCATCTAAGGAACTCAAAGCCCTCTTCAAACATTAATATTTAAGGCTGCCAGCTCCTCTGGGAGATAGATTAGTATTGTTATCTACTTTGTACAGACAAGAAAACTGAGGAACAAAGCAGGGCAAATGGTTTAACAGAGTCACACGATAATTCAGCTGCAGCAGAGGAAGGTGTAGAATTTAGGAGTCCTGACTCCTAGGCCAAGTCTATACGGACGGCAACAAATTCGTCGCCGTCAATTTGATGTTTCTGCTTCGACTGAACGGTCAGTCAAGACCCACTCAATCGATCTGGAGTTTGACTTAATAACTCTACCTACCATAAGAAGAGTGGCGCTGAGTCAAAGGAATGGCATTTCCCTTCGATTCAGTACAATGGAGTCACGGAGGTAAGTGGACATTAGAAAGTTGAAGGGAGATACGCAAGTTATTTTACATAGTTTGCGTATCTCCCTTCGACTACCGCCAAATTCCTCAGCCAGTGTAGACCTGGCCCCTGTCTTGTATTCTAACCATCTGAACATTGCAGAAAGGTCTGCTGCTGGGTTTCAGTATAGTTCTACTGATGACTGACTTACAGGTTCCCTATTATTAAGGATAAGCTGTATTCAAAGGGGTATCCTGCCATATCCTGCACATTTAACCCTACTATTCATTCTCCCTTCCAGTTGACAACACACTTAAAAACTGATCATGAAAGATTGCCCTCTTCTGGCCGAGACACACATTAATCCACACTAAATAAAACACTGCAAACACAAAAGTCAAAACAAATAAACAGGAAACAAACAACGGCGGATACAAGGGAAACATATCTTCACTCCATCTGGCCACCCACCCTTATAAACAAAAACAAAACCAATGTGTCAGTGAGAAACAAACTGCCCACCAGTTGTGGGACTATTTTTATCTGGCTCATTTCCTCCTTCAAAACCAAAACACACTACAAAATGCTCAATCAGGTATATACCAGTAACCCCCCGATTCTCTAAAGAATCGCAAATTGAAGAATGGTAATCACTTAGTGTTTACTCCAAACTTTTCAGGGATGAGAAATGATGGAGGGTGGAGTGTCCTGAGTTTCTGCACTCATAAGTAAGAAAAACATTGGAGTTCAAAGGGTAAAATTATGCAAATTAAAAACCACAGAATCATGAAATGGTGAATTGAAAAGATTTAATCAAAAATTTCCTTATAGCCGCTGGGCGGGAATTCGTGTAAGAGAGCCGCTGGGTGGGCGGGAGGGCAGCCGTGCACATGAGCTATCTAATCCACAGGCTTATGCACGTGGATTCAGCTGCTGCGTGCGCATAGCTGTGTCTATATGCGCGCACAGGAGCTGCGTCCACGTCCCGCCGTACATATATACAACTGTGGTTTAGTTATATAGATGTCAAACTTGGTCGGGGGGATGAGAAAAGAAGTGGGTGTTCTGGGCTAAGCTGCTCCATGCGCGCTAGGCATTGTGTTTGGCTTTAGCTCACTAGGTAAGAAGAACAAACAAGAAGTCTCCCAAGAAAGCTCATGTGATAAATAAATTTGTTAATCTTTAAAAGTGCCACTGGACTCCTTGTTTGTTTTGCTGAACTAGACTAACACAGCTACCCCATTGGAACTTATTATTATTTATCATTCGCATTTTGCTAGCAACACAGAACAAAGAGGTTTTCAAGATAAACCTTGTGTCAACACAAGCACTAGGGAAGCACAGCTGCATCTGGGCTCAAATGCTTGTTAAGGGTGCACCCCCTCTCTGAAAAAAATGCCCTATTTGTTTCTTTCCCCTCAGGCACCAGAGCAGTTGTTAGGCACTTGCTTAATTTGCAGTCACAAAGCTACATCTCACTCTTCTCCCTCCCCTCTGCACACCCTGGTCCCCACAAGCATTTCAGAAGCTGGCTTTTATTTACAAAAATCCACTACGCCATCTTTTATTATGGTGGGTCTTTAGACTTTTGCATGTCTCCGATAAAGCCAAAGACACCCAGGCACAGATGCAGGTACCCTGCACATGGAATACAGGTGACCATTGCGTACCAGCATCACTCTGTACCTGCCAATGGCAGCACTGTTGGGAATTTTTTTTTTTTACAGCATGGGGGATGTGTCCATATTTCAAGGGACACAAATAAATGGGAGTAACCAAATAGTCACAAACAAAGAGAGTAATGAGCCTGGCTTGGTTTCACACACTCCATTACTGGGGCTCTTAAAAGTCCAGTCTGGAGGGAATATTTTGACCAAGGAGCTTGGTAATGGGTTACAGGTTGTTTAATGCGAAACTCACTGATGACCACTGTCCTATTCTTAGTGTACCCTTGTTCATACCTAGCATGAAGATGAATACATATAGAAGTTCTCAGTTAGCTCAGGCCTTAACAAAACTGCTGCACACCAAGGAGCCAGCCCCAAAACTGAGGCACCTAGGGGTATGGCAGCGAAGCAACCCCCCACCACCGAAAGACCGCAGCCACCACAGAGGGGCGCCTGGGACAAACTGAGCAGCGATCCATCAGGGTGCAACAGCTGGAGCAGGGGGCTGAACCCAACCAGCCCCAGAGCCGCTGTTATGGGCAGAGTACAGGGCAGATTTTTAACACCTCCTCTTTCCCAGGTCCCCACACATCCTGGGTGCAAGACCCGATCTACTTTTCTACCCTCTCCCCCAAGCCTCCCATGTGATACTTTGACACATTCTGGCAACCCCATTTTGGGTTGCAACCCACAGGTTGAGAAACCATGGCTAATACACCGGGACGGTGCTTCTTTTTTAGCTTTTAAGTGACATGCATGCTGGAGCTTCCTTGCTTCCCTTGAGAAGCTCCTTAAGAGCAACTTAAGAGCAAGTGTACACTACAAAATGATGTTGACCCAAGTTCTGTTGACATACAGCCACTGCAGTAATTGAATCAGTTTTGCATTGTCCACACGACGCTCCCTGTGTTGGCAGCACGTGTCCTCACCAGGAACACTAGCCCTGATTAAACGGCCAGCATGGGACATTGTGGAACAGTTTCTGAAAGGCAGCAACAGTCTGACACTACTTCAACTGAACCACATCAACCGAAGCGTCTCCCAGAGGTGGAGTTGTTAAGGCGGAGTAATGGGCAAGTTACATCAGTAGAAGCTACGTTTTAGTGTAGACGCTTACAGTTAGATCAGCGTAATCTGGATTTACCACAGCAAAAGACAAATCACTTCCATCAGCGTAGTAAGTGTCTATACTACAGAACTACAGTGGCGCAGCTGCAGCCCCGTGGCTGTCGTGTTTCTTATGTAGACATACCCTTTGATCACCCCTTATGAATGTTCTCTCCTTGAGGTTTACACCTTTAAGATAAAGAGAGAGAGTTTTCAGAGTATGTGAGGGGGATCTATGTTTGGCTTGTAGAATAATGATGTTACATTTCCTTCCCTCAAAAAGAAAGGAAAAAAGGGAAAAAATTAGACTTTGTGATTGCAAGGGTCTCGCATGCTGGGACTAGAATCCTCACAAGCTGTCCAGGCAACAAAGACAGAAATACAGTCCCTAAAGCAAATAACAGAAGAAGAAAGGAATATTTACTACCATTTCTTCTAAACTGATGGGCCAAATCTATTTCAGTGGATTCCAGGGAACCAGGCATAAATTTGATCCATTCTACCTCAATCCAACAGGCACCAGTTTCATTCTTTGGCAGTACTGACAACTGCAGAAATACACCAGGCAGGCCTGGGGACCTTCTTAACAACCCAACAGCATTTTCAGGGCATTGGGTGATGGGTATTTCAGTGAGCAATCATTGCCACGTCTTATTATGCTGCACATCTCAGCACTTGCATTTTGATCCCATCCATCTGCTTCCTCCAGGAATTAGTCAAGAATCAATTCCCCAGTTTCCAAAGGAATGGGGGGAGGGAAGGAGGGAGAGACATACAACAGCATCATTCATAGGATTGGATTTCATGTAATAAGGGTCCTATGTCTTTACTAGCGCACAGGGCAATTGAAAAAATAGCCACAGCATGAAACAGCAGGAATTCAGCCAAGGAATCTGGATTATGCAGCCCCTGCTGAACCAGAATAAAATATCTCCAGCCAGCCACTGCCAGGGGGACAAACTACTGAGCGAAGAAAGAGGCAGCAACCTGCTCAGTCACCCCAAACACATCTGTTCCAAGAGCCTGAGTGCTTGATTCCAATCAAGGAGGTGGGAGGTTGCTGCTGAATTCAATGTGAGCTGGCCCTGAAATAGCACACCAGTGGTAGCCCAAATGGACCACCAGAGGCAAGGGGATGATGAAGAAGCAAGTCTTGACAGCATCTCAGGTCTCAACTGGGTTGCAGCTGGCAAGTCAAAATAGTCTGGTGTGGGAAGTGGTTATTGTGTTTTGCAATCAAGTGACCACAAACGTTACTTACCTGGTGCATGGTAAAAATGGGAAATGTGTGGGACAGAGGCTGAGACTGCCCTACTGTTCCCAAGATAGTGGGGGCAGTTAGCCAGTCTAAGGCAGTGTTTTCAAATCCGGTCTATGGTCAAGAAGCAGAGTCCATATTTACCAAGATAAATGAAAACAGCCACAAAGCAGATGAGATGTTGGCTAATCCCCCAAAAATCCTTGAATGGGGTCTATCTGGCTTGGGAGCAGTGATGGATTCTGAGTAACATATCCTGAATAAGGATGGACATACTGACCCATTGAGCACCAGTACCAGGTCATTCCAGCACACTCTCCTGCCCCTCTGAACACCCTCTATCTCCAGCAAGGGTGGCCCTGACTCCTCAGTGTGATCATCCAGAACTACCTCACGCTGGCTATGTCTACACTGGCAAGTTAGTTTGAATTAAGGAGGCTTAATTCGAACTAACTAAAGCCATGGCTACACTAGGGTTTAATTAGTTCGAATTAAGGGCTTCCTTAATTCGACTTAATAAATTTGAATATGCTATTCGAACTAAGGGTTAATTTGAACTAGTTAGTTTGAATTAATCAATGTGGCCATGTTAGTTCGAACTAGTTGCTTAGTTTGAACTAACCGGCCCATTGAACTCAATGCAATTCGCTAATTCGAACTAAGCAAGTGCCATCCAAACTAAATTTTGCCGGTTCGAATTAAATTAATTCAAACTAACTAAAATTAGTTCGAATGAGTTAGTTTGAATTAACTAATTCGAACTAACTTTAGTAAGTGTAGACATAGCCACTGAGATAGAGTCCTAACACAAACTTCCAGGGCTGTTAAAGAAACCTAGCCTACAGCATCTCATTCTGCAACCTCTGCTGACTATAGCTACGTCATTTTGGGTGTTTGACACCACTCTGGGCCTAGACAAGGTGAGTGTTATGCCTGTGACATACAAGGGATTATGGAAACATTTTTTCAGGGTCCAGGAACATCACACACAAGTTTTATAGATCTGGTTATTTTAATGGCAAATTTCTTTAGGATCTCCTTATTCTCCTTCGTTTCTCCTTTCCCCTGACAGCATAAAATATCCTTCAGATGAAGAGAGTTAGACTCATAGGGTGCATCTACACTAGTAAATTAACTCGACTTAAGCATGCTTAAGTCGACTTAATTTACTCTGCGTCCACACTGGCATTTCCTTAAGTCAACTTAAGGAAATTCAAAGTCGACTTTATAAAACCTAGTATAAAGTGGACTTTGAAGCTTAAGTCGTCTTTTTAAGTCGACTTAAGCAGTGTGGACACCCTAAGTCGACTTAGTGCATGGGGAAAGGGAGCTTCCTTCTCGCCGGTACCACTCAGGTCCCGGCAAGAAGGGACCGCGGGGCTCCCTTCTCGCCAGGACCGCTCAGGTCCCGGCAAGAAGGAAGCCCCGTGGTCCCGGCAAGAAGGAAGCTACGCGTTTCCTTCTCCCCGGGACCCACGCTCCAGCCGGCAGCTGGAGTGTGCATCCCTGGGAGAAGAAAGCCCCGCACTCCAGCTGCCAACTGTCGAGCAGCTGGCAGCTGGAGCACGGGTCCTGCTGTTCCTCCTGGCCAGGACCACTTGGGTCCCGGGGAAATTCTCCCCGGGACCTGAGCGGTCCCGGCTAGAAGGGTTCACTTCGCCTGGGATCTGAGAAGTCCCAAGCAGAAGGGAGCCAGCGGTCCGGGGCTTGCTGCCCCGGGGAGAGCCAGCCCCGTGCAGGGCTGGCTCTCCCTGGACCTAACTAGTCGACGTAGAAAGTCTAGTATAGACTCTCTAAGTCGAGTTAGTAAGGCCCACTTTAAGTTGATTTAGGAGTCCTGTGTGGACTCTCTAATTCGACTTAATAAGGTCAACTTATTAAAGTCGACTTATTTAAGTCGACCTAAATTCCCCAGTGTAGACATAGCCATAGACTCTAAGGTCAGGAGGGACCAATATGATCATCTAGTGAAGTCTGACATCCTGCAAAACGCAGGCCACAGAACCTCACCTACCCCCTCCTGTAATGAACTTCTAACCTATGACTAAGATATTAAAGTCCTCAAATCATGATTTCATGACTTGAAGGTACAGAGAATCCACCAGCAATTGATTCATGCCCCATACTACAGAGGAAGGCATCCCACCCCCACCCCCACCGAGCTTTTGCCAATCTGCCCTGGGGAAAATTCCTTCTCAACTCCCAGCTACACCCTGAGCATGTGGGCAAGACTCATCAGTCAGACCAGTTATACTCAGGCTATGTACACACGAGAAACTTGTCCCGCAATAAGCTGTTGCGGGACAAGGAAAGCGCTATAAATATAGCGCTTTTGTGTGTGCATACGTGCTTCTTGTATCGCAAAGGAGCATTCACCCATGTGAACGCTCCTTTCTGATACAAGGAGCAGTGCATGGTGGGCACCTGTCCCACCATGCACAGCCCACAGCCAGCCTTTTAGCTGGCAGTGGGCTGCCCCAGTGGTTCACTGGGCTAGGGGGCTGGCTGCAGCCCCTGCTGCCTCCCGACACCCCAGGGCTGAACTAAGAGGCTGACCCGAACCGGCTGCCATCGCTAGAGCAGTGAAATTGACATATTTGATAGCTCCAATGTCCCAGAGTGGCCTGGATTGGCACTCTGGGACATTTCCGGAGGCTGTCTAATGTGGAAAATCCATCCACACGAGCTGTTCCGCAGTAAGCCTAACCACTCTTGACTTGAATGGTTTAACTGTTGCGGGGCAAAAGGGTGTTGCTGTGCAACAGGGGAAATGCTCGTGTGGACGCTCCAAGCTTTACTGCGCGGTAAGGAGTCTCATCGTGCAATAAAGTGATCGTGTGTAAAGGACCACAGTCTCTTCCAGAACATGCCTATGCCATGCCTAAGGGGCTCATTTGACAACAACATAAGTCACTCAGTCTCCCCTACGGCTGTGGGAGCAGGTACTACACAGAGACTCTTCACTGAGCACTAGAGTGGTTGAGAAACAGAACAAAAATGATGTTGAGAAAAAAAACTTAAAAGTTTCCTCACTACACCGGAATCAAAATTAATCAATATTCCTGTTTGTTTTTTCCAAAAATTTCCCTAATGTTCTTAATCTATACATTTTAATCAAAACTTTTACTAAAATAATTTTCAAAATCACTATCAAAATTTGTTTCCAAAAACTGAGGGGGGAGGGAAGTTACTAGAAAAATGGGATCCAACACAATGTTTAACATTATTTTAAAAGGTTGGTAAAAGCTTGATAAAAATGTCCCAAATTACAGAAAATATTGATAATGCTGAAATGTTTCATGAAAAGTTTTGCTTAATTTTTTTTTTAATGAAAAAACTTTACATGTACTTCTTTTGAACTAAATTTGTTGATTATACTCCCTGTCTTAGAAGTAAAAATCCTGGTAGCCATAGGTGCGGTAACTACAATAGCTGGGGCGTGTCCAGGAGCATAAAGAGCTTTCCATTAAGTTCAGGGCTTGCAGTTTGGTTCAGTAGCTCTCAGCACCCCCAATACATACACATTGTTCCAGCATCCTGCAGGTAGCTAGACGATGTATCTCATAATGCATTGAGTCTAGACAAGACAGATTAAGGAGAGATGTGGTCATCTACAAATACACTATAGATGTGAGACAACAAAGTCCTGTGGCACTTTTAAAGACTAACAGATTTATTTGTCGCATGAGCTTTCGTGGGAGAAAATCCCACTTCAAAGCGTCTGACGAAGTGGGATTTTCTCCCATGAAAGCTCATGCGACAAATAAATCTGTTAGTCTTTAAAAGTGCCACAGGACTCTGTTGTCTTTCTACAATAGACTAACACGGCTACCCCTTTGAAATCTGACTATAGATGTGGTCATCTACAAATACAAATATACAAGGGATAGGAACCAAGAATGTTTTCCACTAGATGGAAAGCTGTACCCAAAGTACATTATTTATATGAAGGGTATCAAGATTGCAAACTGAGTGTATGGGGGAAGGGTAAAGTGGATAGTTACAACAAGAGAAGGAACTGAACAGTTAGAAAATGTTGATTTGACAACAACAAAATGTTTTGTGGGAATTGCCCACTGATGATCCACGAGTGGAATGTTGTGCGGGGAAGGAAGGATAAACACACCACAAAAACACTGTCTCTGCTCACAAAGAGCTAACAACCATCCACTCCCTTCACCATCCAGGAAACACACCCTCAGTCTTCCCCAGAGACCCTCCCAAACAGCAGGCTTGTGCAGCGTGCCCAAAAAGTCACTACATTTTGGACTACTTCAGACCAAATGGGGAAAGACGCTCCAGAGTCTCAGAGACTTCACTGCCATCAGCTGCCTCTCTCTTTTATATTTCAGCCGGTTTTTTTAATCTAGCACAATTTAAAATGCTCCTAAGCCTCCCCTCTCCCTCGGCTATTCCACCAAGCATAGATTCCAACTACACTTTGAGAGCCTGCTGGAGCCAAAGTTCCCTAGTGACATTACTAAAGGGAATGTTACTAAGTTTAATAATTTGCCATTAATCAGTTAAATGCTGGTCCTGGACGCGTGCTCTCTGCTGAAGTTTCTCTCTCTTCTTTCCTCTGTTTTGATACAAAGCAGTGAAAATGATGTCAGGAGACTTCAGAACTGTTTGACACCTTGATTTTTATAGAGCCATAATTCAGAAACAATTCATGTGAGTCACTTCAGATTTTCTAGAAAGCCCCTACATTCATCCCAGATATAATGTATCAACTTTGAGGCCCAGATGATTTTTTTGCTAGGATGCAGTGGATTTTAGAGGGGAGGTCCAGGGTGCCAAAAAACAAACGTAGAATAAATGCACCATTCAGCCTTCGTTCAGGACCAGTTGCCATCACTCCGTAATACTTTATAACATACTACACTGCAATGGATTTGTCAGCCTGACAGTTAGTTGCTGGCAGCTCATTCCAGGATTAAATGTACTTAAAAATGAAAAAAAATGGTCTGAAATCCCTCCATCCCCAGCACATGGTAAAATCTGTCACTTCCTAACACAGAACAGCTCCCAGTCCCCATGTCACAGGCTGCTTGTGCAGCAGGAATTGCTTTAGCATTATCAGCCTCCAAGAGGAATTTAAAACTGAAACATAGGTCAGAGTCCACATCTAATCCCCCAAGTCCCTTCTTCTTCCTCAACCCCCAATCTCCAGCAAGCCCAGGACTTTTCCTTTATTTTCCTTCCCTTGCTGCATGCTGCCTCCCACATTCTACAAATCAAAATGAACTGAAGAAACATATGGAAATGTGGGAAGTGCCCAGATCAGACACGTGGCACTGAGAGAAGGAAACAGCACAGCTAACCTCCAGACCCTGTCACACTGCAGTGAAAGGGGACAGACAGATCCTGGGACAGAAAGAAGGGCGGATGTTGAGTGAAAGACAGAGACTGATATGATCGATTGATCAATCAATAGACAGACAGACAAACAGTAACAGTGGGACAAAGGCAGATCCTTTTAGAAGAGAAGGTAGAACAGATATTGATTAAGATATATAGGGATGGGCACTGTGGCAAGGAGAAGGACAGTGATGGTGAGTCAGAGAGAAGGACAGACAGACATGGGAAAACAGTGATGGGGAGTCAGGCAGAGTCTGGGGCAGAGGGAAGGACAGACAAACGGGAAGTCAGTGAGGGAGGGTCAGGCAGATCATGGGGAAGGATAGACAGGGAAGGCAGGGAGGGAGCACAGGGAGGATCAAGCAGATCCTGGGGATGGGGGTAGAAGTGAAGGAGGGTCAGGCAGCCCTTGGGGAAGGACAAACAGACAGGAGAAGGCAGTGAGGGAGGATCAGGCAGATACCGGGGATGGAAAAGGAAGTGAAGGAGGATCTGACAGACCCCAGGGAGAAGGACAAATGGATAGGAGAAGGCAGAGAGGGAGGATCAGAGGGCAGGACAGACACAGTGAGGGAGGGTCAGGCAAGAGGAGGACAGACAGACAGGAAAAGGCAGTGAAGGAGCGAAGGGAGGATCAGGCAGACCCTAGAGAAGGACAAATGGACAGGAGAAGGCAGTGAGGGAGGGTCAGAGGGAAAGACAGATAGACAGGCAGGGGGAAGAACAGCTAGACAGGGGAAGGCGGATCCCTAGGCGGGCCAGGCACGGACGGACGGACAGATAGATCCCTGCTCACCTGGCCCCGGCTCTCGGCCGCCCCCTCTTCGGCCCCAGCGGCCCCACGGGCAGGGCCCCGCGGCCGTGGCTCTCCGGACGCGGAGCTTGAAGGACGCTTTGCTCCGGGGCTGGGGGCGGCCGGATTCAGCGCGCAGCCGGCTCGGGCTCCCCATCAGCCCCGCGGGCGGAGTGCGGCGCGGCCACAGCGGGCCGGCTCCTCCCCTGCTGCTGCCCACGCTCTTCCCCGGGCATGGCCGAGCGCTGCCGCCTCCCGCGCGTCCCCTCCCCGGTACCCGCCAGTTAGGGCGCTCTGTACCTCCCTGTAGAGTTTTACCGGTTAGAAAGTTTCATCTTTTGGACTCCCAGCACCCCCTGCCCTTAAATCATCGCTGTCTTGCCCTCCCCGGGTTTCTCAGGCTGGTGAACATTTCAACAACTGAAAAAATGCTTCAATATCAACACTGAGATTATCAGTGGAAATTCAGACTCAGCCAAGCCTCTCTCTGATACTCATTCAAAGCTGTCACTGCAAGGCCCTTCTCTTTACCTCCCTTGTTCCCTTTCCAGCTCCTGCATCATCAAGAACAGCAGTTTTCAAACTTTTTTTCTCAGGACCAGTTGAAAAAATAATTCATGCCCGTGACCCAACAACTCCATCTTGGAGCAAATTCCGGTCTTTCGGCAGTGGCAGCCGGGGGCTCTGCGACCCAGTACCTGAGGGTCTGCAACCCAGTACTGGGCCCGACCTATAGTTTAAAAACTGCTGATCTAGAACATGCAACCAGCTCCTTTGTGCCGGTAAGCTAGGCTCACTTTTGATGGTGCTTCTTCATAACATGGTCTTAACAAAGATGGGGGGGTGGAGGGGATGCTGGGGAGGAGCCATACATGGCCCAGTCACAGACCTCAGCATTCTCTGCCATGCTTTCCCAATGCCTCAAGCTCCCACACTGCAGTCATACTCCTGCTGCAGTCAAGGAAAACTTTCACAACATCCTTTTCATATGGGCCCTACATGGGTTAGCGGCTCACTGAACAGTGGGGGTCAGACCCTATAGGCTGCTGCTTCAGCATCATCTCAGCTCCTGCCAGGTCACTGTGCTAAGCAAGCGACCTGGATCAGGAGTCAAATCCAAATTTCCCAACTGGCAGCCTAGAGCTTGCACCATGGAGCCATCACAAAAGTGAGAATTATGGGTTATTTCTCTAATATCCCATCCATCTCAAAGAATATTCAAGAGCATCTTAGCTTCCTTGGGTACGTTTCCACTGAAAGAAAAAGAAACGTGTGTTTAATGTGGGTTACCTTGCCTTAGATCGGTAACTCAGATTAACACAACAGATAAGAGACAGCAACTCAACTTTTAACTCAATTTAGCAGCTCAAGCTCAGCCCCAGGCTGCAACATCAGCTTTAACTAGAGCTGCTAAACCAAATTAAAAGATGAGAGGCTGTATTTTCACAGCTGCTTTAATCTGAGTTAGCTAACCCCAAGTAAAATCATACCTATTTTTGCAGAGAAGACAACATACACCAACATCTCTCTGAATACCAGGAAATACTCCCTGCCACTCAGATGTGTTAGGCCATTGAACCATCTCCCAAGGGAAGTAGTGGGGGTCCCAGGACTTACGCCATTTAAGACTGAACTGAAGAACACCTTTGTTAACAAGTGCACTGAGTAGACCCAATTGGAACAATCTTTAACCATGTCTGCTTTTCTTTGATCATACTGGAATATTTTGAATAACTCTAGACCAGTGGTGTTCAACCTTTTCTCATTTGTGGACCCCTAAAAAATTTCAAATGGAGATGTGGGCCCCTTTGGAAATCTTAGAATCTCTGGACGCCCACCAACCACAGGTTAAAAACAGTACCTCTATAACCATGCACTACAGTATTACAAAGCACCCAGAGACTAAGTACCTGCACAGGCCAATATAGAAGACATCTCAGCAAGCAGAAATATGAATAGATCATTTCTGTAACAATGTCCGGCAAAGAGACACTATGTTCTTTTGCATTTTTTTAAATGTAAATTATTTGTAGAGGCTTTTCTCATAGAAGAACATGGGCATGAAGTTTATGGTCAAATTGCCTTTAAAAAACATTTTTATTGTATATTTTTGGTTTGTTAGTCACCGTAACACCAGGCCCATGTGACTGCAGAAAGCCATCCTTTGGACTAGTGTGGAAAGGGTGGGTGGATATGAAGATTGTTTTATTCAGAGATGTCTGTATGAGCCGTGGCTTTCTTCTAAGGACCAAAAAGGGACCAAAAGACAAACAGAAGACATTCAAAATTGTAATAAAGTGAAACTTTCATTTAACCCCTCCCCTTATACCCGCCTTGTAAAATCCCTCACTTCCCCAGCCTAATTTCATATAGAAGCTACATTCCCTGAGTCCCTCTCAGAACCATAAGAAGGCTGTTCCTGTTGAGAGTTGGCAGTGCAAAGATATCTGTCTCTGGGTGACCATCCAGAGTCATGGAAACTGCATCGTGTTTCCAAGATCAGTTTGAAAATGCATTTTATTTGAACAACATATAAAGCATGCATGGATAAAAACTTCGCTAGGAGACGGAATACAATATAGAGGTTTATAAATCGTGAACTGGACCTAAATGGCTCAACTGCAGAGTTTACAGCACCAAACCACCATGCATAGTTGGGGAAATTAAATGGTCATTGATAAACTGACCCAAACAGAAAGTGCTTAGAAGTTCAGAAACAACCATAGAGGCCCCTTATGGGGCAGAAAAAGGGATTTCCAGTGTCCTAACACTGAGGAGACACTGTCTCCAGCTCCAGAATGAATCTAAGGAAAGAGAGCAAAGGCCATGTGTTTGCTGTCAAATTGCCTTGGCAGGGCAATTTTTCATGTATATGTTCTTACTCAGAAAGTACCAATTTACCTCTTTAAGGCATTAGAAGTAGTCGATCCAGTTTTCCTGTTGTTTGATCATGGTCTCCATTGTTAGACACTAGGGAGCACCTGGGAACGGGGCATTGTAGTAGAGGGGGAAAGGGGCCACTTAAGAAGCAGTGATTTCCCCACACAAAACGAAGTAGAAAATCCTCAAACCTCCCATCCCCATCATGCGGTCAGAAAGATTCAAAGATCTGCAACTCCCAGCTAGAAAATACCCCAGACACCGGGGGAGCAAACAGTTTTTCCAGGAGGGTCTTGTTTCAGGTCTGATGAAGACAAAGCAGAAGGGTTTGGAAGTTTCTTTTTTAACAAAAGGTGCCAGAATTTCAGAATGACTCATCAGATGAACATAAGACTGACCACACAGACAGAGAGAAAGAGAGAGAAGAGGAAGAAGACTCGAGATCCCTTTCATCACATGTCCAGTCAAACAGTAGCAGCAAAACCACTAATAATGACATTCGGCTCATTCTTCCCCTACCTCTCGAACTGGAAGTCTAATGACTATTTTCCACTATGTAACAAGCACCTTTCTTAGGGGGTGGGGGGAAAATTATACAAAAGTCCAAATGGAAACTGGTCATCATTTCAAAAGTTTCCCTGCTGCACATATAATGACTTCATTTGGCTTTTTCCAGTGGAGTTTGTCTTTTGTGATATTTGCGTTCAGTTGTTGCCTTAGCTTTGTAGTCAAAGGCAGTCAGAAAGTCAGAATGAGATTAACATCCCATTGCAGCCACATGGAAACCTGGCTCCTACCATGAGCTTTTGCTGTGGTCAATCTCCAAATTCCATTCTTTTTGCCAGCTAGGCTAATGCTCTCCTATGCCCACTTCTGCCAGCACGTGGTTGCATCCTGTCTGTGCCTAGGTCAGTGATGGTAGGAGCATGAAAAATGCAAATTCACAGAGAAAGAAACTGTTCTCTTTTCCCAGTGACTTGAGACCTGCGCCCAACCACAATCTATTCTTAGCTTCCTGTTCAAACAATGACTCAGACCAAATCCCAACCATTCTCTTCAGACAACTCTAACCTATCGCACAACTAAACAAATGCACAATGCTGTAGCTTTGGGAGTGAATGCAGACTTGGTCAGGGACAAAAATAAAAAGTCCATATACCTGAGCCAGAAGGTTGGAACCTAGAGAAACGACTCCCCCAAACTCACGCATAAATTTAAAGAGAGCGTAACCGAGCTGTGATGACATACAGCTCACATTTTTATTTAGATATTTTGTAACGGTATAAATACAGCCCTAGTTTTTGTGTAAGGGAAAAAAATCAGCTGAGCACATACTGCCCTTCTATTCCCATGTGTGTTTCTTCAGAGAGCTCTGCTGAAGTAACCACTTTGGGGAATCACAGTTCCTTGCTATAATTTTTCTGTTTAAAAGACACTGTTAGACATCACCATGTCATCAGCTGCTCAGCAAGCCACATAAGGGTTGCCATTTACTGCCACTTGCAAGGGCAGGTAGAATTTACCCTCCTTGTAGAGAATGTGTCCAAGCCTGGTTTCTTGGACAAACAATATTATATAAATGTGTTCATATTTAGAATGTGGCCTATGTGTAATTCTTTCCTTCTTGTTTTGCCCAGAACAATAGATGGAAAGTTTGGTTAATCTCACTAAGGAAGTGAAGGAGTAGGAAACCTATGAAAATGCAGCCTCAGTCCTTGAACAGAATCTGGCTGAAAGGATAGGCTTGGTGCCAGGAAGATGCATGTTTTATGTGAGAAAAAGGGCAGAGCTGCCGTGTAGGACAGGAACATGGTAAAAGGGAAGAAGAGCGGGAGAGTTCTCTACTGGGAAAGGTGGGAGCCAATGGGATGGGGCAAAGAGGTAGTAAGCTTAGTTAATAGTGTCTGGGGATGGGAGGGTCCATGGTAGAATGACTGAGGTTTTCCCTCTGTTTCGTTAGTATCCTGGCAATTAGTGGATGGCTCTAGCTATTTCGGTCTCAGGATAAAATTATGCCTGTTGCCTGGTGAGTTCAGGGGATTGGCACTGATATCTGGATTGTTTCATCTCACTGGACCCTATCCAGACAGGTAAGTAGTGATGGCTGTTTGGTGGCCTGTGTGAAATTTAGTGGGAGTTTCAGTCCAGTCTTTAATGGACAAAATCACCTTTCCTCACAATAAACATTAATTGCCCCTCCCCAGCTGCCAGTCTCAGCAGAGTGGCCCCAGACTGAATGAGCCACAGAGAGTTCAACCCTTCACCCCCAAAGAGATGGGAAAAAAATACAGATTTTCATTCCTGACACAGAGGACTTGAATCACGTCATATCCAGCTATTCTGTGAAACGACAACAATGGGAATGCCACTGAACAGGAGTTCAGTGAGGGGGTCACTGCAGCATGACCAGCTGATCTTAGGATCCTGCACGTTAAGAAGTAGAGTTTTAAGAGAAGGAATGTGAGCACAGTTTTGTTGTGGAACAAACAGTCAATCCAGTAGTCTCCCAGGGGACAATGGACAAGGTTATGAAGAAGAGAGAATTATGCCATGTCCTGCAAAGGATGGAAGCACTAGGATAGGCACTCCCCTAGTCAGCTAAAGGTGTGAACATGGAACAACTTTCCACCCTCCCTCTACAGCAAGATGGGCCTGAACTGCAAAGTTTGGATATAGAGCCCATCTCTCCCAGCGTTCTGGCAAGGTTTCTAACTAGGTTAAAAGCTCCTCAGGGCAGAGAACTTCTCTGGTAGCTATGGCTGCCACATTTACTGAACTACACTATTGCCAGGGGGCGTTTCTTAAACCCTTGGGATTCAGGTCTGGGCTTTTCCACTGTGGTTCTTCTCTCCTGAAGTGGTACTTGTATTTTTCTGGTAAATATAGAGCGCATAAAGCCTCAAGCCTACATTTTAACTGGCCAGATTTCAGTTTTCTTAACCTTGCTTCTTGGTCTCTGATACCATGGTGCAGATGAGATATGGAGTGAATGATACAGAAATAGTCAAGCAAAATCTCGATCTGTCTATATCTGTACAAAATCTCGATCTGTCTATATCTGTACAAAAAAGACATGCAAATTCTCTAAAACAAAATAAACATCTGCTCCTTTAAGAGAGAGATTTTATTAATCCTGTGTTCTGATCCAAAGACAAACAGCTTTGTGCAATGTCCCATTAGCGTCCCTTGAGTGGCCATCAGCAAACTGTAGCCTTGAACTGACCAGGCTGGCACGTGCAGAGCTGGAGGACTGTGAAATTAAAGGTAGCGCTTTTCTATTTTATCTAAATATTTGCCAGGAAGCCCTGATTCTACAGGCATCTTTAACCAAGAAATACCCATGTCATCCTTCCCTGCCCCAAAGGTCTCAATTGTGGATGGGATTTGTTTGCTGGGGCAAAACATCTTGCTGGCCCCTTCACATGCACACATGACTCTTTAACCTTTCTTAACAATCATTCAATATTCGTGTTGTTAATCTCTCCAGAGAAAAGGGGAATAGAGACCACCCAGGATTACTCTCCAGTCCCATTCACAAAGCACCCCTTGTTAGCAGGAGCTTTCCTGTCCTTTCCACCAGCTTGGGCTCAGAGTTAAATCTAACCCTTCGGTGACTGAAAAACTAGCAAGGTCATTGCCCTGCAGTTATGAAAACTACTTTGGAGATCCCCACACATAGCTGCAGTAATGTGTTTCCTGTTTCATTCTTGAACAGACTCTAGTCATGAGTGAGCTCCTTCCTCCCCCTTCCCCTTTTCTGTTGCTGCCCCTGGGTAATTATTTAAAGGGATTTCTTTTGACCTTTTCTGTGTAAAGAAGAGAGGAGAGAATGTGGCTTCAGGATGCTCCAGGATCCCTGTAAGTATTTCCAGGTCTGCTAAAACTGACCTCGTATGAAGAACTCCTAAGGCAAACCAAGAAGTGTGTATGCACCAGCCTCTCATGCTGGAGGATGCTTATAACACTCGATGCAAGTACAACCAACAGCTACCTCTACACCAGAAAATCTCAGAGCTCTCATTTTCTCTTAGCACAGTTCCATAGGCGGGAACAAAGGTAGAAGCTGCAGAAAAGGGGCAGGTGGTTTTACTCTAGTAGCTCTGGAGGACTGGGTGGTAAAACCCCTGCTGCACTTTGTCTGCACTCTCCCTTGCTTCCTGCTTTCACACAGCCCATCAGCCTCACCTCGTGAAGGAGAAAACATTTTTCACTGTGAACCTGGCAAGGTAAAAGCAGCCAGGTATGATAACAAAACAAATCAAGGTACATCTCAACCTGACTGCTAGCCTATTCCTCTGCATCAAGGGACTCTACAACCAGCGCAGACATAGGGCAATCGCAGCTGGCAGCTCAGGCTAATGGTGTGTAACTCCTTGCACACCCAAAGATCTGACTGACTCAAGAAGGAATTTTGAGTGTGCCCAGAATGGGAGACTGGACCTTGAATGGTGGCTTTCAATATTTTTGGGCAGTAATACTTGTTTATCAGGATGAGACCCTCAGCCTTTAAGGCACTGAGGACTTCCCATGAGGAACGAGGCATTTAAGTGGAAGGGAGCGAGGCTGCTCAGTATCTGTCAGGATCGAGCCCTAACGCCTCAGGAGCCTGGACCAGCAAGTTCCAACAGCCATTCAGCTCCACGGGCGGCCTGTGCTTATGCACAGCCTGAGCCGCATGGTGCACCCAGCAGAATGGGAGGTGGGCTAACCCCTCCCTAAGCTATGGAGGGGGAGTCTAGTCTACTAGTCACTGAACAAACACTCATTAGTGAGTATCTTCGCAGCATGTGGGCAATGCAAAGCTCCTGTAAACAAACCCAGTATCATTTACAGCTTTCTCTATGAGAACAGGCATGTGTTTCCCACCTCTGAGAAGCAGAGCATGATTTGTACCAGGGAGGAGTGACGCTCACTGGTGCAAATGGAAGCAAACACCAATAACAGCTGTTTTCTGACCACTGCTTCAGCAAAGGCAACAGAAGCAGCAAAAAGGAACTGATGCCTCCTAAGATGCCTTTGTAAGCTCCCCCCACCCCACCCCAAAAAAGAGAAATCCCAGAATCTGGGACTTTCCCTCTTCCTCTCTGATAACCCAAACTAGAGCTCTTTATAGGAACTCTGACTTGCACAAAGCCAGGGTTTTAAACTAGCCACTCTCAAAGTTCCCAGCGACACTGTTTCACTGGTGGTTGTAATCACAGTAGACAAACCCAACCAAGCAAGAAAATGCCAAAATGAACACCCCTCCTTTAGTCCTTTTAACCGTTCTTTAAGCAGTAGACTGCTAACCCAAGCCCTTAATCTCCATTTCAGAATCCCCTTTGTCAGTCAGTGTCTTTCTGGCATCCATGAATGAAAATACAATACAATATTGGTCCTGTCTTCAGTGCCGCCCATCCAAGGGCCTCAAAACATGTTAGAATCCATTCATCCTTGCAAAACCTATTATTCAGATAGGGAACATGAAATTCAAAACAAAGTGACTTGTCCTAGGCCACACAGTGCAGAGCCAGAAACAGAATTTAGAGGTCCTGGCTTCAGGTCCAGTTTTCAACCACTGTGGCACATGCAGTTGCCACATGCAGTCACGCCAAGGCCCCAGTGAGGAAATTTTCACTGTGAGCTGAGGAAGCACATTCACCCCCAACACATCTCCAATATAAATAGGACATTGAGCTTGGTCTGGGTTAGCTCCTAGCCTTGATCTTTTACCTTTTCTTGCAATTGAAAAAGGCAGTTGTCTAGGGACAAAGGGAGCCTGCTTTTATTCGTCACACATACAATAGTGGCAAGTGATCCAGAGAAGCTGTGGGCATAAAGTTCTGTTACTACTAGGTGCTGCCCATGGGTGCTTTTTAAGTATGCCACACTAGGGCCTTCAAAATGGAGAACTTTTGTCCTTCCTTAAGGTGAGGCAGTCTGGACACACGGTTGTGGCCAATAAGCTCATCCACAGAGCAGCAATTATTCGTGATCAAAACAGCGAGAAGGGGAAAAGGAAAGAAACATTTGCTGACCAAGTTAAAATAGTCCTTGGTGCATCTGCAGATACACCAGGGCAAAGAAAAGAGAGGTCACTTCTCCATTTCGCCTGCTAAAATCAGCATTTCCCCTGGCACAAAATGGAAGGGATTTCACCCATTTTGCTGACAATGAAAGGAACTTTATAGGCAAACGGATCTTTTCCTTAGGGAGAGGATGGGCTAAAGAGACTAGACTGCTGGGAAGGGGATGGGCATAATTTGAGATAACAAGAAGGGGTGCTGATGCACACAGGGTCTCTAGCATCCTCATAGTGTTTTGTGCTTGAGATGACACGTCTCTTTTATAAGTGAGCTTTCAAATCCGATTACCCAGTCAACTACCCTAAGGCAGGGGTATAGCCAGAAGTAGTTTTTTGGCAGAGCTTGGGTTGACCCAGGTGGGCTGGCCATAAAACAAGCACTTTCCAAACTTCCAGCTTCCTGTCATGTGACAGGAAGCGACCAACTGAGAAACTAAGAAACTAATGCTCCAGTTGCCAAGGTAGATTAAATGGAGCATTGGCAGCAAAACTTCCACAACCAATTGGGTGGGTCTGCTTTCAAAGGGGTGGGTCATGGGGATCCTCTGCCCTAAGCCATAGAGGTATGTGCGGGAAACAGACAGAGGGATGGGAGGAAAGAGCTTGAAAGGGAAACTGGAGACCCGTAGTGAAACTGAAAATCAGCAAGTACACTACCACAATATCCCAGGTCACTGTATT
Source organism: Pelusios castaneus (assembly GCA_007922175.1). NCBI lineage: Eukaryota > Metazoa > Chordata > Testudines > Pelomedusidae > Pelusios > Pelusios castaneus. The sequence continues at coordinate 14,524,584 of ML685808.1, forward strand.
GGAAAGGTAAAGGACACCCCTGATTATACGCCTCTGCAAATATCCTGGTAACGCCATTACCAAAACACCAACCAAGCGGCGACAATGAATATATTCTTGCTGATAAACCAGAACATGCCATCTCCACTTACCTGCATCCTTTTTATCCTCTAGTAATGTGAAACACTGTAAAAACAAAAGCAAAAAGACAAGAAATCATTTTATAATCTCTTTAATATTCCTGGTCATGAGCCACTAACATGTGCGTGTCTTCATCATGCAAGCCCAACTAAAGTTCTCCCAGGTGAGGGCAGCTGGGAACCTGGCTCAGATTATCAACTGAGTCTACATGATGGAATTAAGTGGTGTTTGGGGGAAGTAAGATTAGGAAAGGATCCCCGAGGAAGTACTGCAATAAAAGCAGCATTAACTGGCTTTTGCTAGAGTGGGTAACAACATGCCCACAGGATCTGAGTACAGCCAGGAGATGCCAGCATATGGAGGAGGAAAACAATCTGCAGAAGGCAAACATTCCATACAGAGCAAAATCATTTCAGCAGGCAAAAGCAAAGGAACTGAATTTCAGAAGGGCAGGAAGGAAGAGATGTGGGACAGAGGCCAGCAACTACCTCCCCTCCATGGAGTCAAGTGCACTGGGGAAGCTCAAAACATTCAGCATTAAAGGGGAGAAACACCATTAAAGGGGAATGGAACCACCAGTTTCCTTCTCAAGACAATGAGAACAATACTAGGGCTAGGACAGATGTTTCGCAGTGATGGGTAACTCCACTGGCTCTAGTGCGTTAGAAATAAACAGGACACAATACAGTGGAAGAACTACAGAGAATGGAACACAGCCTTATGATCTAGAATCCTTATGATCAATCTTAGGTCTGAAAATTACTATGGGATTTGCCTACAAAGCTTTCACCAGTGTGTTTCTATCACACCCACTGGAAAAGCAGCAGCAGGGGGCATGGAGCTGGATAAGAGATGAATATGCCATGCACAGAAAGCATGTGAAGAGACTTGCAAAACAGAGGGGAGAAACAGGAGACGGACAGTTTGAGAAGCATACCCTTGTATTACAGGTTTTTTTTTCCCAAGGCCACTACAATTCTCTGGCCAGGTGTAGCTCCAAAGTTATTCCAGCATAGCTGTATCAGTTAGAAGTGTCAGTCAAACTCCTAACTGACAGAGCTATGCTAACAACCTCCCCTACATAGACTTAGCAGACAGCAGCAAAAGAGCCCTGATCTTGCCTGCGGAGATGGTTTAACTATACTGGCAAAAGAACTTCTTTGGCCAGTACAAGCAGAGTCTCCACTAAGAGGGAATAGCTCCCGGCAAGTCTTTCTGTTGTAGGCTAGCCTGAAAATTGAAAGACAGACGGATACTGTTAGAGTGAGCCAGGGCGAAACAGACAGAGGAAGGAAGTTGTTTATTGCTCTGATCTAACAATCCCCATCTGCTCTGAGTCCATCCGGCCACTGGGTGCCGCTTGTGAGCCATCCCATACACAGCTGTGCTCTTGCTGATACTTCTACAAATCTCTCAGTCTCTCCAGAACTTCTGCTTCTCTGGTGCATGCTGCCTTCGGCTCCCTGAAAATGTGACTGTCCAATAAGAGCGCCTGTTCAGGCTAAGGCTTTTGGTGCCCATCGACCCAAGCGGACACTGCACTTACACAGGCTGTGTCAAAAAGTCCCTTTTCTGTATCGCAGACCCAGAGCTGGAGCCTCAGGTGACTCCCTCTCACCCTAGACCCTAATCAAACAGCATTTCAGTCACCTCCTGACAGGAGGAGCTCTCACTCCAGGGCACAACTGCAGGATTGGCTCTGTGATGTGCTGGTAGGCAGAGGCCTGCCAGGAAAGAGACACGCACCCACTGTAACAATCCATGGCCACAGTCCCCAGCTGAACCATCTGATCCCTATCTCTCCCCTGTGTGAACACAGGTCTCCAGTTTTCCCCAGCTAGTAGCCACATGATAGCTGGAGTTGGAGTAGCACTCACACACTCTTTTCAGGCATCCTGCCTTGGAGGGCAAGACCATATAAATTACGGAGCACCTGAATAGGTTTGGCATAGCCCCGCCACTAAAGGGCCATAAGAAAACACATACAGCCCCAGTCCCAACCAATGTTCCCTGTAAGGTTTGGCGGCTTGTGTGCAAAATTTTCAAGCCGTGTGCAAAACTTTTTCTGAATAAAATTTTTGTGCAAACTCACGACAGAAATTATAGGCATTAATTGAAGTTAAAGTAATTGTAAATAGAATTAATTAATTGTGTTTAATTGAATTTGCATGAATTTTGAATTGAAATTTAATTTTTAGAAAGGTTTTTATTTAAAAATAATTTTTTAAAGTTTTTTTTAAAAAAGGAAGGAAAAAAAGAAGGGAGGAAGGAAGGAAGAGAGAAAAAGAGAGAAGAAAGGAAGAGAGAGAGAAAAAGGAACGAAGAGAAAAAGAAAGAAGGAAAGAAGAGGAAGGAAGAGGAAGGAAAGAAGAGAAAAAGAAAAAAGAAGGAAAGAAAAAGGAAGACAAAGAAGGAAAAAAGAGAAAGAGGAAGAAAAAAGGAAGGCAAAGAAGAGAAAGAAGGAAAGAAAAAGGAAAGCAAAGGAGAGAAAGAAGGAA
>ML685808.1:14527211-14628532 GCA_007922175.1 Pelusios castaneus
AAGGAAGGAAGCAAAGAAAGAGAGAAAGAAGGAAAGAAGAGGAAACAGGAAGAGAAAGAAGGAGGAAGGAAGAGGAAAGAAAGAAAGAAAAAAGAAGGAAGAGAAGAAAAAGGAAGGAAAGAAGAGAAAGAAAAAAAGGAAAGAAAAAGGAAGACAAATAAGGAAAAGAGAAAGAAAGAAAGCAAGCCAAGGCCGCCGGCGGGGGAGGACCCTACCGCGGCCCTGGGAAGCCGCCGGTGGGGGAGGGGGGGAGCAGACCCCAGCCCCGGAGGCTGATCCCGGCCCGGTGCTGGGAGGCCGAGGCCGTGGATTAGCCTGGCCCCGGCCCCGGCCCCGGGAAGGAGGCGGATGGCGGGTGGGAGCCCGGGAGCCCGCCGCTGCCGCAGCCACCCCTCTGGCCCGCGCAGTTTAGAGGGAACACTGGTCCCAACCCCCTGATCTGGTGCATTACCTAACCCTGGGAGTTACCAAACTTTTTCCTCAAAGCTTGCAGTTTAGCAGACTAAGACCTCAGCTACGCTAGCCTGTGCCCACTGCATCCCATTCAACTGTACCTGCTCTAACCCACAGGTTGCAGAAGTCGGCCTTCTCCAAGTCCCAGCTCTGTTGCAAGAAGTCCCTGCTGCACGGTAGGCAAGAGCACCCTGATGGGTAGAAGGCAAGCAGTGCTGGTGCGCTAGCTCTCAGAATTAGGATATGGAAAGCAGAAGCCAAGACTATAAGATGCCACACACCATCATGTTTCCGAGGCGATCCTGTGTCCCACAGAGCAGGGCTTGCAGGACATCCATGCAGCTCTAGACCACTTTTACAGCCTATGAGAAAATCATGTCCTGTTCCAATACACCATCATGGTTTTGGGTCAAAAATGTCAGTACACTGCATGGTGCACAAGTCAGTCCCAGGGGAAAGAATGACAGCCTGTGAGAGTGGCAGTCCCAAAGCCTGATGTACTGGTCCTATTTGGGACTGGGAACTGGGCGGGCGCAAGCCCACCCATTACTAAAACCCCAGCCCCCCAGCCTGATGTACTGGTGCTGGGCACAAAGCAGTGCCTGGGAGCAGAACCAGGGTCACCCCACATGGGGAAAAGGGTGCAATATCCCATGCCAAACCCCTCTGTGCTAAATTCAGAAGCAGCACCTGAAATGGAAGGAAGAACGATCCGGTGTGTTTAGCTACTGAGAGACAAGCCTTGCACACTTGGACAGAGCTATTTATGGAACCCTTTTCCCTTCCATCCTTTCATCATCAGAGAATTTCAACCCAGCTACAGCCCTGGGACCCAATTAATCCCCAACTCCAAATACTCACCCCATGGACTAACTGCACTGGCTCAAACCTGGGGCCCTTAAACAAAACTAGTGAAGTCCCCTCTCCCACTCTCCCCCCAGCCCACCTTCCCCTATCACAGTGGAGGACTAAATTTTGGAATACTTATTGCTATCTCATGCTGTTTGGAGGACTGTCTCAAATGAGTTTGCTGGGTCTCAGCCCAGTCGGTGGTGGACACTTGTCCATGGCACCAAGAAACAGCAGCACCATCGAGAATTTCTCCCTCACTAGCAGATTCAGCAGAGAGGTCGAGGAATGAAGGAGCCAGGGAGGCTCAGCTCTCTGCCATGCTAAGATCAGTAGCACAGAATGAGGACTATGCTGCAGAGGACAGCAGACGGAGAAGCCGAGCCAGGAAGGGGAGAAAGTCCTTACCACACCACTCTCGCCCAGTGTTCTGAGTGACTGGGGTTCCCAGCTCTTCAGGGCAAGGGCCTTATCTTCATGGGTGTCTGAGAAGCACCTAGCCCAGTGTACAAAATCTCCCCCAAAGATTGTGTCTCTCTCTCCCCCCACAGATACACACCTGACTCTGACTGGACCTTTAAGGTGGTCTTGAAACTGTTTCAGTAAAAAGTGCTCAGGCCACCTTCAACTAAGTCTAGACTAGGGCTCCAGCGGGCTTTCAGAGCAGTTATAAAATGTCCCTAGCATAGACAGGCCCCTACAGACAGGCCTCTGGGTTCTCAGAGGCCATGTCTCCTGGTGCCCATGCAATTGTGCAAAGAGAAGCTAGTGAGCAGGGGATGCCCACATTTCATCCACATTGGCAGGCTCTGGGCATGGAGGCCAGAATGGAGTCTCCAAGCACAGAAAACTAGAGGTAAAAGAAATAATAGAAAAGAAAGGAAAACACAGCCCAGCTTCCTTTGCTGGGCTCAGTTGTTGGAAAGATTTTGCCTGCATTCTGTTCTCTCAGCATTGTTATAAATACAGCAGCCCCTTTGATGAAGAAGAGGCCGCATGCTGCTTTCTCACAGCCCTGAGAGCTGGGCTGCTGTCCCTGGCACTGGCACAAAGAGCACAGGACTTGCTCTCCTTTCATTATTGGAGGGTCTCTGCAGGCATAAATACTCGTCAGAACAAAAGAGATGACCTAAAATGGAATGGCTCTAGCTGAGCTACCCCCAGCACAGGTCAAGGTGGGGCGATCCATGGCACTGCCTAGGGTGCTGCAGATACAGGGGATGGGAACCCCTGGCACTGCCCATGATACTGCATGTAGGGGGATTGTGGGACGTAACGTATGAGAGCTAAATAGAGGTCCATTCTATCCTTAGGCAGAAGGCCCAAGCAGGAGGCAACAACACCCACCCTTCTCCAATCCCTTTAGTGTCCCCACAATTCTCACATGCACCCTCCACTTCATCACAGTAGGAAACCCAGGCCAAATCACACCAGATGTTCTCACAGGGCCTTGGGGATAATGTTAGGAATGTTACATTCTAGAGAGTCTGACTTTCCCACAAACCAGCAGGGACTCTTTTTCCTGTCTAGGGCACTGGGGCTTGGGGATAGCACACAGGAAGAGGTCCTTAACCACTTCACAGCTGCTGTGTTACTCGCAACAAGAGCTGGGCTCAGAAAACTCAAGAAGGAGCACAGACTGTGAAATGAAGGCAGTGAGGTGATCTCTGAGTTTCCAGAAAAGGGCTGTGTGCCGGTGTGTGCAAAAACTTGTGTTGGTTACAGGGGTCCTTTGATTTACTTGGAATTTCTGAATCCTTCCCTCACTGTGAGAAATAGGATAAGCTTCATAAACGCTAGTCTGTTTTCCTCTGTCCAAACCTGAGCTGTCAGGGAAAGCCCAGCAGAAGCAGTGCCCCTGCTGTAACAGTACAAATGAATTAATGATAGTCAAAGCTGAAAAGGTTTGGATGATTAGTTAAGCACCAGGATATCTATAGCTTCTTTCATCTCAAAGGATCCTGCAAACTTTATAAATGTCAGTCGTATACATACACAGTAATCACTTAGCCCCCACTGAAATGCAGCCAGCTCTGGGTATGGTACACAGTGGTTGGCGGAACAGCATACAGCAATGAAAAAGGAACAACAGCCTCTTAGCATCTAATAAGCATTAAGCTCTTCCAGCTTCAGGAGGATGCCTCTTGCAGGGTTCCCTGGCTTCTCCTCACCTTTCCCTTGCAATCTTCCAACCAGCTCTAACTCTATCTCTCAATGCAACAGGGTTACAACACAATCCTTGGAGCCCAGTGCATCTTTTCCATGTCAGTGGATTTCTAGGGATTCTTTTGTTGCTTGGTTACTTGTTAGAACAAACACAACACCCATGACTCCTGGGACCCAGGGAGAACAAGATAAATCAAGAGGACCTTAACCTTAATGAGTGTTCAAGACTCTCAGCATTCCTGGTTGGAAATATTAAGGACGAGGTAGTGCCCTCTGCCGCATCTGCTTTCTGAGCGCATAGCTGTTCCCAAGAGCAGCGCTGGGGTGAGCTACTTACCCTGCTGCCATCTCCTGGGAATGGCTGAGCCACTCAATTTTAGAGGGGGTTACTCAGTAGTTTAGATTTAAGCTTGAAGCCAATCAAGTCTGACCTACTGTTGTGCGGTGGCTAAGTGATTAAAATGAGAGTAGGGGAGAGAAGAAGGCTTGGGTGGCTGTGAACCCAAGGAGGGCAAAGATGGGGGTAATGGGAAGAAAAGAGAAAAACAATTGCCCCCACCAGATTGTCCCATGCAATGGGTGAAAGAAATTTTAGATAGCATCCAATGTCAGATCTAGGTCCTGAGTTTGAGAGTAGGCACTTGCAGTGTCTGACACCGATCCATTCAGAAATCCTAGCCTCTTTGTTGACAGACTTTGTGCCTCTCCAGACTCAATGTAAACCTCAAGCCAGGAAGCACAAGTTCCGAAAGTATCACCTTTGGACAAAGGAGCTCATTTATCAACAAGACATCAAACTGAAGGCCTGAGCTAAGAATTGGTGTCTTGGACCTCATGTCCTGGACAAATTCCCTTACTGGGAAATTCTGTTCCACCTCCCCATCTTCACCCTGCACATGCAGTGTGAAGGAGTTACTTTACTTACATCTATTAGGCTCTATAACTATTTAAACCAAAACCAATTCCTGTGGGATCTTGCCAAAAGTGGGAGAATCAAACAGAGCTCTCTAGGGCTTATACCCCTTCTATCTCTGGGCAAAGTCTGCCCAGTTTGAACAGCACCTAATGGTTTTATCTAAAGAAACTCCTAGGTGACAGGTTCCCCAGAGTTCTGCTCTCTGCCCCTTGTGAAGCCAGGATACATCCTCCTGGTTCCTGAAAGTTAATTGAGTTTCAGAGGCCAGTAAGAGATCAGCACAGTAATTAAACAGACCCATATAAATTAGCAGTTAAAGCGTTATCAGGTGGTCCTCGAGAATCTGGGTTTATATTTAAAAAAATTAACTACTCACTAGAGCTGTGAGATGGTAGAAAAGTGAATCATAGAATACTTTTCGGATAAAGCGAATTCAATTGATAGTACTCACGCCCCCATGAAGACCATTACTGCCAACACTCATGCAAGTGAAATATGATTTTGCACAAATGTTTGCAGAATGAGACAGTGATGCAAATATTTGTTCCTACTCATGCAGATATTCACACACCAGACGTGTTCATACAGCTATCACGAAAGCCCGATGCGGGGTCAGGATTCCAGCAATCAAAGCAGAAACACCACCACACAACTCAGGTGATCAATCAAACCACACAAGTAGCCCAGCATTATACAGGATTTGGCCCTTGATGCACTACTGCAGCTGACCACTACAATAAAAGAGATGAAGTGATATTGCATCTTAATACTCCTAGGAAGACAGAGGAACATTCCTAGAGGTTCTTAGCATGGCAAAGCTTCTTTTTAGGCTGTTCATATTATTTCTAGTTTGACACTTGGAGAAATGTGTTTCTACTGCACTAAGTGCAAGCTGAGACCCCTAAGGACAACCATCTCTGACACTGATCTACTGTGTAGCCACAGGAAAAATCACTTTTCTTCATTGTGTTTCAGTTTCTCCATGTGCAAGACGTGAATAATAGTTCTGCAGAATTTATGAGAGCCTGTGGAGAGAGCCCTTCGGAGAAAGCAAGGACTAAGAAATTGTAAAGTATAATTAATGAATTCTACAAAGATCATTTTTACCTTCAACTCCATTACCTCCTTCGGAGGTGGTATGTGTAGCGTGTATATTTTACTTTGACAGGAGCACTAACTGCTATCACCTGGCTGGGAAGGATTTTAGGGTATCCTCAGAGGTTAAAGTATGCCAGAACGCCGTTCTGGGGCCCAAAAATTTGGCGGGCCAGCGTTCCAGGGCCCAGAAACCCAGAAAACTCCAGCGGAACACCTGTTCTGCTCTGCCCTGCAGGCAAGCTGCTGCTCAGCTGGGAGCAGTGGCCACCGGCTGAGCTGGGGAGATTTCAAATCTCCCGCCTTGAGCATGCTCCGAAAGAGCATGTTCAGGGCGGGAGCAGCCTCCTGGCCAGCGTGACTCCGGACGTCCCTGCAGCTCTCCGGCCAGGTAAGTTGGGGGGCTGGAGAGCTGGGACTGGGAGTGCTGGGGATCTGGGACCGGGAAGGCTGAACAGGCTGGGGAGCCGGTGGGGGTCGGGCGGGCCGGGGAGCCCATGGGGAACTGGGGGGGAGGGAGTCAGAGAACAGGAACTGGGAACCGAGAGGGTCGGACTTGGGGGCTGCGGAGCCAGTCTGGGGTTGGAGACCGGGAGGGTCGAGGAGTTGGGGCCAGGGAGCCAATGGGAGCTGGGGCCGGAGAGCCGATGAGGACCGGAGGCCGCGGAGCCAGTCGGGGGGTAGGAACCAGGAGGGTCGAGGAGCCAGGGCCAGGGAGGTGCCGGGCAACAGGGGGCCCCTGGAGCAGGAACTGGGGGCCCGGGCCGGAAAGGACCCAGTTTCGGGGTCCCTAAAGGGGACTGGGGGTGTGCGGTGGGTCCCCCCAGCCCATCCCGCCTCCTGCCCGATCCCAGCGTGCAGCTGGGAGCCGGGCTATGGCTGCTCGCCTCCCCTCCGGGCTTGGGGATGCAAGCAGCCCTTTCTTTCTTTCCTTTTCTTTTTCTTCCTTTAAACAAAAAAAAACCCCAAAAACCTTAAAAATTAATTTTAATTAAAAACCTTTCTAAAATGTTTTTAAAAAACCTTTCTAAAATTAAATTTCAATTTAAATTAATTTTAATTCAATTAATTAAAAATTGAACCCAATTAGTTTTTTCAATTTAATTCGATTTTTAATTTATTTTTAATTAAATAAACTGGTAGTCCTTCAAGGTTTTAAAAAGTGTATTTTGGTCCCTCAGCTGAAAAAGTTGATTTATAATGCAAAATTTTAAGTGTGTTCATTTGCTTATTCTTTGTCTTTCTAATGATACTGCTATTTTGGGGGGAGGGGAGGAGACCTGTGGCACATTTAAAGACTAACAAATGTAGTTAATTTGTAAATTTGTGAGTCTTTAAGTGCCACAGGACTCTTTTTTTGTTTGGCTGATCTAGACTAACACGGTTACCCCTTTGGATCTTAAATGGAAGTAATTCTAAAAGTAAATGTGTGTTTTGTTCAGGCCCCTAGAAGGATGTCATAAGGCTACCCAGGCAGTGCTGTCTTTAGTTCTAATAATAACTCCTTCTATGAAAATGTTTCAGTGATGTGGCCCTTGGGCCAATATCTTAGTCCTCATGTGGCCCTGGTGGAGATTTGAATTTGAGACCCCTGGAGACAGTGTTATTAGGTTAGCATGCATTTAACATCTTTTATTTGGGTAGTGGTCATTCACCATCCAGACCTCATTACTTCACAGCAGTTAAATGGTGTTGATATGGGTCATGTTTTGCATACCAATGTTGTTTGTGCTCACACAATAGACCATATATCTGTGAAGATGAAACATCGTTTGTGTTCTAGTGTCATTTCTCAGCAAATTTCTGTTTTAATTGATGAGAGTACGAGTTTAAGTAAACATTCTTGTCTTGTAATTTATTTGTGCATAACTTTTGATGCAAACATTGGTCCTGTTACATTTTTTCTTGATCTGATTGAACATAGGCACCAACGATGGTGATAGCACATGGGTTCATGGAGGAATTTCTCAAAGATAATTGGAATGGTTTAGGTGAAGATGGAGCCTCTGTCATGTTAGGCAGTAAGGCTGGTGTTTGCTTCAAAATTAAAAACACGATTTCCACTTTTGATAAGTTGACATTGTTTTAATCACTGGTTAAATTTGGCCGTGGCTGATGTTATCAAATGCTGCAGTGAAGTTAATCACTTTAAATCATTCGTGGATTCAATGTATGCTCAGTACAGTCAGTCAGAAGTGCTTGAGAGAGTTGGCTGACTGTGAGTGGTCTGGAAGTCCAGCTTAATAGGATTGGGTGTGTATGTTGGGTTGCCTCTAGCTGCCACACTGTATGCAGCCCTCCATAACCACTTCTTGAAAAAATTAACTGATTTCTCACTAGAAGGGAAAGATAAAGCAAAATTTGCTGGCATGGCAAAAACCTAGAGAATCCAGTTTTTGTTAAAAACTTGGGTCTCATGCTTGGTACTCTAGAGGACCTTGCAGACCTGACCTTGGTGTTGCAAAAATCTGAGGTAACATTATCTACAGCAAGTAAGTTGAAAAGGTGACAAGTTCAGGTGTTTATAGCTCACTGAGCTTGTGATTCAGAATTCTGCCAAGAGGCTTGTGAGGCGATTGCTGCAGGTTCCTTTAAAGGTGTATGTGTAAACATGTCTGTGAATGCTGAAAGCAAATTGAAATTTCTAAATGTCAGTTTTACCAGGCCTTAGAGGACTGTGTAAATGCTAGATTGTTGCCAAACTCAGAAAAACATCTAAGCAATGCTGTTGAAGCACTTGACCCATCGCGTTTCACTAGAACTGTCACTGGAATTTGGTGAAAGTGACTTAAAATTTTTGGCTATGTCTACACTGGGAAGTTAGTTAGAATTAAGGAGGCTTAATTCAAACTAACTAAAGCCATGGCTACACTAGGCTTTAGTTAGTTCGAATTAAGGGTTTCCTTAATTCGAACTAATAAGTTTGAATAGGGTATTCAAACTAAAGGGTTAATTCAAACTAACTAGTTCGAATTAACCAACGTGGCCATGTTAATTCGAACTAATTTCTTAGTTCGAACTAACCGGCCATTGAAATGAATGGGGATCACTAATTTGAACTAAGCAAGTGCCATTCATGGCACTTGCTTAGTTCGAACTAACTTTTTCTAGTTCGAATTAAGCTAATTCGCACTAACTAAAATTAGTTTGAATTAGTTAGTTCGAACTAACTAATTCGAACTAATTTTAGCAAGTGTAGACATAGCCTTTGTGTTCCAAGTTTTGCATTGCATTTAATGAAGTGAAATGTGCATAACGGGAATTCAAAGATCACAATACTTATTGTGTTCCGCAGTGTTTGCTAGTTTGTGACAATAATTGATATAGACATAAATGCCATAAAATTATAAATATTTTTATGGAGTGATAACCGATGCATATGGCACTGAGAAGTGGTTGCCTACCTGGGCTGGGGCCCGCACATGCATGAAGGGGGCCAGACAATACGGGAAGGGGGCCCGGAGATTAGGAGGGTTCCGGGGCCCGTCAAATTATACTTTAACCACTGGGTATCCTACAATCAACTGTAAGCCTCTGTATCCTGCTTTCCCAGCACCCCTGCCAGCTCTCAGACAAACCTGTCGTTCCATTGTGCATGCAGCAATACAGCTCATCTAATGGCACAAAGGCTCCATTAGAGAGAAGAAATTGTGTTAAAGAGACAGATGAAGACTGCCACCTGCATAAGAAATGTTGCCCAGGAAATTTTTGGCATCAGTTACTCCAGTGTAATTTTAATTCTAGTCACTGATTTACTCCAGATTTGTACGTTTGTGGCCCAAATCAGATTCTGGCCAAAACTGTTGTGGCACCCATGGCATGGGGCCATGTCCCAAAACTTCCTCCAGTGCCATCCACGCAGCTATTCATGGAAAACATGAGGTATTGCTCAGACAAGATTTTGCAGAAAACAAAACTGCAGAATATTGCCCAAGATAAACAAAACACAGGGGAATTCAAAGAATCACAGGTTCTCTGAGAAGGGAAGTGAACATACATATTTAATATGTCTTCATTTGCTCCCAGGGGACAAGGTAGGGACTGCAGCAGTAAACGGTTCACAGATATTTGCACCATTAGAGAGTGCCTGGATGGATCTGAGTCTGCCCATAAAGAGTGTTTATCTGGGATCTCCATACAGGAGGGTGAGTGACTGCAACCAGTGTATTACAGGAGAGGGTAAGACAGAGTAATTTTCTATAGTAATGTCCAAATCAGAGGACGGGCAAGGAAGAGATTTCGTTCAACTATCCGAAAATATCCAAGGTTTTCCCATTTAAAAAAAAAAAAAAAAAGCTGTGAGGAAAAGTTTTGCCTAACTCCGGGAGAAAGGAGACAGCAGAAATGAGGTCATCCTTCATAGCAACTGCCACCAGATCACTAATTCAGCATGAAGGCATGTCATAGACAAAGTGAACCTGTCTATGACAGAGACCCGTATGTACGACTTACCATGCAAATCAATTCCTGAATCTGAATCCCTTAAACTTGAGTGTGTCTGTACATTTGCCTGAACACCTGGGTCTATCCATGCAGTGCGTGCGTGCCAGCATGGAGTACTCACACATGCATGTAATCTATAAAGTGCATATGCCTGTGTGTAGAGTCTGTGCATCTATCCACATAGGGCCAGATTTTCAGCTCTGCTCAGCAACCACCCAGCACCTCTCCTTGTTCTCAGTGGAAGCCGTGGAGTGCTGAGCACTTTGGAAAATTGGGCTATGATGCATATGTCTCTCCATACAGCACATGCACATGAATATGTGGGTACTGTATCTGCATTTAATCACATAGGATATGTTTGTGCATACACATGTAGATTTGCCTTAGAAGCACACCAATACCCGAACTCAGGCATTGCCAGACACTCCCCATCTATCCCTGCGGATCTCTTTCCTGAAAGCTGACAGGAAATCTGAAAGCCTGGACAAAATTTATTTAAATGGATAGTTTTCTTACCTTTGCTTTTTTGAAGCAAGCCCAGAAAAAATCCAATAATGGCATGATGGGCAGGGTGAAGGAAATCTGTAGGTCAGTTCCCCTTACACAGTCAGCTATAACATGAAGTGTCCCCAGCCATGGGGAGACCCCTTTCCATCAGATCCATAAGTGGCTCCTTGCAGCACAGAGCTGCTGGGCAGAGATCAAGCCAGGAGAAAACTGCTGTAGAGGGAGAGAGGGAGGGACAGAAGGAGGGAGCAGTGCCCAGGGAGGCGGGCCAAAGATTCAAATCCTGCACCGTTATTCTGTAGGCTAGAAATAGGCTTGGATGCCAATTGAAATTCCCTGGACATTGTGAGTTTTAAAAAGACATGGGCTTTCCTTCCTGTCTCTTTAATGCACCATTCAGCATTCCACATTCCCATCCCCGGCAGCCAGAGAGAGCAAGGGAAGAGAAAAAAAGAAACTACAAAGCAAAAGAAATGAGATCTTCAGTGTCAAAGACACAGGGCACTGAAAATCCAAACCTCACAAGGTTTAGATTTTCAAATCACTCTCTGCCCCCTCCTTTCTTAGCTCGTTAGCCCCACATAAGGGTTTTCAATCTTTTCCCTAGTAAGGAGTAAATAGCACCCCAGGTTAACCTTTTCATTGCAGATATTCACCGTCCCACTCCCGCTGTAAACTCAGCTTTGCCAGCTGCAGCGAAAGCTCCATAACACAAGGAGGAATTCAGTTGCTCAGCAGTACCGTTTGGCAAGCTTGTGATTGTTACCAGAGCTGGGTGAATATCGTAGGAAAAAACAAATGCAATCCAAGAACTCTCTTGGACAGTATTCACAGCTCCTTATTCACTTTCAGCAGATGTTTGTGTGAGCAGCCATTGGTTCACAAGGAAGTTAATGGAAAGACTGCCAAAAAGACTTGTGCACTAATTGTCTCTCTCACACGTATGGCATCTGCCCAGCAACAGTCTATAGATGCAGTTGTAGGTCCATAAGCCATTTCAAGACCTCCTCTGTCTCTGTGATGCTGCAGACATCACTCAAGTCACCTCTGAATCCACATGTGGGGCACTGCATTACGGTGTGTTCGGTGGTTTGGATGATCTCCCCACAGTTGCACAAAGGGCAGTCTTTCATTTTCCACACATGGATCTTCAAAGGGTCATTCGGATGCAGTTCCATGTGGTCCAAAGTCTACATGGCAGGTCAAAATTGGGGCGGCGGTTTATTGGGTGAGTGATAATGTGCTTGTTTGGAAAGGCAGATGAGGTCCAGACACTTTGCCATTCCCTGGTTGGAACCAGAGATATGAAGTGATCACGTGTGGTCAATAGTGGCTTTTGTGATTTCAGGCATTGTTAAGATATTTTATGTATAACCTGCCAGACAGGAAGTTCTAGGTCATCTTTGGTGAGTTTAAGTTCTTGTGCTGTGGCTACATTTCGATGGACAGCAAAAAGTTCGGTATCTGCTAGTACGAAAAGCCTTGATTTTCTTGTGATGATTCATACCGTCTAGTTCAGCTGCCTATCCACAAGTTGGATATGGCAGCTTCTTGTCCACTGCTGTGCATAGCACTCTGCAACAACACCAGAGTCATGGCATCAGGGCAATGGATCCCCACCTTGTTCCTGCTGACTTCTGAATAATGTTGACACGAGTCTTCGCTTTAGAGGCTACTTTCTTGAGGTGGTCATGAAAGGTTGGTGTGCACCAAAGAATGACAAAGATATGTTGGTGTTGAGCCATAATGCACAGTTGCACCACAGGCAGACGGCACAGACTACCAATTTGTTCAGATTTGGTCTCAGCCATCACTTTTGGAAATACTCTTCCATGATCTTACAGTCAGATGAAAGGATCACTTTCAGGGTTTTAAAGTTATCGGCCTGAGTTGTAAGTGCCAGATCATATGCATAGGTAAACTTCTATGCTATTGTTTCAGACGTATCACTCATGTATACAGTGCAGGGTCTTGGAGCAACCAGAGAGCCTGTGGTAGCCCTTCATTCAAAATACATGGCTTGCTGGTTTGATCACGAAGGTCTACGAGCCTCCTTCAGCCACCAAGCATGTGTTCAACGGTCTGAGAATCTGCACACAGAGGATCGTTTTGGCCAATTTCAGGAGCAGACCATCTTTCCAGTCTGTGTCATAGGCTGCTGCCAGACAGATGAAAGCAGTACTAGTACCAGTGCCCCAACAATCTGCTCTTGTCACAAGTAAGGAGAATGAAGCAGCCACCGCAGCCAAAAAAACGGGGAAAGCAACAGGAAAAGACAGTATCTATCCTGAGCTCCTATATAACCTGGGTCCACTGGCATGGAAATGAATGATGCAGCTGTCACCAACATCCTGGAGAACCGGGAACTCCCCCACATGTGGAGAGAAGCCAAAGGTCATTGCATTCCTAAAGCCTGGGAAACTTGCAGATCACCTTTCCAGTTGTAGGCCAATATCCCTCTTGAGGACCACTGGCAACCGAGTCAGGCCCACTGTGGACACCCAAGGAGCAAGCTAGGCTTTGACCGCACAAACGTTGCTGCAACCAGATCCTGGCCTTCACTATAAACAATGAGGCTGGATTCCAATGAAAACTCCAGACTGGCACCCCTTTCGCATAGCTGAGCAAATAGACATTTGCACCACAAGCCTTCTTGTGAACATAGGGGAAGAAACGCGATTTTGTGATGTATTGGACCAGTACCAGCAGAAACTCTGAACAGCAATCCGTGAAGCAATGGTCTTGGTGCATAGATTGGGAGGCACCCATTGGATGAGCCATCTTTCAACAAACAATGGACCGATCTATAAAAAATAAAAAAGCTACGGACAAATGATTTCCAAATGGAAATGGGGACAAATTTGCCAGCAGAGATCCTAGTTGTGCAATGAGCTCCACAGGTGCAGACCCCTGTGTCCACATATAATTCACAGCAGGGTCAAGACCCAGGTGGTTTGTGGGAAGCAATTTCCCCAGTTCTCTGGGGGAAAAAAATTCCTTCTACATTTAAAAACCCCAGCAGAAGCTGCATGCACCTGAAACCTCTGCCAAATGTCCAAAGTGCTGTCGATCTAGTGGACCAGAGAGCAAGGTGGAAGGCACATTAGAAATGCAACAGTAACATAAGGCAGATTACTCCGGTCCTAACTCTGGAGCTGGTGGGAAAGGGACTGAAAAGTGCTTTGGCTAGCTTCTTTCTCCTCACTGACTCCCATCAGACTCCTTTTACTTTGTCTGGGTGAGTGGTACTGAGACTGCTGCTGCTCTAGGCACCATGACAACCGTGAAATCACCACTTACGCTGGGGAACAAGAACGAGAGCAACGCCAAGAAAAGTAGCCAAGTCATTAACAAAACCCACCCTCCCGCGCTGCACTAATTAGCCCTTGTCAGCAGAAGCAGCAGAGACCACACTGACTGAACAGGCCTTCAGGACTGAAACACAGAGACACGCTGGGAGCTCATCTCTGCATCCTTGTGGCAGTCACAACACTGTAAATTAGAGGTGGAAAAGTCCTGTTAGGTCCCAGAATCCAACCTGAGGTAGGGGGAGTACAGCACAATCTTGCTTCCAGGCTTCCTCATCCTTTACTCTTCTGAATAAAGTAGACTTTCACATTTGTTTCTTATTGGGGGTGGAGTCTCTTCCAGGATTCTCTTATTACAGCCCCTCAATGGCCTCACTTGGTGGCAACCAACTGAGGAAGGCAGGAGACTGACAATCACTGAGAATCAGCCTCAGGGTCACTCAAATGCAATGTGAAGCCCTAGTCCACTAGTATCTCAACATGCTGCCCCCTCCATCCTCCTGTCTTCTCAGTCAGAGGATAGAGGACCTGGCACCAATCCCAGGAGGAGAACTCAGATCCATTGCATGACAAAGGACTGTGGTGTACTAGACTGTTGGGCAAATCCATTTCCGAGGTCTGAGTCCCATTGCCATGAGCACCTGCGGCAACATCTCCTGTGACCAAGCGAGAGAAGGACAGAAGAGAGAGGGGATAACACATGACCTGCCTTAGAACCATGGTGTATGAAGTACAAGATAGTAATCGAGCCATCTCCCTCCCGCTCAGAAGCTTGTGTAGTCCTGCATGCCCGCAGCTAAAGCTCTAGGCCCTGCCAACATGCTCTCGTTTTCACAAGGACTGAGCAAAACCACCAGAAAGGGCGAGGGGAGGACAGACGTGATACCAGACTTGCTAGTAGGTCCGTCTCTGTTGTTACACTCCATGGCTCCTCGTTCTTAATCCAGCCAGGATTAGGAGGGATAAAAAACCCTAAATCTTCATGGTTGAGGATCTGAGGGAGATTCCCAAATGTGAGCCATTCTTTTTAAGTGACAAATCTGACGAACTGTCCTATAGCAAGATGTCATTAGAGGAGATTTTGGAATGAACTGATCATTTAAGCAGCAATAAGTCACCAAGACCAAATAGCATTTACCCAAGAGTCCTGAAGGAACTCAAATGTGAAATAGCAGAACTACTAACTGTAGTATGTAGCCTATCATTTAAATCAGTTTCTGTACCAGAGGACTGGAGGATAGCTGATGTGATGGCAATTTTTAAAAAAGGCTCCAAAGACGATCCTGGCAATTACAGGCTGGTAAGCCTAACTTCAGTACCAGGCAAATTGGTTGATATTATAGTGAAGAACAGAATTATCAGACACATAGATGAATACAATTTGTTTGGAAAGAGTAAACATGGTTTTTGTAAAGGGAAACCATGGGTCATCAATCTAGTAGAATTCTTTGAGGGGGCCAATAAGCATGTGGACAAGGGTGATCCAGTGGATATATGGTATTTAGATTTTCAAAAAGGCCTTGACAAGGTCCCTTACCAAAGACTCTTAAGCAAAGTAAGTGGTCATGGGATAAGAGAAAGGGTCCTTTCTTGGATCACTAACTGATTACAAGATAGGAAACAAAGAGTAGGAATAAATATTCAGTCTTCAGAATGGAGAGAGGTAAATAGTGGTGTCCTCCAGGATCTGTACTGGGACCGCTATTGTTCAATATATTCATAAATGATCTGGAAAAAGTGAAGTGGGAAAATCTGCAGACGATACAAAACGACTCAAGATAGTTAAGTGTAAAGCAGTCTGTGAAGAGTTACAAAGGGATCTCACAGAACTGGGTGACTGGGCAATGGCTACTAGCCAGGATAGGCAGGGATTGCTGTTTGCTAGAGGCTGGGAACGGCTGATGACATGGATCACTTGATGATTGCCTGTTCTACTCATTCTCTCTGAGGCACCTGGCATTGGCCACTGTCGGAAGACAGGATGCTGGGCTCAATGGACCCTTGGTCTGACCCAGTGTGGCTGTTCTTATGTTCTTAGTGCTAGCCTGGCACATTTTGTCCCTTTTTTCTATTCCAAACCTCCACAGCTGAGAAGACACTTTGCTTTCCTAGAGAAGGGCCTGCTCTTTGCCCAGCACAGCAGCCCAAAGCTCTTCTGCTCAGGCAACACTCACTGCATGATTCACAACTCCAAGCTAAATTCACAGGCCAACAGTGGGAGACACTGGGTACATCTATGCAGCCAGCAGCAACCCGGGGCAGCAAGCCTCCCCGCCAGGACGATGGAATTGGGCTGACGCAAGCACACTACATTTAATTGCGCAGACAGAATTTTTCATTCCCAGTCAGGCTCTGAAGACCACTTCTCAACCTAGGGTCAGAGCCTGACTTCCAGCCTGAGCCCCAATGCCTGTCAACCCAGGCCTGCAAGGTCATTGCTGCAGACTTCATGATTCACTTAGCCTTGCCTCAAGGGCTGGAGTTTTTATCTTGGGGATTTGGAAGCATTTTTCTTGGTGGAGAGCAGGCAGGAAACACGCCCATTTCCAAAGCACTCTCTAAGTCCAGTCAGGACTGTGACATCAGGATTTTAAAATTCACAGGCGAATCTCTTGCTGCTTGAGTCCCTGCAATCCCCTTGTGGCTCAGACACTTCTCCGCTTACTTCAAGGTGACGAAAGAGCAGGCACGGAAAATCGGGATGAAGGGCCGGAGGCACCTATGTAAGACAAACCCCTGAATATCAGGACTGCCCCTATGAAAATGAAGGCATCAGGTCACCCTAACTTACTTGAGCAATCATTATTCACTCCAGACTGCTTTGCGGTCAGACTAGCCCCTGAAAATTGCTCCTAATTAATTCACCACCAAGCATTTAGTAGCATGGGGTGCTATATGACACACAAGAAGTTGGGAAGAGCTGGGTGGGGAGTCCAAGACTGAACTAGCAAGGAAGGCTGCAGGTCAGCTGCACTAGAAGAGCTGGAGGGGAGCTGGGCACCTCCATGAGTAAAGGAGAGTTGTGGGCACACATGCTTGCAGCACGCAATCTGCAGCATGATCTCCATCACGCTCTCCACCATATTCACCATCATTTCTTTTCTCAGATTGCCAGGCCTGGGCTCCTTTTTCACAGGGACAATGCTGAGACCGGAGACGATTCTATGCTGGCTCCCACCCTGTTTCTCTTTGGCCTTGCCCCACTTTTAGAGTTAATGGTTGTACTACACTTGTTGTCTGTGCTATTGAGATGTTTATTGACGGTGGCTTTTTAGTTGACACATGAAAAATGTCAACTGGAAAACAAAACTACAGCTGCAAGTTAACAGAGATCAAGTCTTTCCCGCTGGAGGGTAGGGAGGAGAAATATGCCACTTTAGGAGGAAGGGTATAGGTCCCGTAGCAAGATCCAGCCCTTTTGTTTTTAATGGTTTCATAGGCAAGTTAAAGTCCTTTTCCTGCTCCCACCCCAAAGCTAGGCGCAAACAGGAGGCAGCCCTCGCATTCTCAGTGCACAACCTCTGGAAGACATGCAGTCAGAGGCAATTGCCCATCTGTTCATCTAGGCAACTTTTTAGCTGGAAAACTTAAGTTAACCCAAAAACATTCAGATAGCAGAAGACTTCAAAGTCCCATGTTGAATTTGGGGCCATTCTTCAAGTCTGGAGATTCTCAGCAAATGAGGTGTCATGCTCAGCTACTGTGGGGCCCAAATGTTAGGTCCCTTGAAATGGCCACAGAAGCAGATGATTGACTGAAGCCTGTAAGTACTACTTCCACTGGTGGGTACTTCCTAATAAATCATGCCAAGACATGAAGAATTCCTTGCCTCGCCTATTTAACTACATATGGTATTTCTAGTGTATCTATTACCTTAGTATCTTGTGATGGTAGTGATGGGGAAGATTATTATTTGTAAGCCAGTAGCACTTTAAGGCTCATATGGAATCAGAGTCCACCTTAAATGGAAAGTCTTAAATAAAACTACAAATTATGGTCTCAAACCCACAGGTTCCCACACAACTCAACTTCCAGCTTTGTCCCCACATTTACCAGGGACCACATCCTGTGTGAAACTCTATACAGCACATAGAGACACCTAGTGGCTACATCATATCCTGCAAGTAAACACATCACCCCTTTCTGCTCTCCTCATGCCATTGTGTGGATATTTTTTGTCGACAGGTACAGCATATTCTTGCAACAGCTCACCAGCCAGGAGATCTGATGATATCTCCAAGCAGACCTGCAGCCAGCAAGCTATTCCTGTCCCATTGATGAGCTATTATTATTACTCCATTGCTCCACAGTGTTCAAGCAAGGTATTAATAACAAACACAGGCTGGCAGTCTTCCAGCTGCAGCTGATGGTGGACAAGGCTGACAACTGCTGGAGCTTCTCCAAGGCTGTTGGTGAACATGGGTGGCTAAGGGAGTGTGAACATTGGGCTCAGTGTTCCTCTGTAGCAGCTCCCGCAAGTCATTAACATGCAGTGATTTTCCACTTTCTGCTGTGCACAGACATTTCCCAGAGGTCAGGAAGAGAGTGGCGACTTATGAAGCAGGCACTCATCCTATTAGCATAGAGGGAACAGTACCCCTTTTATTTTTACGGCTGAATTGATATGCTACTGCAGAAGGACTGGAAGAGCAATGGAGGGCACCAGGGGAGAGGAGGAGCATGAAACCTGCTGCCCACATGAAATGCCACCCATTTCTAGAGAAAATGCCTCTTCAGTGATAGCATTTAACTCCTTCTGTCCTAGACCGCTGGGTCTTCCCTCTGTGCTATATATTCTTTGGGAAACAACAAGAGGTGCTCCTTGAATGCATCTGGTAAATTGGAAAGAGTGAGCCAAAAGGACGACCTTGCCATGTGCTGGTAGGAGATGAAAAGGGGCTGGCTTGGTTTTTAGCTGCAGTAACAATCTCAGTCCATATTTAAGTGTGGATTGGAAGGTGCTGGATGGCCATTCTTGGAGGCCATTGACTTCTGATTAATCAGTCTGGAATAGGTGGCTGCAATGCCAGTCTCCCCTACACGTTTGCCCTGTAAGAATCAGTTCAGCTTCCATGCTCTCCTCCCACTTCACCTCTCCAAGAGGGCACTTGTGCACGGGAACCAGACTGAGCCACCAGCTCCTTTTCCATAAGACCAGATGGATAATGACAAAAAGCCAGCTGAGCAGGTTGGATAGTGAAGACAGCCAGAGTCCCTACCAACTCAGAGATTCCACCTTCTCTCCTTATTGCCTTATCTGCGCCCCCGCTATTTACCGGCATGTCTGGGGCATGAGCTGATGGCATAAATGGTACTCCTTGAAATGAGCATTTCCAGGAGGGATTCCAACCTCTTGTGCAATCCTACAAATATTGCTTTCATGATCCTTGTAAAACCTATAGGAACAGGAGAAAACTAACATTCTTTCTGTTTCAGCAATAGCTTTCAGCCATTTTGCACACAACAACCCTGCCCAACGCAGTAATACGATTGCTGGGTGACTCAGTGGGCTTAGCCTGAGCTTGCTACAAATGTTCTTTCATCTGGTCCACCACAATCTCATGAGCCAGCCAACAGTCTACTTTCTCGCCGCCACTGCCTACACAGGAGCATGATGGACGTATGTGCTGTGCTGCCTTGCCCTGTGACATTCCGGGCACTGAATGCCAGCCACCCACAAAGGATTTTCTAATTGGCTTCTCAGAATCAACCAACCTTGCTCAGAAGCAGACTGTCCCACCAAGTCCAAGAGTCTTGGATAGACCATGGAACAGAGTAGAGTCTCCACCCCCACAGGCATGAATACTCCGACCATTCTGTGACGTGTTGAAAAGAAGGGGGAGTCACATAATTTGGAAGCCTTTCTGCAGAAAGGACAGTGGCTGGCCAAAGAGTTACATGCAGCAACATAAGCACTTCAGGTCCTTGGAGACCCAGGAGCCACAGAACGCATGCCTGGCATCTGCAAGAATTTATCTGAACTCCTCCTTCCCCTTCAGATCCACAACATGGGTGAGGTTTCACACCCACACATCATTAGGGCCTCAGTGAGAAATGAGACACACTGCAGACTAAAAAGCCCTCCAGCAGGAACACAGCTGGGTGTGCTGTGCCTTCAAGGGGTTACAACTCAGCCTGGTGCCTTCATTAAGACGCACCCAAGCCAGGTCGGCTCAGGGTTCTATGTGATGCTTCGGTTTTGCCTTGCTGAGGGAAAGAAACAGTGAGTTTTGTACTTGGGTGTACAATTTGTCAGCTCCCTCTCCCCCTGCCCCAATTTTACCATGTGGCAGGGTCACACTGGTTAGTCTTTATTCTTATTTCCCCCCAATTTTTCTTTCAGTGCCAAGCTAGGAAGCAGGGTAAGCCAATAAGTCTCACACACCCAATTGTTCCTGGCACAGATTTGTGAAACTGCCGACAGGATGGAGCCAAAATATGCCAGGTTTCCTCCTAGCCTAGATCTGTTTGTTCAGATCTTTGGAGAAGATGCCTAACCATACTCAAGGGGTGAGTGGTCCAGACAGCCTGAGGGGTGAGGTTTCATTCTATCCCAGATACTTGGGAAGACCAGAACCTCTCCTCACTCCATGGTTGACTTTCACACACCCACCTTCTCACATTTTCCTCTTCATCAGTAAATCAGCACAAACACCTTTCACTTTGGAGAGCCCTCTTCGCCTGGTATCAGCGTTTTATCAGGCCATTTTCACACAACATGGAGACTTACAATGGTGAATTTTAGATGTCACCAGGAGGTGCAATGTTTAACAAAATACGTGTCCAACACACATCCATCACATGTACAGTTCCCAGGTTCCTCCATTTTGCCCTCTCTCACTTCTCTCCTACAGCGTCCTTCCTTAAAATAACCCTCAAAAAATACTACCACCATTTCGTGACAACCTCCAGTACTGCATTAAAGCAATGAGTAAACCATTGAGACCCAATACCTTACAAAGGCCTATTGATTTTCACTGGCTGCTTTCGCATAGAACAAAAAATGCCTCACTAATAAATGTGTAATTTCTTGGGATTTGCACCTCAGACTCTAGAAAGGGGCTCTAGGTTTCTGCTGCAGAGCTAGCAGGAGCTGCTACCTACACCATTTGTTCCTTAGCCTGAATGACACTTCTGGTACTTTCTTTTTAGGAGGGTTGGTAGCCCAGAAAGTGACTGGTTATACCAGGTCATCATTACCAGGTAATTCCTTGAGGAAAAGGGAAAACACTGAAACAGACACCATAAGATAACGATTGACTGAGGCTATGTACACACGACAAACTTGTCCTGCAATAAGCTATTGTGGGACAAGGAAAGCGCTATAAATATAGTGCTTTGGTGTGTACACACATGCTGGTTATATCGCAAAGGAGCGTTCACCCATGTGAATGCTCCTTTGCGATACAAGAGCAGTGCATGGTGGGCACCTGTCCCACCATGCACTGCCCACAGCCAGCCCCCTAGCTCAGCCCCAGAGCTCTCGCTGCCACCCAAAGCCCCGGGGCTGAGTTAGGGGGCTGGCCCGAACCGGCGTGGGCAGCTGGTTCAGGCCAGCCCCCTAGCTCAGTCCAGGGGAGCTGCCGAACCTGGCAGCTCCCATAACAGTCAATTTCATTGCTCTGCTAGAGCAGTGAAATTGACATATTTGACAGCTCCCATGTCCCAGAGTGGCCTCGACTGGCACTCTGGGACATTTCCGGAGGCTGTCTAACACGCAAAATGGATAAACACGAGCATTACCACAGAATAGCTGTTCTGCAATAATGCTAACCACTCTCTATTTGAGTGGTTTAACTGTTGCGCGGCAAGAGGGTGTTGCCGCGCAACAGGGAAAATGATCGTGTGTACACAGGCAGCTTTATTGCGTGGTAAGGAGCCTTATCGTGCAATAAAGTGATCGTGTGTACATGGCCAAAGAAACAGCCTTGGCAAGCTCAACACAGAAAACAATAGATTGTAGAAGAGTCTGAGTTGAAATAGTTGAAGTTGACATAGGAGAGTAATTGGAAAGGTTATTAAGTGGTAAGGAGTTGTTTCCAATAAGGTAGTTTCCAGCCTTGCTTTGAAGGATGATGGGCAGTCTATTAATGTGCCAAATGAACTCAGACTCTAACCAAAACAAGGGAAAATACTCTGATTCTGTCAATAGGTCACACTTAATTCATCAAGCAAATAGTCCAGTTCTTTATTCTGCCATTGTTACACAAAACAGCCCTTTGTGCTGGATGCTAGAAATGGTAATAGGGTGAAAGAAATACGATGGCCCAAAAGGGACTTGCTTCAACTATCACAACCCTGTAACCTCAAGGTCTGAAAGAGCAGAGGGTGTTGGAGGTCAGAACTTAAGAGGCCTTAACAGAGGTGCTATGGTATGGCAGAGAGATCCCCCTGGATTAGCATAGCACCTCAGCACCATCTCTCTACATACCTGGTATCAAATCCAATCTCTCTTAAGCACTAGTCACCCAGCACTTGTTTCATATTTCAGATAAGAGAACAAAGAATCAGTGCTGTCAGGCTGCTCGTTATGAGCCAAGAGCATTATGTAATTGCTGACAATAACCCAAAACTTGCTCTCTCTCCTGTGCAGATTCTGACTTGCTTGAATCAGGTGCTGTTTACAAAGCCAGGCAGCTCTGCAGCACGCTTTCCCATATGCTGTTCAGCACGAGGGAGTTGTTAGAGACACGTGGTGCCTCGGGGCACAACTATTTCTGCAAGTGGAAAACAAATTCTACAAAGGAATCCCATCTCTTGCCGGGAAAGTTCAAGATCAGGAGACAATTACTTTACCTACACGTGTCAGCTCCTATGGTGAAGAGAAACACTTTTCTGGCCAGGCTATTTCACTTTAGATGTAACCCTTTGGGACAGATTTCAGTTTGAGAATCCCTTGCATTCAGAAGAGCAGAACAGAAAACGTCCAGGGGACTTTGCCTTAATTACAAACAAGTAATCCCATTTTTTTTAAGGCTCACACAGATGTGGCTAAGTGAGGAGCATGACAAGACGCTCTGACTTATTATTTATCTATAGCACTGGTAATTCCCATGACATCTCCAGTTTCAAATGCCAAAAACATTCTTCCTTTACACTGAAATTTTCCATGCGAAGCTCAACCCAAAGGAGAACTCATTTGGAAAGTCTATTTCCCCTGCCTGAAGCATTCAAAGTTGTGAAAAAAATACACAACCCCAAAATAATTTTTTCTCATGAAAGACACATTTTATTTATTTAGCACAAATATTAAAAAAAATAATCCTGAACCTTCTCAAGCTGAAACTTGGCAAGTAACTAGCCCTCACTGAGGGCTCAGGTCCTGCTCAGCTGGGTAAAACCCAGCAGGAAACTCACCACTGAAGTTATAAGTAAATGAAATTTCTGTCAAGTTTAGAGTAAAGATTCATGGGCCTATGAAATAAATAATCCTCTTGCTCTATTTCACTGAGTTCTGTAAAACATAATCCTGTAACCATTGCTCAGGAGCCCCACACACTTCAACAATGGGAGTTTTGCAACAGTGAGGACTAGAGATTCAAGCCTAAACAACCACTGTGCAGCATGCAGGCCCACTGCTCCAGGCCCTGTCCCCTTCCTCTCACCCACTCAGTCCCTCTCCTCCCTTCCACACACCCCCTTCTCCCAGGTGGCGAGTGACAGCCCCAGGGGGCTGAGTGGGGGAGAAAGCGATGGGATGAACAGGAGGCAAGCAGGGGCAGAGAGGAGGGACGCAAGCAGCAAGCAATGGTGGGGCCTGGGGTGAAGCAGGGGTGGAGTGTAGGCAGAGCCACAGGCAGAAGTGGACCGGGCCCTTTTAAATTTCTGGGTCCTAGACAATTGCCCATTTTGCTCCCCAGCATCAGTGGGTCTGGCAGCCTGTAGAAAGACACAGTGAAATCAACAGAGCTGTTATTCTTTAAATGACTGATCCCATCCTGCAATTAAAAATGTATACTGCTCTCTTTTTAGGAGAATTTTGCAACTCTAAAAAACCTGAAGTCACCATAAAAGCAACCAGGTTTTTTATTTTGAAAATACAGTCCCCTTAGTTTGAAACCCCTTTTCTTCCACTGCCCCTGTGGAAAAAGAATATGATACATAAATACAGAAAACTTTTGCTAAGAAAACCATTTCCATATGTATTGTGCTCCTTTAACTCCACTGTCCTGGATTTGTTGAGGGATGCCACAGACCCCACACATCTCTCACTGCAGGCCTCCTGCACAGCCATGGATCACCAATTTCTTCTTCCACTGTACAGTTTACGGGGAGAGTGAAGTGAGGGGTAAAAACAGCTTCACTGAATCATCAGGGAGCTGTAGAAAATAGTCTGAATACAACACATACCAGTGGCCTTGCTTTTTGCCAGTGGGCGCCCTACAAGGGTCAAAGGAAGGTCTTGTTTTTATTTATATCATATAATTTAACATCTTCTGTGCAGTCACAAGCCAGACATATGAGGGGGTGGAAAGTGGTACAGCTCTGGCCAGATGAGACATCAAATTAAAGCTCCTTGCTGCCCACTGCTCTGGACCATCCTTAGGAAAGCCATGGATCTGAGGGCACTTACTGGAAGAGTTCAGGTTAACTTTGGCACCCTCCTCTCAGAATCTGAGCTAGTGCCAGGCACAGAACAGTTGTCTTGTGTCCCTCCTTACAGTCACCGCCCTCAGAATCTCATTTGCTGATGCCCCAGGCTTCGCCCTATAAATAGCCCAATATTTCAATTGACTGTATAACTACTTTGTTATACACTCATTGGGGGAGGGGGGATTTTTGGTTTAAATTAACACTGTGTCCAGCAAGGCACTTCCCACATGGTGCATGTCCAACTGGCAGACAGCCCACTAGAGTGGCAACTGAGCCAACGAGAAACCTTGGCTAGGCTAGACCTTTCGCTTGCCTGTCGTGTCACACAGGCACTCAGTGCAGACAGCCTGTCCTATCAGTGGAACACAGCAGCAAAAATATCTAATTTATGGGTAATCAGACCCCAGCTGCCCCCAGCATGGAGACAAGATCCCCAAATCTTCCTGCACTAATCTCCACACAAGTCATCTTTAAATTACAAGGACTCAATTCTTGCAGGACAGCAGCAGGTGTGAGGGGGGTGGGGGATGACTCTCCCTTGCAAGCGATCTCTGCTTTCAGCCAGAATAGAGCTGCCAGGCAGGAGAATGGATGAAGTGTGTCGACTCCACTCCTCCCCTCCAGCTGTGGAAGACAGACTCCAGCAGTCAGCTGGGGTGGGCATGTCAGTATGTTTTTGGTGACATATCACTCTCTGACTGAGGGGCAAGGACCCAATCTTTTTAGAGGTCTCAGCTTATTCCATCACTTCTTCCTTGACTGTGGTAAGTGCCTAGCTCATATGGTTTGTACAGCCCTATGCACATGCCCTACACAGTGGTTAAAGTATAAATTTGAGAGGCGCTGGAACCCTCCTTATCTCCTGCTCCCCTTCCCATATTGTCTGTGCCCCCTTCATGCATGGGCGGGCCCCAGCCCAGGTAGGCATTTGCAACCACTTCTCAGTACCACATGCATTGGCTATCGCTCCACAAAAATATTTATAATTTTATATGGCGTTTATGTCTATCGCAATTATCGTCACAAACTAGCAAACACTACATAACACAATAAGTATTGTGATTGACAACGGTGGGGTGTAGGACCTGCCAGCAGCCAGGGCAGGGCGGAATATGTGTTCCGCTGGATTTTTCTATTTTTAGGGGCCCCAGGACTCTGGCACCTCAAATTTGTGGGCCCCGAAACTGCGTTCTGGTGCATCCCCCCTTACTTTAACCTCTGGCCCTACAACAAAGGATCCACATACAAACAAAATAGCCACCAGTAATAACTTGTTTCTCTTTTGCAACTTGCCCCCCTCATCCAGGATCTCAAAGTGCTTTGCAAACATCAGTGAACTGAAACATCACACTCCTTACCTCTGTGTGGTCGAGTAATGTTTTATTCAAATTAAAGATGGAGAAACTGAGGACAAGAGTTGAAAAACCCTCAGTCTTCACAAACATCCACTAATTATGCTGCCTCTATTTTCAGGGGCCCTATTTAAGATATTCAAGGCCTGATTTGCGGAGCGGTGCAAAAAGCAAGTGAGACTGTTGAAGATTTAGGAGTGGCCAAAGTTGCACATATGTAAAGTAATTGTATGTCCCATTGCTTAGGAGGGGAAGCCTGGCTTTTCAAATGATGTCCTGGTGTCCCAGGAATGTCTTTCCAAATAGCTGAAAGTTTCTGATTTTCATTTAATCAACCAAAACTTTTTGTTTAAAGTAACTAACTGCAAAATGTCTGTTCCAGACATATTACTGTACCACGTAGATTTAGCTCTGTTTAGCAAGAACAAACAGTCCAGTGAAACGAGCCTGAAGGGTGATCGACAGTGTCAAGTGAGCAAAGACATTTCCACAGCTGTTCTTGTGCTCGGTGTGAACGTTAATGGCACTGGTTCAGCATTTTATGATAAGCTCATTGAGAACACTAAGTTACTCCTCCGCCCCAAAAAATATGCACGTGTCTCTCTTGAGTCAGAAGCTGGCAAAAATGGCACCCACATCCATTATTTAAAAAATGAGTACTTTGTATTTTGAATGACTATTTTCTGACCCCAAAAATTTTTGCCACAAGAATGACCCCATTTCTTATCTTGAAATATGGTCATTTAACACCAATGGCAATGGCAGAACTAAGACTGGAACTGAGGTCTCCTGAATTCCACACTCTATTTTAATACCTAGATGATGCCCTGCTCAAAATGAACACTTTTTGGTATGTGCATCCCGTCTGAATCTTCAGCATCCATTCAGTTAACTCCATACCCTGCTAGTCTCCCGCCTTGTGATAATGGGCGCTCTCGTGGACAGGAAAGAACCTCATTAAATAAAGTTTCTAATTTTAAAAAAAGTGAAGACATTTGTGGGTGCTTAGCTGTCAGCCCAGCAACCTGCTCATGTTTCTTTTCACGGCAAAGCAACTTTGTATTCTCAGCCCAACTGCATCTTAGAAGGGCAAAGAATTATTAGAATCTTTTATTATTAGCAATAGCAGCATGATTCACATTGCAAAGGTACAGACAAAGGCCTGTGCTATTTACAGCTGAATGACAGAGCCTATCGTAGAGCATGGCTAAACTCTGTCCTGCGAGCTGCATCTCTAACATGATCATCCCAAATACCCGGGCTTTAAATAAAAGTTCAGTTCTGGGGAGTGCAATTAATACAAGTACAGATGCCCTTTGTGCTCATTCCAATTTGCTATTGGAACTCCTGCTGCACAGCGTTGCTGCTCCAGCTGCTTCTCAAGAGTTTGACGAAGCAGAAAAAAACAGGAGAGAGCTGGGAAACTCATGGCAAAACATGACATTTGGCAGGGCTGGCTGAGAATGATGCAGGTGCAGTTAGAGGGTCAGAAGGGCACATAAACTCAGGAAACACGCACACGCATAGTGCACAGAATCCTGTTTGTCTACTACAAGATGGTTTGTCATGCCAGCTTCTGCCTAACAGCGACAGAATCCATAGGGAACAGAGACATTTGTTTCATGAGTAAATAACATGGAATAAAACATTAACTTACCTATGCATTTTGACACCTAATTTTAATGTCCTGGGAAGATCCTAGCCAAATCTGAGGCCAGGATTTTGAATGAACTAACAGCAAGTAGTCTGCATTCATTGAATCCACGTCACACTGAGCTCACTAAAAGCTATGCCAGGACTTTGGGCATTGACCACTCACAAGCAGGAATCCTCTCTTAATGCCTGAAAACCTGAGAAGCTTTTAGACATCTAGGAAGAAAGATTGATTCATTAATAAATAATTAAGCAAGAGCAACACAGAGCTGCAGGTCAAGAGTGAGGTGCACCAGCAAAGTTGCATGAGGTGCCAGGACCAGGATATAGCAGGAGCCTGAAAGTCAAGACTGAGGTGTTGCATCCTAGGAGTAGAGACAGGAAACTTGTATGGCACTTGCTCACCACTCAGCTTTTCTCGTAAACAGTGCGAAGTGCTGCTTGCTTTTGGGGGCATCACAAAAGGCATCCAAAATGAACCTATGGAATTCAGAGCTTCCCTCAACAGCCTGGCCTGTTCAAAGTCCTGGCATAGCTTTTAGTGAGCTCAGTGTGACGTGGATTCACTGCCTGAAATATACCTCTGCATCAGGGCACTTGCTCTGGCTAAAGGAAGCATGCAAGCTTCTCGGGGAGGAGAATGCTGCAGAAACATGTCAGGCAGAACCCAGCCCTGGGGTATGCAGACCCAGCTCCACTGATGCCAACAGTTACACTAAGGATGAATTTGGCCCATTTGCATTGTTGCTCACACTCTCTGGAAATATCAGAAAAGAATCTACAGGAGCAGATTTTTTTTTATAAAAGCATAATTATTTGCAGAAAATTCTTCTGCCATGCTCTCCGCAAAAATCAGGTCCCTTCTACATGTCACAGGAGTATTTGTTAATAGAGGGCCCGGTGGCAAGAAGGCCATTGGGCACTATCTGATGAGAAAATGCTGCCACTTAGTGGCTTATTTAGAAATGCCAGGATTCCCAGCCACCCTGAAAAGGGCTAGGCTAGGCTGGCCTTGGCCTGGATTTGGCCATGCTGCTACCTCCCTAGTCCAAAGCAAATCCAGAACTAAAGTTAGAGGAAGGGCAAAGGGTCACCAAATTGTATTTTATTTTTTGAGAGAGGAACCTTTTCTCTGATTTTTTGAGACCGAGACTGCAATATTGCTCCAAACCTGGAACAATGCTGTGTTATAGGGTCTTTATTTGCTTGGCTTGCCTTCCTCTGAGCACTAAAAAGAATTCTAGTGAAAATTAAATTAAAACAGAACTTGTTTCTGGGCTTCAAATTCACCAGAAAAGTTTCATCCAAAACCAAATTTTCAAAGTCAAGTTATAAAGCTGACCAAAAAAGAAAAAGGAAAAAAAGAATCCTTTCCCCTTTTTAAATAATAAAAGTGCTCACAGGCTGGTAAGTGCAGGCCCTGCTATCATGAATGAGTGAATTTCTGCTCCCTCGTAACACACTCGCCTGGTTCCTATTCCTCACAGAGTGCCTTTTCCCCAGGAATTTCCCATATGGAGGGCAGGATGCCAGGCCACATTGGTTACTTTGCTGAATGCAGGTCTGCATTGCTTGGGGCTTCTGTCTCCGTTACTGAAAAGAATTCAGAAACCCTGAGAAAGAAAATATGCAGCAACCACATCCCAGCTTTCTTGGCTCCACTTGTTTGTTTCCTTACAGAGGGACTGAGTTGTGGGGAGAGGGAGGTTTTAAATAAGCATGCAGTATAAATGACTGCACCATCGGTTCATGATCCCAAGACAGTAACATAATAGATGAAATTCAAAGCTTGAAAGGGACCAGTATACAATACAAGGGAAATTCAGCAGTCCCTGCTGAGATCTGAACTTCAGTTTCTATGTCTCTTGCAGGAGCTGCTGGCCTCAGTAAGTTCCCTGATCAGCTTTAGGTAGGAATGGTCGCATCAGTTATTGTAGGAGAAACAGAATGCCAGATTTAGGACCAAGCAGGTAAAGTGCTTTCCAGTTCATGTGAAGGAGGGAGACAAAAAGCAGTAAGACAGGGAGGGTCTCCCAATGCCTCCATTTTACTACCTGCTGCTGTCACCTTTCCTTGCTCTCATCCCTGTGGCAGCAGATAGTAGAGCCCTGACATTTATTATATTTATGCAGCTCCTAGCACAATGGGGCATAACTACAATATAAGTGTTAAATAATAAAAGGTGGCAACTTTGGGCTGCTCAAAGGAGCTGAAAATACTAGTTGAAGCCATTTGCTTTAGATACATTCAGAGAGAGAACCGTTTAAGAACAGCTGAAAAAATGAGCACAATGATGAGGGATATGTAATACATTGTACAAGTAACATATTTTGCTCTCACTTCGCCCATGTCGCATAGGTAACCGCCTCATCCACTTTCTCTTCCCACCCACATTTACTGCACTCTCTGCTGTTTCTCTCCCTGTCTCATCCCCCCCACCCATTTGCACACTGTAAAACTGTAAGCACTTTGAGGCAGAGCTGTTACCTTCATACTGTCTGCAAAAGGCCTCACACACCATTAAGGCCACACACAGCGGTGACCCAAGCGAAAAAATGGTAACTCCAACAATGACACGTTGGAGGCTCACATGTGAATCTTCTGCTATTCCCAGGAGATTGCGCTTAATCCACAGCAGGCACATTTCTTCAGCCTAGGGATACCTTGGGCCACCTGCTGACACCAACCCTTCACACCCCATAGACAAAATCTCAGCAGCTGTGTGGTGCAGAGAAGTCACGAGCACTGAGAAATCCCCACTTGTGGAGAAATTGGCTCCTATTGCCAAAACCATTAAACACATATGTTACGAAGACAAGAAAATGCTTGTCCGGGAAGACCCAGCCTTCTCAGTCAAGACTCCCTGCTCAGAGGCATAACAGGGGTTCAAAGGACCCACAGACACCTGCCACGAGACAGGCTTCCTGGGGGAGAGCAATAGAGGCTGGCTGTGCTGCAGGTGAATGAGAGCAGGGAGCTCCTGGCTTCTTGTCAGCCTTTTCCAGCTGTATCAGACACTGTAAAGTACCACCTTGAGTTCTCTCAGCTGAGTAAACTAGAAACCTAGTAACTGGCAACAAGAGCCAGGAAGCTTTACATACCTGGCAGGTCTGGGACTAGAACCTAGAGCTACTGACTTCTAGGCTCTTTGCTCTATATAGACCACCCTACAGCCTCTAGGCAGCTACCTATTCTGCCTGAGTGTATACCAGTATCAGACCCAAATTGTTGTATGGCATAAGCAATGGTAGGTTTCAAACAGACTGCACTCTGGTTTGGGGTATCAGTTTTCTTCAGCTTGTCCAGCCAACCCAACTTCAGATTACACAGAGTCTACTGCTGCTTTTGTAGACAGTAAAAAATAGGGCTACTCTATTTACTAGGTGCTCAGATTCCAGGGATGGGCACGGGACAGGCAGAAAGAACTAGAGAACACTCTTTCCCTACTGCAAAGGAATACGAGCCATCATTCAATTCAAACGATCATTAACTTAGAGTAATAAACAGGGAAAGAGTTAGGCAAAGGGAACAATGGTCATTCTAAGACCCTGGCTGTTCCTAGCAGTGACTGATTCAGCACCAGAGTTTTATTATGTGATTACATACAGAACACACCTCTTCCCCTCAGCAGCCCCTGAGCTGGAACAACTGTAAGCACATGGTCAGATTAAGGGGGAGAATTGTAGTGGAGCAGCAGGCTCAGCAGTGAAAGGCCAGGCCTAAAGTCAGCATCAAATTCTGTTCCTCATGGTTTTAGTTAAGATAAGAGAAACAAAAAAGTGGTTTTGCATTCCCAGAAAACACTTGGCTGGGGACAGCCCAGCCCTGTAGCAGAAGAGCATGGCACTGTTTTAGTAGCTGTTTTTTAACAGTGTTTCCTGCAAACCCCAGTTCCGACCCGCGGCTCCCTTCTGCCAGGAAGCCGAAGGTCCCGGTGAGAAAGGAGTCATGGCTCCCTCTTTGCCGGGACCCCAGCTTCCTGGAGAAGGGACCTGTGATTCCCTTCTCAGCGGGGAGCCACAAAGCCACGTCTACACTTGGAAAGTTAAGTCGACTTGTTAAGTCAACTTAATAGAGTCAACTTAAATTTTCAAGTGTAGACATAGCCCAAGAGCCTGACTGGGCCTTCGATTCCCAGATCTTCCTCATTATTCCACTCTATGCACCTCCTTGGGGTCTAAGCAGGGAGTTAATTTCCTGCATGCTGAAAACCATGGAGGACCTTTGGATAGCAATGCAAGAATAGTCAAGCGTATAAAGTCTCAACTCCATCTATAGACATTAAACTGTGCAGCTTCAGAGGCTTGAAAACAAGAAGAGAGACATAGAATAGACAAAGATATTCAAAAGAGGCTAGTGATTTTGAGTGTCCTGCTTGAGACACGCTGGAGGGACCTGAATTTCAGAAGATGTTGAACACTGCTCTCTGAAAACCAGGCTCCTTTCGGGCATCTCAAGGTGGGCACCAATAACTGGAGACCCCAAATCACCAGTCACTTTTGGATGCCTTGGCCCAGGTTAAGAATATGCCCCAAAGATGGCAACAAGCCAGGATGAACTCACCACACAGCAGAGACAGGTCTTCACTTCTTTGGGGTCTGGGCACTTAGGAAAACTCGTGCAGCTTTCAGGTTCACTGCTGCCATAGTCCAGAATGTATTGGTCTCTCTTCAGTTCTGATCTGTACCGTTCAACCTGCCAGGCTGAATCGTCTTTTTTTTCACAGTCACCTGCGTGTCTGTGGTTCAGCTGGGCAAGGCCATTAGACATGAAAACATTAGCACTGCTGAGAAGTCTGTTCCCGATAATGCTCCCTCTGTGCCAGATACAATCTTCAGTGAAAATGATGGCACTTGGGCGATGCTTCAAGACTCGCTTGGATTTCATTTTTATTGTCTGTTCAGAGAAAAGTTCTTCTGAGGCAGGTGGACAGTCATCTGCTATGAATGAATAGTCGGGCTCTTCTTCAGGACTAGATGCACTGCATCTCATGCAGAAAAAGCCATAGAAACCTTCTTCATCCATCTCATTATGAACTAAAGGGTCAAAACTCAGAACCTTCTCCTGCTGGTGTGGGGTAAAAGGCAGCTTCATCCTTTGATTAGCATTCTTCGAATCCATGGCCCATGAATAGAGATCACGACTTGATTAAAGGGGCACTAGCAAGATAAAAACCATATATTTAGCAATTGTTCTTCCCTGTTTTGCTAAAAAAAATACCTGACAATGTATTTTAGATCTGTTTTGCTTTACTGTGCTGCTTGCTTCCTATTTCCATTTCACTTATCTGTGATATTGTGGAGTGTGGTCCACTCAACTGAGATTCAGGGTTCTATTCCTAGCCCCACCGCTGGCCTGCTGGGTGACACTGAGCAAGTCACTTTGCCTTTCTGAGCCTCTGTTTACCCCATCTGTGAAATGGAAACAATGGCACTGGCATTCTTTGTAAAGGGCCTTGAGCCTGACTGATGAGAAGTGCTACAGAGGAGATATTAGATGCTCCCCTTATTGCACTATCAGAGCACCTCACAACATTTAATACATTTATTAAACCCCCTCTGAGGTAGGGCAGGCCATTTCTAGTTCTTTTACAGCTGGAGAACTATGACTCAGACAGGCTAAGGCCACTCAGGAACTCTAAAGGAAAAAGAACTTGACCCCAAGTCCTAAACAAGCGCCCTGATCACTGGATCATCCTTCCTGTCCACTGGCTGTATGGTTGGTTAGCTTTGCCTTCTGGTTTTCTGAGTGTTCCTGGTGTTTGTGCTGTAAATGCTGCAATGTAAAGTTTAAATACAGAACACATCTCTTTTCATTTTTAGTTAAAAAACAATCATGAAAAATTTATCATCGTATTAAAAGAGGCAAACCAGCAAAACCTAAAATAATTTGTAGGAGTCACTTTTATAGAAGTTTTCTTGTCCTCATTAATTTCAAAGCTTGCAGAGACCCACCCTTGCTGGAACAATTAGGCTCCAATCCTACAAGAGTCCAAAGGGGCTGTCCTTTAGGTCTGTGCAGAGCCCCCCTGACTTCAGTGGAACGCCATACAGGCATAAGCATTCATCTGCACAGATCCAGCCATAAGTCTGCAGACATACACCCCAATTTCAGAAATACTTTTGAACATAAGTAACTTCAGTCACAGGACTAACCCTTGCTTTCAAGAACAGAAACATTAGTTACAAAGTAAAGACACATGCAAACCATAAGCCTGAAAAATACACCATTGCCTCTGGAAAAATCAGGCAACCTTGCTTCACACCAAGTATTTAAAACATGAAAACAAAAATACAGCTCATAAGAATTGTTAAGAAGAGAGGGGAAAAAAGCAACAACTTGTATCACCATTCCCTCCATTGCAAAGCACACAAGCCACCAACCCATCAAATTAAAGTAGATTGCTTCTTTTTTAATTTAACAATTCATGAATAGTAGCTTTTGATTCTGTTTTGGATTTAGAGGTACCATGTAAAGCACAGATGGCCTGGGGAACTCCAGTGCTTTTAAGACAGGTGCTACACTGAAACATAAAATGAGTAAAGTGCCACAGGACTTCTTGTTTATTTTGCTGAACTAGACTAACATGGCTATCCCTTTGGAACTTGGTAACGTGAGTCGTAATCTCTGCATTATATCCTATCAATTTGAGATTATCTCCTATAGACAACCGAAGGGCAGTTCACTATGTACATGTTCCCCTCCATTTGGCTATGTCTACACTTGTAAAGTTAAGTCGACTTAAAGTCGGCCTTGTTTAGTCAACTTAACAGATGGCTACACTTTAAGTCGAACTTGTTAAATTAACTTAACAGTAGACATAGCCATCCACGCTGGCTTTAAGTCGACTTAATAAGGTCGACTTAGCGCTACTTCCCATCTACACTGGCTTGAAGTCAATTTAAGGCTTAAGTCGACCTTCAGAGGTGAAGCACTTAAGTCAACTTAATAAAAGCCCAGTGTGGACGCAGCTTTGTGTAGATCGACTTAAGCATCCTTAAATCGACCAAAGTTGCCAGTGTAGCTGCACCCTTTGAATTTAACATTGCATACTTCTTACTTATACTACAGAATTGCTCACTTGGAGAAAGTCAGCATTTTAGAGCATGCTCTGTGCACTAGCAAAGCAAGGAAGCTGAGGGAGTAAAAGAATGTTGGAGTGGTCTTGTTGAGGCATGTTTCACTTGGATGCTGTGTGAAGTTTTCTTCCATTCCATCAGATAGCCAGACACAGAGTAGGTGCTCTCTCTCTCACATGCACACAGCAAGTCAATCTGAGACAGGTACTAGCTGTCTGTTTGGCTTGCAGAGTTAGCAAAGATACCTAAGCTTTGAATGAGTCACAGCAACCAAACTCCCTCTCCCATGGTCCTATGTCAAGTATGAAGCATGTTGGTGAAGCACTCACCACCTAGGGGAAGCTTACACTGCGACTACCCATCTTACATCTCTCTTGCAGAAAGAGGATTTCAATCTCCAGGGCTTGTAGCCAGATAGAGCTCCCTTCCACCCCGCCAAAATTCAATCCCACACAAACATCAGATTGAGCCAAAACAGAAGGCTTGGGAATTCCATGGGTGTGTAGCAGTGCCAGCCATATTAACAATGTGATAATCTCTTACTAGCTCTTTTGCTGCATGACTCAAGAACTATGAAGTTATATATATATATATATATATATATATATATATATATATATATATATATATATATAGTCTGTAGATATATGTACACACGCACAGTGTTTCAAAACTCAAAGAAACTGGCTGAGTTTGTAATAGTGAAACTATACCTTCCCTACTGGCATATGCATTTCTTATAGCTTTTTATTCTCTCTGGGATCTTATCAGTTTCCCCTTTATTTCTAACCCTCAAAGGCACCATGCCATGTTCACATACACTCTAGCTAAGTAAGGTTGGACACAGCTCTCTAGATCCTATCAGTGCCAGACTGGACTGGCCAGAGAGAATTGCCTGGGGGCATTTTCTGTTTTACCTCTGTGGAGTAAAATCATGCCTTTACTAGCACCACACCACAATTCCTCGTCCCACGCTTTGATTCTCAGGCTACTCCATGCATTGATCAGACATCCAGAAGTCATGTGCCCCCCCATGACAACACTGAATCCAGCCCATATTCTGCTCAGCTGGCCAGTTCCTACTCACCTGATCAGTCCAGTGGAACAACTTAACCAGTAGCCACCTTCAGCAGGATAAAGCTTCCTAAAGCAAACACCGCAGCTGTGAGGGAACTCAGAGACAGCAGACAGCAGTAGGAGGGGACAGAGCCTTTGCCCCAAGGAGAATACAGACAGCATAAGAAGGATTTAACAGTCCTAGGCTTGACTTTAACCTCCTGCTGCTATTACAGCCATTTCCTCAGTCACCTATGAAGAAAGGCAAAGTTCAGATGAGATGCTGCTGTTTTAACTGCTTCTCTGATAGTCGACAGCTTTATTTGCACAATTATCTCTACCGCCTTCTTCCCGGAATTCCCCAAGAGGGGATTTTGACAATTCTGAGCAGGTCATTTTCATTATTAATTTTGGACTGCCTTGCCAGGGCCATCCCAGAGACGCAGTGGAGGGAATACCAGCCTGAAAAGAAGGGTTTCTGAGAAAAAGGGAGAAATGAAATCAGACTTTAACAGGAAAGAGTCTAATGATTAACTCCAGAGCTGCCTCCATGAATTCCATCCTTGGGAGAACTGAAGTTTCATTTTAAACAGCGCATCCTATTGCACTTTCCAAAAGAGGCCAGGGGTAACCCAGTATCCAGCTAACATTCCCTCTGATGTTCATGGGTGCATGCAGGAATGAGGGCAAAACGGTTCTCCTGTTTGCCTGCTCAGGTGGGCTGCTAGTGCCACTCCGTGCAGAGCAAACTGCCCCGGGGCACCTGCCTCACAGAAATGTAGGTACGGAGACAAATCCCAGACCTGCCTGCAGAGCTGGAGAATTCTGAATGGCAGGGCCTGGCGAGAAACCATCTAAGGGGCTCAGTTCCAAAGGGGTAGCCGTGTTAATCTAGGTCAGCAAAATAAACAAGGAGTCCTGTGGCACTTGACTAACAGATTTATTTACCGCATGAGCTTTCCTGGGAGAAAATCCCACTTCCTCAGATGCTTTCAGGATGGGGAATTTATAGAGTGGGGGAAATTAAATGCAGGGAAATGTCTGACACAGGATCAGGTCAGGCTGTAACAAGCAAATCAAAATAGATGTTGGGATTCAAACACTGGGGAACAGCATGACCTCACCTTCCTCTATATGCTGTTCCCTAGTGTTTGAATCCCAACACCTATTTTGATTTGCTTGTTACAGCCTCCCCTGATGCTGTGTCAGATATTTCCCTGCATTTAATTCCCCCCACTCTAAGTTCCCCATCTTCAAGCGTCTGACGAAGTGGGATTTTTCTCCTAGGAAAGCTCATGCGATAAATAAATGAGTTAGTCTTTAAAGTGCCAACGGTCTCCTTGTTTATTCTAAGAGGCTCAGACAAACTTGCATCCCCCCGAGGTTTCCCCAAAATCTGACTTCGGCAACTCTACTAAAACCCCGGTTTCCTTTGCTTGGTCTGGGGAGGAGAGACCCAGAGCTCTTGTGGAAAACGTCCCTCCGGCTCGGCGGAGCCGAGGGGGCTTATGTGGAGCTTCCTGGCGCTGGGTGCAGAGGGGGCAAGCGCGGAAGCAGCGCTGAGAGCGGGCCCTCTCCCCGTCGGAGCCGCGATGGCTCCTATATCCCCCCGCGCGCTGGGCGCCTCCCTCCCACCGCCGGCCTCGCCCCGGGCACTTACCAGCCGCTGCCCCGGAGATGCTCGGCCACGAGGCGCCTTTTCACTCGCCCCGCCCCGGCCAGGAGCTGCATCTGTGCCCGCGCGACTCCCAGGCAGGGGCTTCCCCCGCTCAACCGCTGGAGCAGCCGGGCTCGGGCCCTCCCGCTTCCCGGCCGTGACATCACCCTGCCCGGCTGCCGCCCGCCCACCTGCGGCTGGGGAAGCCACACACGGGGGGAGGAGTGGGGGGTGTTAACCCATTCCTGCCCTGGCCGCTCAGCCCCCAGCCTGACGCTTTGGGGACTTGGGCTCCAGGTTTCAGCGCCGCTGCTGTGGGCAGCCTCAGCTTCCCGGTCTGTGAAATGGGCCTGCTGCCGCCGGCTGGCTGGTATGCAGCGCGCGGGTCTGTACAGCGCCACGCGCTGAGTCTGGAGCGGGGCCGGTGGGGGTGTGATTGATCGATACTCCGCGGGGCAGGGACACCCCATAGCCCGTGACAGCAGTAGGTGCAAATTGTTCTGCATTTCCAACCTTCCCCACCTCCGCTCGTGTGCACTCGCATGCATCCCCCTTCCTCCTCGGCTGTAACTCCACCACCAACTCAAATTTCTAGATCCCATTAATGACTGTCACTTGGAGCAGCTAGTCCTGGAATCCACAAGGGGAAAGACGATTCTTGATTTAGTCTGAAGTGGAGCTGGTATAAGATATGAATATAGCTGAAACTGCTAAATAATAATGACCATAGTATAATTAATTTAACCTGTTTGGGGGGGGAGAGGCATACCAAAGAAACACACCAGGGTAGCATTTCACTTCAAAAAGGGAACTACATAAAAATGAGGAGGCTAGTTAAATTAAAATTAAAAGGAAGTCACAAGAGTGAAATGTTGGCATGCCGCCTGGAAACTTTTTGAAAGGACAGTAATAGAGGCTCAAACTAAATGTGTACCCCAAATAATAATAGGACCAAAAATATGCCACCATAGCTAAACAAGAGTTGAAGAGGCAGTTAGGCACAAAAAAAAGGGGAGACATCCTTAAAAACTGGAAACCAAATTCTACTGAGGAAAACAGAAACAAATTCTGGCAAGTCAAGTGTAAAAGCATAATTAAGCAGACCAAAAAAGAATTTGACAAGCACCTAGCAAAAGACACGAAAAATAAACTAACAATTTTTTTTTAAAGTACATCAGAAGCAGGAAGCCAGCCCAGCAATCCTAAGGCCATCTGATGATCAAGGTGTGAAAGGAGCACTCAAAGACAAGTAGTTTGCAGAGAAACTAAATTAATTATTTGCATTGGTCTTCACTGCAGAGGATAATATTAACCTCCTCTATTGCTACCTCAAGATGGGACAATTTGTCAGATTTGTCACCTAAAATAATGCCTCAGGTGTGAGAATCTTCCTCATACCTTATGCAGTGAAGGAACTCAAAGGCTCAAACAAGATATTAGAATAGGAAAAAGTACAGAGAAGGGCAACAAAAAACGGTTAGGGGTATGGAACAGCTTCCATATGAGGTGAGATTAAAAAGACTGGAACTGTTCATTTTAGAAAAAGAGATAACTAAGAAGGGGGTATAATAGAAGTCTATGAAATCATGAATGGTGTGGAGAAAAAGTGCTTTTTATTCCTTCACATTACATAAAATCGAGGGGTCATTACATGAAATTACTAGGTATCAGGTTTAAAATGAACAAAAGGAAGTATTTCTTCACACAACACATAGACCTTGGAACTCATTGCCAGTGGATGTTGTGAGGTCAAAAGTATAAATCTGCATTCAAAAAAGAAAAAATAATGAATGTAAGGTCCACCCATGGCTCTGAGCTAAGATGGGCCAGGACACAGCCCCAGGCATTGGAAGTCCCTAAACCTCTGGGTGCCAGAAGCTGGGACTGGATAACATGATAAATTGCCCTGTTCTATTAATTCCCTCGGAAGCATCTGACACCATCCGCTGTTAGAAGACAAAAGACTGGGCGAAATGGACCATTGGTCAGATCCCCTATGGCCATTCTTATGATCTTAGGAAAAAGGTTTTATAGCCTATTCCTAGTTCTTGGTGGCATCAAATTCCCCTGACATTCTTTTAAAATTAGATCACTGAATCTATCTATCTATTCCTCTGTGTGATTAAGATATCCTCAAAATACTTTTCTCAGCAAGGATACAAGGTTTTTGCTCTCCACCTATAGATTTCAATTACAGGTATTAGCAAAAAGTAAAGCTTTTGACAGACTAATCTTGCTAACATTCCTTTTACTAATAGGTATGTAACATAGTAGCTTGCTACTAAATAGCAAATACTCCATAATCATTCATGGTGCTATCTTTAAATCTGTCTAAGCAAAAGCTGTCTGGTGAGCATAAGTTTACTACTCAAAATTGCTGTTATTCTAACATAATACAGATCAAGAGATGCAGTGAGCCTAAAGATGTCTTATAATTACATCATTTGGCTGATATGCAAGTATTTGCTCAATTTTTCACCAAACCAGAACTTGCCAAGAGTAAAATTACATTAGTATTGATTAATTACTACAAAGTTTGCAAAAGAAAGGTGCACTGTTGTGTTTAAGAAATTTAAAGGACTGTTGAGGAGACTGGAAAAAGGATAGAGGGTTGGAAGAAGTCTCTTCCATCTCTATGATTTTCTGTGTGCTTTTATCTGATGTTGATTTATGTATCTGTTTGTGGGTTTTTTTAAAAAACCACTCATGTTTAATTGCCTTCCACTTAGCATTTTGTTTTAAAAAGTATCCTCCCCCTTTTAAAATAAAAACTCTCCAATCCTCCCTCAAAATACAGTAAATAAATTACAGAGAAGAGGCAAAATGGATGGAGTCCAAACAAGGTGAAACAACTCAAATTCAATCAAATGACAGTGAATATAGCAAGCTGGTCATTGAGAAGCTCTGAATTCCACGTACTGCATTTCACGGAGACTGGCTGGCAGAGATTATGCCCACAAAATAGACTGGAAATGAAAGAACAGGCTGAGACACATTTCTTGAGTCTTCCTTGCGGGATGGGAAGAGGAACTGTGGAGCACATATTCATTTCTGTTCTTTACTATGGCAATTAAATAGCAATCTTTTCAAGGGAAATGCTGCCCTCCTGTGACCACATGGACAATATTTTTCCAATTCCAAAGGGGTAGCCGTGTTAGTCTATTGTAGAAAGACAAAAGAGTCTTGTGGCACTGTTAGTCTTTAAAAGTGCCACAAGACTCTTTTGTCAATATTTTTCCAAGTAAATCAGATTTGGCTTTAACAGCTTGCTATATTCCATTTAGGAGGGCAAGTAGCTACCCCTGCTTATTTGGCACTGAAAATCCACACTCAGACATGGCAACATAGCTAGGAGGAAGCGCATTAAGATGTGTTTGGAGGATGAAAAGTGTGGTGTTTCACTAATTCTATAGGCTCCCCAACAGGTGTCACAAATACTTGCACTAGCATTGCACTTTGTAACCTGGGGATAAAGCAACAGAAGTAGTATATAAGCTCAGTGGCTCAAATTTAAGCCAGGCTATACTAGCTGAAAGTCTTGATCTGGTTGCTATTATTACCTGCCAAGTTGCTGCAGGCTAATAAGTAACCACATGGTATTTATTGTGACTTCCTTCTACTTCAATACCTGATTCAAATGCAGTAGTGATTAAAGACATGTAGGCGGGTTTTGTGCCCTTTGAATGACCACTGATAACAACTGACCACTCAGAAAGTAGGTGGTGCCTTGGCTGCATGAACACAGCCCTTAAAAAGGTCATTTAATTCCATGCAGTTTTATCAGCTTGGGTGGGAGATTATTCCAGGACCAATCAGTGCAGCGAACAGATGCAGCATGAAGAATGGGTTATCTATTCTTTGTAACAGGACGTGTTTGGACTGGCTGTACATGAAGTGAGAACTAGCACTAATAGAAATGTGCACCTAAGGTATTAATAACTTTTTAGATCAGGTATGGATGAATTAATTCCCAAGTCTTTCATTTGGAGTTACTGGACTATTGTTAGAAATGGGGGTAGATTGTACTAAAAAGCAGTCCTGCCCTACCAAACAGGGTTGCATTACTATAAAGAATAATATGTGGACAATCTCCCCCCACTTGTCCATGTCTCGAGAGACTACACGGTATAATGCTGGTATGTTTTCAATCAAACAAGGAGTCCTGTGGCACTTTTAAAGACTAACAAACTTATTTATCGCAGACCCTTTGAAGATGGGGAATTTACAGAATGGGAGGAAATTAAATGCAGGAAAATGACACAGGATCAGGTCAGGCTGCAACAGCAAATCAGAATAGGTGTTGAGATAGGGGAAGTCAAATCACTTCTTGTAATGAGAATAAATCCGTAGTCCCTGTTTTACGCTGAGGCAACGGAATCAGTGACAGCAGCAAATGACTCATGCTAGAGACCTGAAATTTGGTTCTTTGCTTCCTGATGTCCATGGTGAGGGGGCCTCAACTAGCTGCGTTCACAGACATTGAAAGTTCAGTAGTCCTTTCACCTGAAGCAGCCTACGTGAGCAGACAGGGGTAATAGGATAGAGTGCTTAAGCAGGAGCTGAACCAGTTATTGATCAGAACCTGAAAGGTATTTAAAGAAATCCACAGTGTTTGTAACAGCATGGCCTCTTGGGACCTGTGTTTCTCCT
The DNA here is from genome assembly GCA_007922175.1 of Pelusios castaneus. NCBI lineage: Eukaryota > Metazoa > Chordata > Testudines > Pelomedusidae > Pelusios > Pelusios castaneus. The sequence continues at coordinate 14,568,989 of ML685808.1, forward strand.
CCAAAATAGAAATTTTTATTATAATCAATAAGATTAGGTGTTAGGCTTTTTTCTCTTCTGATTTGCACATTGGTGATGAAAACTGGGTGAAAAATACTACCATGTCAGAATTCCCCAGTTACTTATACCCAGCACAAAACACAAGCCAGTGGTGAAAAAAGCGTTGCTTCTTTCCCATCTTTCCTTAACTCACACCATCTTCCTTGAAGGCTACGTAACAGTCATGTTCCTTTGGACAAAGGCTGGATAGGATTCCTTTCAGTGCAAATGCTCACTGCCCCCCATACTGAGCTACTGTGTTCCCTCCCAAGTAGCTCAGGTTGCATAATGCTTACCATAAAGATGATCAAAGCTGGTATTTTTAAAATTATTAACATGATGGTGGCTTGCTAACTAACATAGATCCTAGAATGTAGTCAACATTCATACAAAGCATACAATACTTTGAAAGCACACCCATCTTTCCATGTCCCTTTCAGTATTTTAATTGATAAATTTTAAAGTTAAATAATTTACATTTTCTCTTTTTCAGAGGTATGGCATGTATAAAGGAAAATTAAACTTAAAATTCAGATTCAAAGGGATTTTCAAAATCTACAGCCAGAGACAGTGTCAACGATGAGTGGGAAAGAATATTGGGTTAGGCATCAAAAACACCAGCTGCTTTTGCTACAGAAAAATTACAAATTACATTAAGGCAAAGAGTCTACTGTACTCCATCCCTGTTCCTCCATTCTCCCTACCACCAGCTTTAAAATGGAAAAAGCCACACACCCCCTTGGAAAATAAGACAATTAAGTGACCATATGCATCCTCAAAAACAAACAAACATTGTGCTTTTATGGATTAAGCTACACAGTTTTTGGAGGAATACAAAGAAATAAGGCAGGTACAATGGGTGTATGATTTACAACCAGGTCACCATGTTGAGAGATTTAGAACCACTCAATATAGTTACCATATGACTTCTCATACAATGCTGAAATTTTATACGAACATAGACACCCTGCATTCTAGTCAATTTCTAAAGATAAATTATAAGTAGTTGCAGGCATTACACCTAACTGTATTTATGATTTTACAGTTACATTTTCCTTTTTTTAAATCCCTGACCTCCACTCAAATTCTGTAGGAAAAACCCACTTACACAGGGGGAGGCTGGCTGAGTACACAAAGTGCTGTCAAAATTTTATTCAGCTATAGACAACTTTGTACCTGCTGCTAACAGGAAAGGCTTCAGACAGAAGTGAGATATTTTTCAGTTGCTGGTATCCCTTTGAGTGCAGCCCCAGACCCCGCAAATGGAAGATTCTCTGCACACATCAAATACTAATCACACCATGTTGTGACAATACATGAAGAGTGGAAATCCTGTTTATCCATGTGACAGGTGAACAAACATCTGTAGCCTTATTCTTTATTTGTCCATGTATTTGCATTGAAGTATTTTGTCAATAAATAAGTACTTGAGGTGCTGTATTGTAGGTGCATTTTAACTTCAGTAACCATGAACAATGAGCGTCCTGGAGAAGTCACTCCAGAATGCATACAGTTCAGACATTACACTCAACCGCTTAAGATAGTGTCCCCTCTGGCTATAGTAACATCTTTGATCCACAGTCAGTCCTTAACTACCTGTTCACAAGAATCACGTTAAATTAGACAAGTTTGGGTTTCTAGGTTTTATTCACTGAAATAAAATTGAGAGGAGCAAGTGTGCAGCTATGCAACTTGATACCCATATTCAGGGCTGCTTGCCTTTTCAGCATATTTTTTGCTAAGAGAAGGCTTTGTTTACAAAAGGGGTTAGACTTTCAAAATGCAAACATTTCCCTTCCTCTTCCAAAGAAGAAGCCAAGACAGATTTGCAGAAAAGCTTTCCAGAACAGATAACGCTATATACAGAGATTTTTAAAGGGGTTTATTGTATACTTGAAATATACTGGTATCAAAATGGGGTGTTTAGTGCCATTGGGTAGATATAATATGAAAATGAACTGTAGCAACTAGAGGCAGTGATGGTTTGGAAAAAAAAAAATGTAGTTTTATTGAACTGGAAGCATGAAACTTCAGAATATCTACAGTTCCCCACCTGCATCCTGCTGGATGCTGCTAAATAGTGTAAGGAGTTATGCTTTCTAAGCAGGTGTATCTGAAGTTGTAGACTTTACTGCTTTGAAAAGTGGCAGTTTCCATGCTCAAAAGGAATTATTGCTACAAACCAATATTGTACTTTCACTGTATAACCAAAACATTTCCCCCCATCCCCTTTTTATATTAAAAGCTCAGTAGACAAACTTTGTAATGGCTATTTTTAAATGATCAAGTCAATATACAAATAACCCTCCCCCCCATCATACTCAAGAGCAATATATTAATTCACGTAGAATAAATAAGGCATCTTGAAGATGTAGAAGTAAACAAAATAAAGCCTAAATAGGGGTTTTCACATCATGCTTCTCACAATATTTGTATTTTAAATTAAAAACTCCTCTTTCTGGACAATTACCTTCTCTCAAGGAGAGACTGATAAATTCAAAAAAGTTATTTTATTTTAAATAAATTCATACATCTACCAGTTTAAATCATAAGACACTGGAAACAAAACAAAAAAATAAAATCTTCCAGAAAAGACTGACTTTTTGGAAATTGTACACAACTAGGTTTTGACTGTGTAATTCTTACTCTTCTGAACAATTTCACTGACCTCTATGAGAGTGCTCATTTGAGGAGGGAATGAAAAATTAGTCCCAAAGAGTCTAATTTTAATGGTCTAACAGATTTGCTACTTTTCACTTGCCTAAGATATTTGTTTTCAACATCTTACAAAGAGTACACTTGATTTAACTGGACTGAAAAAGTGAACTGAACAATTTTAAAAACAAATATACAAAGCTTTTTCACATCCCCATCAGTAACAATTTGTGTAGATATTTTAAAATTCCCCATTGCATTTTACAATCGAGTATCTGAATATTTATAGCTCGCCTCAGCAGCAGATGAATGTAGTGTAATGAAGGCAGTAAACACAGCTGTCAGCTCCACATAAACTCATGGATAGCAACTATTGCAGTCAGGAGCCTAAATTCAGGTCCTTGCAGGGAGTAACTAAATCAGTTTTTTCCCCACCCTTTTGCCCCCTAAATGTGAATCAGTTAAAATCCTAAAATCTATTAGTCAGGCAGTGATTTGGGATCCTAAATGTTTGTGTATAATCAGTGTTTAGAAAATGATCTGCACTTTATACTTAATTTTATATTTAAACATATTTACATCTCAACAGGATCAGGCTAGTCAATTTCAGGACCTTTCTGCATCTATTACTGATGACAAAGCATGAAATTACATTCATCTTTAGAATTAGCTATGTATTTGAACAGCAATTTTCTCCCCACTTCCCCCAGTGGTGTTCTGCAGCTCTCCTCTTGTTTACCGAGAACACTACACAATACAAATAACCTCCACGTGATTCTCAAAGAACATGTATGCAGGATTTCATCTTTTCCTCAGAACCAGACTAGCACAGCTATGTATCTTCTTCAGGAGGTGCAGAACAGGCATATTCACATAGCAACGTGCTTGAAGGAAGAGTCCATCCCCTTTATAAATACTCAGTCTAAATCTCCAGAAGTTTCCTATTTCCCTCCTACCAAAAGCAGAAGCCATATGCACAAAATGCAAACATTTTGGCGAGGTGCCACCGCTCCAAAAAACCAAATAAAAAAAGTCACTCTAAGAAAGTAAGCATCAAATTCTCATACTAGTTCAGGGCAGCTAACATCTTCACTGTGGGTCATTTCATTCACTCCTTCACCCTAAATATTATAAGCAGGGTTGAGTCTTTGTTTTGTATGCTAATGGGCAAACATCTCAAGGAGCAGAAACTCAGTTTACTCAGGAGGCATTCACTGCAGCAATGGTACATTGCTCTCCAGCTATTCAATTCTCTGTTCAAGAATTGCAGAGACAGCTGGGCAAAAGCGACATCACCTACCAAGTAAAGAATCTGAAGTCTTCTTCCTGGACTTTAACATTCTGCCTTGGGGTTACCAAAGGGGAATTTGTAAATGCCCAATGCAAACATCGTCTCACCATGAGATCATATGGATCACTTGACATCACTAGAGCCTGAGACATTTAACTTGTGAATGATTCTCAACACACAAGTAATGGCTGCACACAAAAGCAGTTCCTTTCAGAAATGCTCTAATGAAGAAAAGCATGGAGCAAATGTGTACTTTGGATGAGACCCAAAATTTGATTTGAAAAAGTAAAAGATTATTGACCCTGTGATGCACCCAGTATAGATTTCACCTCTTTGCACATCAAGGGAAAAAGACAAGATTTAGATATCTTTCTTCCCTAGCCAATATGGACCAGCAAATATGTCCTATTATTCACAAGGATATATTCAATTTTACAGAGAATTCCAAGTATAAACTGGAATTCTGCTAAGCCAGAAAGTTATCTAGTCTTCAATTATCCATCTTCTTGAAGTTCCAGAATACAAATTTATTCTCTCCATTCTCCCAGAAACTGCCTTCCCCCGTCTGCATTCCTCATATGAGACAGTGTCTTCTCAGAGTGGGCATTTTTATTTTAATATTTATACTAAACAGAAGGATTAAATAAAATTCAGTAGCTGGTCTTCCATATCTTTCGAGAAACTGGCTCCTTGTACACCTCATTCTTAGAAGTGATGAATGTTTCAGCTCTCTGGCTTTATCCCAAAGCCTTTTTTTTTTTTTTTTTTTATAATACAGTATGCAATATCTATAAATTTGTGATAAAGCCCACAAATTAATAGCAGCATTTATGAAAACTTTCAGTTCTGTATTGTGCAGTCTCTGTTGATCACTTATCATTGAGGTGTAAAGGTGAGAATCATCCAGCTGATAACAAAGTAGAAGAGGAATATGGGGTAAACGACAAGAGCTTTTCGATTTGGAGGCTGGCTATCTGCCAGAAAGGCTGTGGATGCTGGCGACAAAGAGAACATATACTTAAAATGTGCACAAACAAAGCTAAAAAGGTTTTCAAACTGAATCAGAAACCAGTTAATGCTGCTAAATTAGTGTCTGCTTTACATTTAAAGGTGAAGTACAAAATTATAATAAAATGAAGACTCCCACATTTTGCGCTGATGACATTCCATCTCCTCCCCCATCCTTACCACTTGTATGTCTCTCTTTATCAGCTGGAAAGAACAACTTACCTGATGTTACATACCAGGACACACAGTTACAAAGTAAGACTTACATAAAATAAGTGGTGTTTCTGTTAACTTTTTTGCAGAAAATAAGTGTTTTTCGATGGTATTTAATATAGGCCAGGACATAAAGTCTCCAATAGTCCTGTGTTGGTGTAACAGAGTTTTCTTCTCTTCTTCAAAAGCAACATATTGTAGCAACCTGTCCTCCAGGCAGAAATGCTAACTGCAGAGCAAATGAGAGTCTAGCATGAGCATCAGCTGGGATGTGGGGAATGGTAGACACTCAGCCCTTGGAGTGGAAACAGCATTCATTTTCACAACACCTGACCAACCTAGGGAACCCAAACCATGATCTTAAGCTACCAGCAGACTGCCAGGCAGGACCACCTTCTTAACAGCAAAAGTATTAAACTTCTCATTTCTTTACATGCACAATACAGTTCTGTTGCTAAAACTTCCTTACCTAGGGTTGACCAGCCAAACATAGCCATCACTACAACAAGTTGCACAAGGAAGGTGACAGTCCCAGAGCCTGCTAGCAATACCAGCCTGCATACGAGCATAGCCACTGTCAAAGGCAGGACACAGTAACCCAGGACACAAAGGCTCTGAAAAAAAGATCTAGAAGAGGGCAAAGGGAGATGGCAGGAGAGAGACAAGGAAGTTGCATTTGAGTAATAAAAAGATGCAATTCCACACACTGGAGCATTTTCATTGCTCTTGTTCACATGTATACTCACATGGTTCCTCCAAGCAGTTTTGAGTTTAGGGTAATGACAACTGCTCCAAACCAGATGATAACAAAGACCTCAGCAAACTGGGGACCTCCATCTTCTTTACTGTCTGCTGACCCCCCCTGAAGCATCCTGAGGCAGAGAATAGAGCAAAATACCAGGTGAACACAGGGCAGTAACTATATTTTTTATTTCTATCATCTGGAGTACGGCTAAGAAATGATGCTCAGATATGTTGGCAGCAAATTTCTCTGTTTGTTATTTGAGTAGATAGCATGATCAGTAGTGTACGAAAGAGAGGAAGATAAGTCCTGCTGCGTGGAGTTTACAGTGGAAGTCGGAAAGACAAAGGTACTTTGATAATACAATGATGGGGGCCATACAACACTGGATGGTCAAATGAAGATCATATCTTAAAGTGATATGAAAGATTTGTTTGTTGATTTTTAAACAGATTTATGCACTGCTTACTTTGAGAAATGATCAACAGATACCATCAGAATGGTTTTGAATGAGACAGGACAGACGACTGATGCACAAAGTTAAGGGAAGTCAGAAGGGCAGCCTGGAAGATGGTATGAATGAGGTAATAAAGGACTTTGTACCATAGATCAACAAGCACTTTTCAAAGGCAAACTTTATTCCTGTTTTACAAGTGACTTATCCAAAGAGAAACAATGAGTCAGTAGAATTGCAAGCAGTGGTCAAGTCTCCTATCTACTGAACCACAACAGGAAGGACTAGAAGGGAGGTTTGGACAGAGGAAAAAAAAATGCATCCTTATTGAACTGTATGCTGACAGTTTAAAAAACAAAAACACCAAAAAACTCCACCACAACCCACTTCTCTAAAAGATTTTACCTACAACTATTACATGTAATACCCAAGATTACTAGAACTGAAAGATGAGAAAAGTTAGTTAATTTGCTTCCCAGTTTTATTTTGTGCAGTTGACACGTACTTTATGTCTAATCTATTTCTCCCTTTTTTTGGTGTAGATCTTTCACATGACCATCTTCTAAAAATACAGAAAAGTGCAACTGTAAAACACGCCCACCAAATTGGCAAGGAAGACTCAGTTGCAGGTGTAGCTAGAGCAATGGGAAAGAGCCTCAGAAAGGTCTCATTACAGTGGTTCCCAACCTTTTTGGCTCAAGGAGCACAGATCTCATTTTTACAACCCTGAAGGGCCATCCCTGTCTGCCAGCAGTTCCTCCTCCCCCACTGCAGACAGATGGAAGGAGTCCTTGCTAATCTCCCATCCCCCTGACTGCAGCAGGGAAACAGGGGTGGACTCTGTCTGGATCCCTAGACAGTGGCTCCTTTCTGCAGGCAGGTGGATGGGGGGGTCTGTGCTCTCCACCCTCTCACTCCAGCATGGACCCCAATGCTATGGGCCCAAGCAAAGCACTTTACCCTGTCCTCTGCTACAATCAGGGGGAAGGGAATGCTGACTTCCAGTCCCCTTGGCTGCAGCAAGGAGTCTGTACTGGTCTTGTAGCCCCACAGCAACGCACTGCACCTGGGTCTTTGGGCAATGGCTCCCTTCTGCAGCCAGCAGAAGGGGAGCAGCAGATCACTCTGAAAGACCCCAACGGCCACTTCTGACCCATAGGCTGGGAACCCACTGCATTACACTGCTCTGGCAAAGATGCCTGAATGTAAATAAGAATCTAAAGTACATATATACTGTAATATCCAAGCCCTTCACAATGTGCAAATAATGAAATATTATTTATTATTTTACAAGTGGGAAACTAAGACACAAAAGACTAAGTGATTTGCCCAAGGGCCCACAAGCAATGCAAGGACTTGAACCTGGATCTAAAAATAGAAAGAAGAGGTCAGAGATGGAAGTCACAATCACTTTGGCTGTCACTAGGGACTGGAGAACCAGGCCCTACAAACTTCTCAGGACAGTGCCATTTACTCTGTGTTTGTTCAGTGCCTATCACAATGGGCCCTGATCTGGCTGAGGCCACTGAAATTTAAATAATAGTGCCAAACCTACTTTTAGGGTGACTAGATTTCAAGTAGATGATGCCCCTTCAACATAGTTATAATGTGATGTAGTAATATTCTGAAGATAGAACTAACAAGTGTTTTTAAAATTACCAAATCCTACATCCCTTCAGATTATTTAAAAGTAACTTACTTTTGGAGGGTGGGGGTCAATTAATTCCTACTGCACTGGAATGAAGATTAGTGTTCTCAATACTTTGCAAATATATAATGCTAAGTGCAATATTCTTAAGAGAATTGCTGTATTAAACATGCATATTGCAGTAGAACCCAAAGGGCCTAATCCAGATTTGGGGCCACGTTGGGTTGTATGCCTAGCACAAACATGGTCTGTGCCCTGAAAAAGATGACAAGTTAGATATAATTGCTGGAGAAAGAGAGTCACATATTTTATGTATATGTACATTTATTTTACCATAGATAAGTCAATTATCCCCATGGCTTTTTTGCTTGTTTTGTTTTTTAAAGACACTACATTGGTCAGGTAAAAGGGGGAACAGTCGATAGCTACAGCTTCCAGACCATTGGTTCAATTCATGGATGATTTAGTACTGCAGACACAGACACAAATAAAAAAGAAAAGTGGTTAACTAGTTTTTCTTAAAAATAGTACTCAAGAGTTATGCCTTACGGACCATCAACTCACTGCAGCAAAAATTAAGGATGTTATTTTAACCAGTAGAGTCAAAGCTTTGCTCATTTGTCTTTTCCTATCCTTATGCAGCGATTAGACTGAAGTATCTATAATTCAACCATGTTGTGTAAAGTGCAAAGAGAAACCGTTCCTAATTTATAAACTTGCTCATGGGATGTTTACTCTTGATCCAATCATATCAAAACAGCATTTTAGCAGTCAAAATTAGATTAAGGCATACTTTACAATTATGCAGGAAAATAAACACAATTTAGCAGTCTTTCAGTGACTTAAATTAGTTTTGGAAGATGCCTTCAGTTATATTTTGAAATGACTAATGGATAACAAAAAACAATTAGCCCAGAGTTTTCATATCACACGAGTGCCTCACTACAGATGAGCAACAAAACTTGCATTTTTCTTTCTGAATAGCACATGTGAAGTGCAGAACATTTAGCCTCAAGAATGTTTGCTGTACACACTAGAATCAAGAATTAGCAGGACCGCTGTAGCTTTCAAAAGAATTTATCCCCAACACAACAGGACTAGAGAGGAATGGTTTATTACCTGAATTTACCCTAAAACCCAAAATAGAAAGAGATGCCCTGAAAAGTTTAGAGATTCAACTGCTCATATTATAAGTTTCACCATTAATATCGGTAGCACATCAGCCTAATCACTAGAATAAGCTTATAATTACATGGTAGTCAGAAATCCCCTCCGCCATGTTCATTAAATGTCTTTGTTTCTGATAGCAAAGAGAAAGATGACCGGTACTTACAGTGCAAGTGACACACATAGCACTAAGGGACCCCAAAGATCCCCTGAAGAGAAAGAAAAAATAGAATATTATTAAATACTGATGCCCAAAAAATTCTCTATCAAAAAAAATTAAAGCAGCCCTGAATATCTTGCAAAATCATTTCTTAGTTTTGTTTTTACTTTTGAGTGGTTTTTTGCCAGTCTGAACCAGCTTCAGGGACTCTCTGCTGATGATGATTTTGCAAGGTTACCTGGATCTACGTCTTTGCATAGCCAATTACTAAGTCTGCGTACATTGCTGGGCAAAACAGTCTCAGGGCCAGATATAGTCAAGGACATATACGTCTCTTTTTCCACAATATACTGTATATAAAAGATGAATTCAATATTCTGGATTCAGTCTGTTAACCAGTTCACTTTAAAAAGATGTCAGTGTTGCTCTGCCTCTTCATACAAGTGCCTCATTTGCTTTTGTTATTCAGTATCTTGAGGAGAAACAACATATTGTTATTCTACTTCCCAGATATTTCATTAAAGCAAAGACCTTGTCCAACACATGCAATGGGTTCCAGGAGGAGTTTTGGTAAAACATAACATTACATAAATATTTTTCTTGTAATAGCTGTCTTCCCAAGATTTAGAAAGTTTACTGATACATACAGTCTCTGAGAAGTGCGCTGCTCTTTTTGGGATACATGACATGCACAAATTTCTTTCCAACTGCCTTTAGATCTCGCATCTGAAACATATAAGTGACCTCTATAGTTCACCATTCACAGATATTAAAGTATTAACAAAATGAAGAGGGAAATACTTTTGCAAGCTAGAAATCATAACGTAGCACTGATATTTAAATCAAAAGATATTTGAGTTGGATGCTTTCTATAGCATGCCTTATATCAGTATAAATATTATATTCATGGCATCCCATAACTGGATTATGAGTCCCAGTCATGAAGAAAGCTAAATTCCTCTTTTCATAACATCCAGCTAATAATGTAATTTGTTTGCTGCTCCAAGAAGAAGAAATTTCATTGTCTGGCTTAATCTCCTCCCCACTTGATGCCGTTACAAATCGGAAGTTTTCAGTGGAACAAGTTGATGCATTTTTATGTCTATAGTTCTGATTCCTTTCCAAAAAGAGTTTATTTTGAAAATTTTTGAATTTTAACATTTACAACCTTCAATTACAGGACACAAAACAAAAAATCAGCAAAACTTCATGTGTTACCATAGTTACAGTAAGGCAGTGGTTTTCAACCTTTATTCATTTGAAGACCCCTAAAAATTTCAAACGGCAGCACGGACCTCTTTGAAAATCTTAGGGACTGCAGACCACAGGTTGAAAACCACTGTTCTATGGTAATGACAACCTTTCAGACACAGTTTGTGGAACCTCGGGGGTTCATGGATCACAGACTGAAAACCAGTCCAGTAAGGGATATCAACTCACAATAGTATCCTTAACAGGCTCATCCAGTGTGGAGTACTCTTCATCAGGAGAGTGAGATCCAACAGGAACTGTGATCTCCCCTTCCACTGGAATATCTTCCGATATTGACACATCTGAGAGACCTGCAAACTAAGCAAGTTTAAAAAAAAAAAAAAATTTAAACAGAAAAAATAGCTGATTTGTGCCTATGACTTTTTTTAGCAGGGTTTAAAAAACTAATGAGCAATCTACTTCAAACAATGTTTAAATAAGTTAATTTGTAATCTAGTAGCAGCATTCTTATTTCAAACAATTCACAACTGAGAGGCAGCCACAATGTGTGAGCAACAGGGATAATGAATACAACCAAGAGTTATTTTGTTCTCTTTGTTAATAAACCCTAATATACTCACTCCTCTGTTACCTATTGACTTGTCTTTGTTCTTAATTACAACCTAAACTCTCAGGATCAGACTATAAGACTTGTCAGGGTTATCTAAAGAGATGAATGTGTTGATGATACTTCCTAATTTTATAATAGTGACAGCAGAATATTTTGCATAGAATGAAATCAGGAACCACTGTCAAGTGAAATATATACACACATACCCTTATACCCAGTATAAACTACAAAGATGAAGCATCATATGAAGTTTGTGATAAACAACACATTTCTCCACTCCCAAGAGCTGTAACAGGATTTTCACAGCTCCTGCTGACAGATAACATGTAGCCTGGTCTGCTCTGAAGGGAGTCCTGTTGAGGCAGGCCTACAAGGTGATCTACAATGGGGAGAAAGTGTGCCTAGAACAATAATATTGCCATGCTTGACACCAGCATCCACCACGGGAGGGTTGGCAGTTATTTAAGCCTCCCCACTCCCGCGAGTCGCTCAACTGTCGCCAAGTTGCAGGTGACTAAACTGAGACACAGAACAGCGAAGTGGCTTCCTCGGATCTCACAGTCCAGTGGCGGAGATGGGAAACAAGCCTCCCCATTAGGCGTGACTCCTCTTTTCCCCAAGCCAAGGACGAACCCCGGAGTACATGTGCCACCCACGACCTCTAGACCGCCCTAGCTCCCCCTATGAGGTGAGCTCCTCACCCCAGCCAGGAACAGGACCCAGGAGTCCGGGCGCGCCCTGCTTCCTGCTCTGGCCTCTCCACCCTGGGGGAAGAGCAATCTACTAACTCAAGGAGGGACCGGGCCGAGCTACATCCGCCCCCTTCTCACCAGAGGTTTCGCGGCTGCCCCCCCAGCCTTGCGCTCCTCCGCCTCCGCCATCTTGGCCCCTCTGCGGCCACCGTTAGTCCGGTTGACGCTGCAGCTGTCCGCTGGTGCGACGTGGAGTCTGAGAGGCCGGGCCGCCACCTCATCGACCAGCGCACCCGCGCGTAAAGATTGCGTCACTCGCCCGAGTCTCCATGGCAACACTGGGCTCAGCCACCAGAGGGAAGGCAGGACCCGCTGGGTTAACAGCCCCAGAGATTTAAAGGGACAGACGCAACCGACCCCCAAAGAGCTCCGCCCCTTAAAGGGCCACGCAGCGATCCACACAACCGGTGGCACAAGGCAAGGATCAAAGGGGAAGCCGAGTCTCTCCTCTTAAAGGGCCACATGCACCCGCACACGGGAAGCCTTTCAGTGTCTGGCATTAAAGCCCTCCCCGCACACACTCAGACTAGAGGCACGTCCCCCCACATGGAAGGCTGGGTACAGCTCTATGCAGGGCAAAGTCCCCCTTGGGTCCCAGCCTCTACTCTTCTTTGGGGTGCCCAAGGCCCCAGCTCTACGGGGCCTTTGCAGCTCACAAGAGGGCTGGATGCCCTGCCCGCCAGAAAAAGGAAGGCACCTCTCCCCACACACACACTCTGGGCACTTGGGATACTGCACTGGGGGTCTGCAATCTGCAGGCCTGAGTGGCCCCGGGGCAGAGCAGACAAAGTGGGGGCACCTCGGATTGATCCGTGTTTAAATGGGATCAGTGAGTTCCAGTTATGATGCTAGCTGTTTGCAACATGGACACCCATTCCCTAGAAATTGGATTCAGACCATTCAGAATAACTACAACAATTGTAAAGTTCTTTGGATATTTGAAAGTAGGTAAATAAACACACAAATCCTGTCAATAAAGGGGGAGTGGGGTTCCCACATTTCTTTATTTTCTCTAATCATCAAACTCAAGAAGTGGGTGGGGAGACTTGTGTTCAAATTTTGGCTAGTAGGCTATGCGTGAGAATGTGTGATTTCAGTCTAGTCCTGTTTCGTGCACATATTAAAACATTAGTGTTGATTAATGGTCTCTGTGAAGTGCTAGATTAGCACAAGAACATCAGGAAATCTGTATGTCAGGACTGAGGTGCCTTGGAAGAGCTGTACATGGGTCCTGTACTGGAATAGGAGGGTGTATTGCAGGTCAGGACTGCAATTGCAGCAGTAAAGTGTGTGGAAAGTACCCATATGTGTTGTCTTTGGCTAAAATCCATGCTATCAGTCCCTGGTGTCAGCAGCAATAAATACAATTGTAGTTTTGAAATTAGATGTTATTAGCCAATTTCCTTCCTATTTTAGTAGTAGTATAACAATTAGAAGAAGAACCTTATTGTTTAACATATAAACATTCTCCCACATTACTGTAAAGTTTGTTTGAATTTCCAGGCAATATTGACAAAAAGATGAAAACATTAACGTTTTGACTTTGAAATAGGTTTCTGGGGCCAGTGTGCTCATAGATCATCTTTGCTTTATGAATGTAATCTGAAAAAATTAATATTAAAGAACTGGGCAGATCAACATCAAATAAGTGAGATCTTATTAAGCAGTTTTAATAGCATTGCAGTATATTTGGAACCTAATATGGTTTTTCTAAACTGAAAATCATGTATAAACTGATATGCAGATTATCTGAGCAAAAACATCATCCCTAACATTTGTAGCTTTCTACACATGCTAATAAAAGTGTAAAGGTTACAGGAATTTAGGACAGATATTTTAATATGCAAGCCTGTTGATTTAAAGTGACACTTCAAGTGCTCAGGCCAATAATAAAAGAAAAAAGTTGTGACTGAAAATAAAGTTTATGGCTCCAATCCTGCAAAGATTTAACAGTTATGCTTCATGTTATTCATTGTGTGCAATTTCACTGAGATCACTCACTAAATACATTTATGCTTATGTATAAATATTCACAGGATAAGCATCACATTTATGTGTCTGCTATTGGTAATCTTAGTAAAAGAAATGAGTAACAGTGAATTTTAGATTAACAGTGTGAAAAACCAATGTAACATCTTGTTAACTAGGCTCAAATCTGCTATAATGCTAGATTATCAATTAGAAGAAAAAAATATGTTGTTTGAAGTATGGTTCTTCTGTTTGTGTAAAATTCCAAAGGGGTAGCCGTGTTAGTCTATTGTAGAAAGACAACAGAGTTCTGTGGCACTTTTAAAGACTAACAGATTTATTAATCGCATGAACTTTTGTGGGAGAAAATCCCACTTCGTCAGACGCTTTGAAGATGGGAAATTTACAGAATGGGAGGAAATTAAATGCAGGGGAGTGTATGACATAGGATCAGGTCAGGCTGTAACAGCGAATCAAAATAGGTGTTAGGATTCAAACACTGGGGAACAGCACATAGAGGAAGGTGAGGTCAAATCACCTGTTGTAATGAGAGAAAAATCCATAGTCCCTGTTTAACCCCAAAACAACTGAGTCAAATTTGCATATAAATTCGAGTTCTGCAGTTTCTGTTTGTCAAAGACTGTTAAAGTTATACGTCTTTATTTACAAGTAAAAAAAACAGTTAAGTTGTAGAGGGCAACAGAGCGTAGAATTTAACTCTATAATGGGTTTTGAATTAACATTTCTGTAGAGGCTGCATGAGCCAGAATTTAATCCAGCTCTCTCTCCCATAGCAATGTTGGCTCTGCAGTGCTAACTGAAATATAAAACAATTAAAACTTATTTTTGTGCTTAAAGGCAGCAGGTATGACTCTGAATATATGGAGAAGATCTGGTTTTTAAAACTGGGCCCTTTTTGCACAGCCACTTTTCAGAATAAAGCTACATTTACCCAATCAGAATTGAGGTGGATAGACTGGACATTTTTCTCAGGTTCAGACCTCACCTAGCGTAAATGAATGGGAAGTTATGATGGCTTCTGTGTAGCTTATGTCAGATAATTCAAGTGATCCAGTTCTTATGGAAAATACCACCCCACTGGTAGTAATCGGCATCCTTAGTGGTAGTTTCAACATAAAAGCAACAGATTGCATCGGAACAAGGTGTGAGCCACCTTCACAGTCTTAAAAATGGTCTCTTTAGTTTAGGGCTGAGGCACCATGGAATGGGACAGCATGTGGGAAAAGCTTTCACAGCTGCTACTACCATGCTGTATTTGTTCTGTCGATAAATAGAATCCTACAGAAACCAAGCTTTCAGGCTGATCCTGTCTTCATTATTAAATGCACAGCAGAAATGGTAAGAAAAATCTTTCTGCAATCTAGGCAAGAGTGACAAAAGCATCTGGGCCAAATTCTGCTCTCATCACAAAAGTCTTGCTCTGGATTATCTCCAGTGTCACTAACAGATTGACTCCTAATTTACACCAGTGTAAGTGAAAGGAGAATTAGGCCCTTTTTAACCAGGTTTGCCTATATGCCCTCTATCTATGCATTAAACTGTGTAAGCAAAAATAACATAGCTCCCCATCTTCAAAGCATCTGACGAAGTGGGATTTTCTCCCACGAAAGCTCTTGAGATAAATAAATGTGTTAGTCTTTATAAGTGCCACACTACTCCTTGTTTGTTTTGCTGAACTAGACTAACATGGCTACCCCTTCAGAATAGATATTTTTGATTGTGAGTCTTTGATTGAAGCAAGTCTTAAGTCATGTTGCTGCTGCTACTATATCATGTAGTTCCCTGTAGATATAACCTGTGGTACAAGGTATGAATTGAAGAGGAATGCAATTTCCCTTGTTAAAATAACTATATTTTATAGGTGGGGTTAATAGGTGAGATTTTCCCAACAACAGGGAATTCCCCAGGAGCTAGATCTGTTAGTAGTATGGCCCCTCAGCACTTTCTTATACCTAGCTATCCTCAATACTAGCCAGAGCTACAGACAAGAATTCCACTTGGATTTAAAAAAAAATCCTGTTTGCCTGTTTTGAAAGAGCTTCATTTGGTCCAGTTCCCAGTAATGTTTGTACTTGTACACAGCAGCTGTGTTATACACCCTTCCAGTCGCCCTGGCTGAAAAGCAGTCCACTGCAAAGGACCCATGTGCATCCATGAGGCTTTCTGTTAAGGCTCCAGTCAAAGTGAATAGGGCCTCCCTCAGCAGGGCCAGCCCACGGGTTTTTGGTGCCCTAGGTGAAGTAAGACTTAGGTGCCCGCATCCAAGGGCAATATTTTCACTTATAGGAGATAACATATTAATATATTTTTAAATAGAGAAAAAGAATCACTTCTGTCACCCTCTTAAAACTTGGCGACCTCCTAGCTCACCTATATGGTCGGACTGCCTTGCCCCTCAGCAGTGCAGTAAATATCACCCGGTGGCTTTTTTCTGGCGTTTCTTACAACCCTGTCTGCTACTGAACTTGTCTGGTAAGCTTGGCCTTTCGCTGTAGTAATTTTATGACCGGAGTAGCCAGAGATGATCTGTTTGCCAGGTCCCAGTGGTGGCTGAGCAGCCAGGCAACCCCCCGAAGGGCACTTTCACATCCCAGGTAAATCAGAGAACAGAGATTACCCAGTCCAGGGTGTGCTCAGTCCACACTGCTTTCTCCAGCATTGCCTGGCTTGGCTTCCCTGCAGCGTGGGAGGCCCTGTTGGCAAAGCAGCCTGCTGAAGGGAGCGCGGGCTCCAGGGTGGAGCCCTCCTGTCACTCACACGTATCCAAAGCAGGACAGGAAAACTACACCACCCAGCAGGCAGCCCTGGCCTGTGGTGCACGGGACGGGGTTTCCATCGGGAGAGCGGCGGCTCCGCTGGGCGCAGCATCCCCGCGTGCATTCTCCAGCGCTTCTCCTCAGTTCTGCCTCGGCGCGAGGCGACCTGAGCAACCACATGGTAACCCTAGCGGGCGCCGAGCGAGGAATTGGCCGGAGATGCCGGTGCACCGAGCAGCCGAGAAATCATTTGGTTGCCTAGGAGACACCCCCTAGTGCAGCATGGCTGCTGTTTAAGGGAAGCTCACGCCTCTGTCTTGTGACTGCAGAGAGGTTGGGGGGCTGCGGCTAACGTGGGCCCCAGACACAAGCGGGAAGCAGGTCTGCGCGGTTCAACGCAATGAGCCAGCGGTATGCATCGCTCTCCATTTGCAGCAGCTCCTTTTCCTTGCATGAAATCTCCCCGCTGTTTCTTTAAGCGCGCTGGAGAAAAGGGGAGGTGCCAGGCTTCCGAGGCTGCTCGGCTTCCAGCGGGTGCCCTGCCCGAGAAAGACAAGGAAGGAAATCCTCGCACAAAGCGGAGCGGTGGGGGGCGGGCCATTGCGCGTAGCAGAGCCGGATGGGCATCTCCCCTCCCAGCCGCCACAGCCCCTGCGTTCATTCAGGGCGGCCAGATGTGTTCGGCGGTCTGCGAATGAGAGAAGGGGAGGAACAGCTGGAAGCCTATTGCTGCTGTACGGGTAGCTTTTCTGGAAGGAATGGAAAAGGCGCTCTGAGGAGTAAGAAGAGGCCAATAACGAGTAGGCTCTAGTATCAAGTCATAACTAGCATGCTGGAAAGGTCGTAACATTTTGTCTCCTGATTTCAATAGAGTGCAACCAAGCAACCTGCTCCTTCTGTGCTATACAAATCTGATATTCCCTGGAGACCACGACGAGGATCTCTGTCATTTGAGGAGTGAGTTGCACACTGAGAGATTATTTACTTTCAATCATTTTTAAGTGAATAGTTCTTTATTTTGATTTTAAATTTTTTCTCCGAGGAAAATGGGGCACCCTGCGTTAGAGTTCAGTGACTGCTACTTGGACAGTCCAGATTTCCGAGATAGGCTGAAATGTTATGAGCAGGAGCTGGAGAGAACCAACAAATTCATAAAGGATGTGATTAAAGATGGGAATGCACTTATCAGTGCTATAAAAAGTAAGTAAAACAGGACAGCTTTGTTCAAACATTCAATACCTGTGCAAAACGTACATCACCTGTTAATAATGTCTGTGCATTACCATATTATATACTTCACATGCTACTGTGTAAGGATATTTTAAAATATGTGTGCATAACCAAACTTGTCTTTTTAATAATAGATGCAACAAATATACAATAATCATAATTTCCTGTTGTGCATTTGGACAGTTTACTGACGGCAGTATGTAAGGAAGAAGAAGAGCTCTATGTAAACCCCAAAGATTGCCTCTCTCATCAATAAAAGATACTACCTCACCCACCAGATCTGTGCAATATGGGAGATATTTTACCTATGTGTCAGTACAAAATCCTGTGTTTAAAAATTACCCTTTCTGTAGTTAGTGTGCAGAGCTTTTTTCTATCATGCAATTTATTTTGAAAATTATTCTGCTCTTATTTAGTCTTTTGAATAGATGTAGAGTGAGGGCATTGAGGTATGTTATGTTTGTATTTTCAGTATGAGTGCATAGTATACCCCCAATGACCTGTCCTGTTCTTCAAAGACATTGAAATAGACTAATTTTTCTTGAGCATCAGTTCTATCAACTTGTTTATGTATGGTATAACACAGGTAAGTATGATATAATGTAAGTACAAACACAACATGGTGAGCTGTGTTTGTTTGTTTGTCTTTCCTAACAGGAAGAATCACAGTTTTCCAGCATAATTGTTACCCAAGTAATGAAGAATACTTTAAACACAAATGAAATCCTAAATTCTGGTTTCTGTAGTGTAGGACCAGAGACTAGAATGAAAATCAGTGCACTATATTGTACTTTGTTTCCATTGATGGTTACAGATGCCAGAGTCCCTTGTAAACTATGTGTTTTAGTGGAGATCAGCGTTTTAGGAGTCAAAGGGAGAAGACCATAAAATAATTAAAATAATACCGATGAAGGCAGACTTTCCCAGCATGTTGAGGTGTTCTGTGATAGAATAAGTTCTAGTTGAAGAAGAGTCTAAATAATCTTCAATGAGTTCAAATGGGAGTTAGGTGCCTAAATACCTTTGTGAATTCCATCCTTAGTCTCTGTACCTAGGTTCCCCATTTGTTTAACACAGGAATAACATTATTTCCCTGTTTGATGGGGTATTGTGAGGATATATACATCAAAAATTGTGAGGGGCTCAATTGCTACAGGGGTGGGGAACAATATAGGTACCTAAGACGGAAGGCTTTCAGACCTTGGATATAAGATGATCGGAGGTGGGTTTATCAATTGTTATTGCACTACACTGGTATTTATCCTTTTTCCTTTTCTCTCTATGATTTGCATTCTATAGCTGATAGACTCGGTACCTACCAGGCCATTGACTTCTTATTATTTATTTGTTATTTATTTAAGCAGCTCAATAGTCAATTGTAAAAATGAGCGAAGTGTGGGGATTCCCTGGTGTGAAGGAGTCTTCAGCTTCAGGAGAATCCCAAGCTGGAATACAGCCTATCTAGCTAGCCTCTGTGACACTCTCCCAACTCCATGGTCAGGAATGGCAAGGGTAAAGTACAGAGTGCTAGTGTACTCTGGTTATTCTCGGCTGTTGTATTGGGCTCTTCTGGCTAGCTATGGCCTTAATAGTTTTGAACAGACATTGAGACTGGTCTAGCTGCGCCAACAGAATTGGGACCAAAATCATGGAGTCACAATTGTCCCTTGTGTGGCACTAGAATGAGAAGGACACAAAATAGATACTGGGTTGATTAATTACTTCATTACATGAATGGACTTTAGCAGATACAAAACTTGCAGGTATTACAGTCAGTGAATTGGGCCTACTGGGTGCAGCTCCATATGTTCTGGCTCCATATCTATCTATCTATCAATTGATCAATCTATCTGGCTCCATATGTTCTTCAGTTTGCATAATTTATTTAAGTGGGAGAGGAAAGAAATGCAAGATTTCAACAGGATAGCCCAGTGCAAGATGTGATTAATCCAAGAGACAAAGAGATGGAAAACTTTCAGTTTGCTGCAATTATTTGTTCTTAAACTGAACTCAGACTCATAATTTTTGGAAACCAAGAGATACCCAGCATTAGCTTAATGATGCAGTTCTATAAATATTTTGTGGCCTGAGTCTCCAAGGGCTCCATTCTCCTCTGCTTTGCATTTTGTGTCATCATTTCAACCCATGCAAAGTGATTGATTGTAAAATGTTACCTCTGGTTTGGCAGCATTTTACACCACTTTGTGCAGATGTAAATGATGGCAGAAAGTGCAAAGCAGTAGAGAATCAGGGCCTGTATACTTAAAATTTTACCAAAGTTGGGATTGATTGTCCAAGATCTTTGGTGTGTTGAATTCCCATTGAAGTTTGGGAGGATGGACCTCACTCGATACAGACTGGACAATAAGTAATACTAACCTAATCTAAGAATAGATAAAAATATAAGAACCGTGCCCTTCCATCCGTCTGTTTCTAAGGCACTAAGTACTGTGATGTTTAGCTGCTTGCCTGGTTACTGGACTCTGTTCTGAAATGAGTGAGCATTCATTGTGTGTTTGGCAGATATATGTTCAAGCCTATTTACTACAGTAATTAGGATATTACAAATGTATAGGTAGAACTCCTGGTTTCCTGTAGATCAACCTAATGTGTAAGACTTTGGTTTGGTAAAGTGTTTTAGGGCGTTAATTTTAATCTTTTATTAAGTACAGTACTCTATTAGTTTTAAAGTTTGGTCTGTTTATGGATTGGCTTCTGATTGTAGTGGTGTATACGATTAGTGTATAAGTGTAACACTTAAAGTAAATTAATGAAATTCATTGGCTGCTCACAGGCTTTTAGAAGCACCAAACACCTGCTATCTCAAGATGACAGGTTGTGCAGCCTGCTGTAGAAGCTAGAGATTGCAGTCTAGAAGGCTGGATGCAGCATTGTGTATCTATATATAAATACACACAGCCACTTAAATTGTGCAAACTCGGCACATTCATGTGAGCTACCAAGGAGTATTTACAATTCTGTTAGTATGGGGAAATTGCATCTGCTAAGCTTGAATAGGTCCCAGATTTAGACTCAAAATTTGAAATGACCTTTAACATAATATATTCCAGTATGTGGGTTCAGAACAGTATCAAGTTGCTCGCCTGATTTACTATAAAATAAGATTGAAGTGTGATTCTCTTCTCACTTATGTTACTGTAACTGAAGATTTCAGGGGAACAGTTCTTAATTTACACTATTGTGAAAGAGGAATTTGACCTCACTTCTCCAGAATTTCTGTACATATTTCAGGAATCAACACTCATGAGCATAGATAATAGGCATACAGGGTGGACTTCCTTCTGAATTCTGCAGTGGTTTATATGTGGGGAGTTCTTTCTGAATTCTATAAAAGATATGCCAGATGTATGCAGGATTTCTTTTGGGGGAGAGGGGCAATCTTTTGTTTTGTGTATCTACTTGTCCCTGGGATGTGTTTTAAATACTAGCTGTTATTGTAAGATCTAAAGTAAGAAAATATATTTAATAACTTATGATGTTGTCTAGCAAGTAAAGATTCTCAATGTGTGAGAATTAGCTAATAAAATCTGCAGAAAATTCTAGCAGCATCTCTAGAGCTTTTCCAAACAAACCAATCTGTAATATTTGGTGGTACATAATAAAAGCCAAAAAAAGGAAGTTTTCAGATGCACAAAGGGCTGTTACATGCCTCAAACTTGTTGAAAGTCATTTCAGTGACTCCCATTTGTACCTTTGAAAATCTATTCTGAGATAGTTAGGTGCTGTTTCTAAGGGGTTGTAGATGCTCTTCTGAGGAACGCAAATGAAGCAGCTAAAATATTTAAGAATTAAGGACCAATACATAATGATATACTACTATCAATTGCTAGGCTGCATATTTGTGACAATTCAGCTAATGAATTTTAGTGCCCATTTTAAAAATTATTGAAATGTCTCACATTGTAGATTGACAGCATTAAATGCTGTAACGTTTCAATAGATGGATATTCCTCTTAGTTCAAGTGGGTTTTCTGGCTTACTTTGGGGGGCCGGGGAGGGGGAGAAGGGGGAATGCACTTTTTCATCCCATCTTTAAGCCTAGTCCCCGAATCAGCTGAGAGACAAACATTCAACTCTGAGGCCTGAAAGGAACTCTTAAATCATCAAATTGGTAGTGATTCATTGTCAGTAATATTAATTTTTTACCTTAGTGTAACCTGCTGTAATGAGTGTATTCTCAAAGCAGCCTTACCAATTATTTCCCGTATGTTCATGTGAGTCTCTACCCCTACCCTGGTAGATTAACCTCAATTTCCAGATCACGTTAGACCCTTCCTATTAGAATCTCTGAAGTCTGTATAAATTTCAACATCGTTTAATTATTTAAATTAATTATTTGTGTGTGTGCTTGCATCCTGGATTTTCCTGAGGGGAAAAAAGGAGGGGGTCAGGAAGGAGGAAATCTAACTGAGATTCCATTTAGTGTCCCTCAGATTATTTGCAAGGAATGAGGAACAGAAATCCGGATTCACCCTCACAACCGCTAATTGACAGGACTCAAGAGTTATCCCCTTGTCTATTCTGTATATTGACACTAACTCTGGAGTTTCACCCTTGCCCACTCCCATCAGCTAAGTTTGGACTGAGCTACGCTAACAGTATTTCTTCTGATGACTGCTGCTTCAGAACTACTTGCTGTAAGATGAGGTTTGGGGAAGTCACAGGCTGGAGAGCTTTGGCAGAGAAGTTTATACAGCTTCAGACTGTATCAACCTTTTTGCTGATTGCTCATTGGATAGGGCGATGGTGGGTGTGATGGTGATAAGATGATTGAAGGGAAGAGAAGAAAGATGTTGTGCTCATCCCTTTGGGGATGCTTTATCCTGTGGGTTGCAGAGCCCCATCCTCTTGGAGCCACAGTGAAGGAAGATCTGATCAGAGCAGAAGGTTAAAGAATGGTGTCATGGAGGTGACCATTGGAAAAAGGGAACTCCTCTCTGAGATATCCTTCCATGTATGGATCCATAGGGGTCATATCCGGTCTGGAGTATTAATTCAGAGATGGCTTTTTTTTTACCTACCTATCTATGTTGGGGTTTCTCAGTCATACCTGAAAGTAACAAAGCAGGGATATGAATTTAAGTTCCAACTTCCTTAATTTTTGTAATGAAAAGCAGAACCCCCTTTCCCTTCTCTCCTTGCATCTGTTTCTCCAATTTAAAGTGGGACTCTGAAAACTGAAGAGAGTCTTAAATGACAAATGCTTTTCCAAGCTGTCAAAGTGTCTCCTCTCTTGCTTCACATGCCTTTGTAGGAGGATGCAGAATAGAATTTAAAATCCAGCACTATTGAATTTTGGCCGGCACTGGAGACCTCTATAAAGACAAGGCATTGGCAGTCCCTTGCTAAATTTGAATGTGGGAATGATGATCCAATGGGGTATTTCCCCGGTTAAAGAAAAATAAGTAGGGTGAGAATAGAATTGCAAGTACATTTTTGGATATGTTTGCTTTGATGACTTCGTAGCTAATGTTATTACTTCTGAAGTGAACGATAATAGAGATCTTTTACTGATTGTGTAGCTGTGGCATCTCTGCAGAGCTGGATTGCTGGGGCACTAGAAAGGAGTGGTGTTTCTCTGTTATTTCAAATTTCTGAACTTGGAAAAAATACAAAGGCATTTATGTTGTACAGAAATTTGTACTGAGAAATAAATGTTGGTCACTTTTCTGTGCTACAGAAGGAAAAACTGACAGGGACTTCCTCTGTGGCCTTGGGCAGATCACACTACTTCAGCTCCTTCATCTGTAAAACACAGATAATGCTTCACCGCTTTTTTTTTTTTCTTTCTTTTAAAGCACTTTGACATCTTTGGATGAAAAGTAGTCCATAGGATTTATTTTATGGAATTCAGAGTGCATTCAACTGCCATTAACTTTTAAAAAGACTCTTGATCATGAAATCTTGTCTGTTTAAAACAGGAAAAAAAGGTAAAAATCATTTTGGGTGCTACATGCACCCCTCCCCCTCCCCCCGAGGCTTGCTGAAAGGTTTTTGTAGTTTTACAACTCCATTTTGCTCTCTTTATTATCTTTCTCTCTCCTGCTGCTTTGTGAAAAACCCACACAAACTGATTATACAGGGTGCACAGTGAAACTGATTAGACCCAAAGTGCTGTCCTATTACAACTCTAAACTAACTGAAAATAGAAAAATATTGTTTTTATCCAATCTGGTTCAGTTATAATAATCTCAGGTATAAAGTATAACAATAGTAGATAATGCATTTCTGTCTTAATTGTTGTTGAATGTGTTCCTTTTTAATCAGAAGCAAGGGGTCAGCACCATTAGCAATGCCAGGTTTTTATTTTAGCCCTGTATGTGTGTGTTAGTGAAATCAGTAGAACAGCTGTTGGTACAATGTACACACAATGCTGTTTGATCAGAGAGAAGAAGTAATTTAGGTTAAATATCCAACCCTCTTCCAAACCTCTCCCTTCCCCCTCCAAGACTGTGGTTCTAGTAGCATGGGGTTCTGCAAGAACAAATTAAGCTGTGGCCTCCAGTTCTATTCACCTTTTCAATCTTGGGCTAACAGCAAACAACCGAGAGATTTTTCCATAAATAACAAAAAAATTACCAGGGGTGCTCAGAAAGCTGGAGAACTCTCTTAGCAAGAGGTTTTAGATTAAGGCTTTCAGGAAATAAATGGACCATTTCTGTGCTTCAGATTCTCATTTTGGAGTAAGTCACTCAGAGGAAAAGCCTAGTTGTATGATTAAAATAATATGTATCCATTGATTGAATTGAACTCTCTTGTGGTAATTAAGAGAGAGTTTACCACAACCATGGCTAAAAGCTCAGCGCAGATAGGTGGAGAAACCTATTAGTGTAATTATTGCTGCTTCTTAATACAAATTCTACGAGCACTAGAACATCATGCTGTTACAGCACTACTTAGCGGGGGACTATTTGTAGATGTTTTCCAGAGAGGGTAAACTTTTCATTCTTGGTCTTCAGGATGTGACAGGGGCTTTGCTACAGTCCACATCTTGAAATGACTTCTTAGCGTGTCGATGTCCAGTGCTTAACATACTAAGCATTACCATAAGGGTTTAACATAAGTGGTACTCAGGTACTCATGAGCACCTAACGTGTCAAAAAGCGTACTGAAAACTTCCCCCAAAGGCTCACATGTGTACCAGCATACCCTGCTCAGCCCCACGCTCACTCACCCTGTCCCCTGCCCAAAACCACACCTCCCTACTGTGCTCCCAGCCCCTGTGTCACCACTGGCCCCTGCTGCCTCTGGCCCTGGGCTGGATCCAGCCCCTGTCACCAGCCCTGGCTCCCAGACCACATCTGGACCCTGGCCTCTGCTGCTGCCACCACCTGGCAGCCCCGGGCTGGCTCCTGCTTTTGGTCTCGCCAGTCCCATGTCCCAGGCCAGCTCCTGCCTTTCGCCCTGCTGGTCCCTGCCCAGGGCCAGATGCTGTGACCAGCCTCCTATCCTCCCTCCCCCCAGATTGGGGCCAGCCTTTAAAGAGCCCGCACGCCTCTTTGCAGCTGTGTTGCTGGCTTGGGACTCGGGGCACTGGCTTGGACACTCTGGGCTCATGCCCCCTTTGCTCAGCACCAGTGACGCCCCTGCAGAAAACCCTGAGGCCTGTCCATGTTGGAGGCCAAGGAAGGTATTTAATACCCAACCCAGAGCTGCTGTAGGAGAGACACTGAGTGACGCCCAGGCAGGGGGGTGGTGGTGGTGGTGAGGCTGCCCTGTTCCAGCCGGAGCCGGGCTGCAGGGCTGCTGCAGGAGACCAGCAGCTGCCACACACTGGGTAACTGCAGGGGAGGGGAAGGATGGGGGGGGGGGAGAGGGGAAGGGGTTGCAGGTACGAACCCCCATCCCCAGGGCAGATGGGGGCTGGGGACTTGGGACCAGAACTCCTCCTGCTTCTGGTGGGGTGGCATGAGGCACGAGGGGGTGCAAATGTGACATCTGATAGCTGAGTACCAAACAATTTCTGCTGGTACTCATTGGAGAATCTTATCTGAAAAATTATGGCAACTCCTGTTTATGATGCTGCTCCCTGTACAATCCTAGCTTCCCTGCCAGTCCTGTTTGTGAAGTCACCAAGTCACACTTACATTAACCCATGTTTTGTCTTCCTCATTCTTCTTCTTTCCCTGCCCCACATATGTACGCTCTCCCCGCACCCTATTCTTGCCACTTACTTTCTTAACCTTTACTATTCTATTTAAATAGCTTGCTATATTGAAAGAATGAATATATAAGGCTAATTAAAAACAAAACTAAACCACCTTATGTTGTGCTTGCAAACAATTGCAGGAACAGTGGGACTAGTGCAAATTAATTTTGGACACAAATTTCTGAATTTAGACATCTAACTGCTTGACTGTGCTTATAGATCCAGCATGCCATTCATACTTTTAGGGCATGTAAAAATTCTGTGATTGGTTCGAGATTTCTGGGAAAGCTTGGATCGTAGGATAGCATCACCATTGTTTTGTTATGATTAGCAAAAAATAAATAATGATGCTATTTGAATCCATTCACATACTAAACAGTCATTTTTATGGTTGAGATTCAACACAGCTGTTCTCCTGCCCTTTGCTTCTCTGGTACCCAGTGCTCCCTGTAGATAGGTCTCTCTGGCCAATCCCTTTGTCTCCTTCGCTACCCTTTTTGGTTGAAAAAACTTCCCAGTTAATGTGTATTAAGTTTCCTCCTTCAGAAAAGTCTCCAAACCCACCTACTCCATTAAACGTTCAAGCTATAATAACCATATGGACCTTGTTTTATATTGCTCCAAATTGTGACTTTATTGTAAGCTTTTCGGGACAGGGATATGATGGTCTCTTGTTTCAGCTCACCAACTATACAGCAGCACTGCATTCACTTAACTATCTATCTTTGCTGTTTACAAAAGATAACCCCAATCGTGATAACTAGATGCTGGAAAATGTGATGTTCCTTTCTGAATTCCTCAGCTTGCCCTGATGCCCCAGCCTGAGGTGTCTCCAGTGCAGACTAGGCAATTTTACCACCACCTTCCCTATTTACATCAGCTGACAATCTGGTACATTGGTTGTAAGTCAGTGTAGCCCCATTGATTCTGATGAAGCTTCTCCAGTTCACAGCAGCATAGACACTAATCCAATATACATAAAACACTTAAAGATACATATGCTTCTGAGGTGACCTGTGCACAACCCAGTGGATAATTAAAGGAGACATCAGAATGACTCATGAAACTGGGGTGGGTGTTGGGGGTGGTACATCAAATATATCTTAACAGTTTAGACTCATAGACTTTAAGGTCAGAAGGGACCAGTATGATCATCTAGCCTGACCTCCTGCAAAATGCAGGCCTCAAGACCTCACCCACCCAATCCAGCAATAGGCCACCAACCTATGACTGAGGCTATGTACACATGATCAGATTAAAGCGCAACATGGCAATTGCGCTATAAAAACCACGGGACCTTTGTTGCGGGATAGCGTGTACGCACGTCGCTCCTTGCAACGCAACAGAATTCCTTGCATTATTGCAGTTGAGCGCAATGACTTCTGGGCACCTATCCCATCATTCCATTTTCCCTGAATTGGCGCTTGGAATCATGGGATGAAGGAAAGGAACGCAAAGCGCCATGGGTAAACTCTCAGTTTCCCGTGGTGCCTTGTGTTCCCCTTGCGTCTTCCTCGTTGCCAATAGCAACTCGCGCCTATTTTCAACAGTGCAGTGACGCACCGCACCACTTGCAAGCAATCACAACAGCGACAGCATGGATCCTGCTCTGATCTCCACTGTCGCCTTTAACATTCTGAATACATCTCGGCTGGTTGCTCAGTATGCAATGAGCTCCGAATCAGACGAGGATGCTGAGGAGCAGGGGCTGATCGATGCCATGCAGAGCAACAGCACCGCGTTGCTCAGCTCCTTCACCGATCATCTGCACACGGTGCAACGCCGTTTCTGGTCGTGAGAGACGAGCACTGAGTGGTGGGATCGCATTGTTATGAAGCTGTGGGATGATGAGCAGTGGGTACAGAACTTTCAAATACCGAAAGCAACCTTTCTGGAACTGTGTTCCCAGTTGGCCCCTGCCCTGAGACATAAAGACACCAACATGAGATCAGCCCTAACCGTGGAGAAGCGTGCAGCGATTGCTATCTGGAAGATGGCGACTCCTGACTGCTACTGGTCGGTTGCAAACCGGTTTGGAGTCAGGAGGTCCACCGTCAGATTAGCCCTCTCACATGTCTGCCAAGCCATCAATCGCGTTCTGCTATGGAGGACGGTGACGTTGGGCAATGTTCGTGAGATTGTGGATGGCTTTGCTGCCATGGGATTCCTGAACTGCGGGGGAGCCATAGACGGCACACACATCCCAATTTTGGCTCCAGACCATCTCGCGACCGAGTACATCAACAGGAAGGGCTACATCTCCATGGTGCTGCAAGCACTCGTGGATCACAAGGGGCGTTTTAAGGACATCAATGCTGGGTGGTCGGGAAAGGTGCATGATGCTTGCATTTTCAGGAACACTGGTCTGTACCGGAAGCTGCAAGGGGGTACCTTTTTCCCTGATCAAAAGATTACAGTGGGTGATGTGGAGATGCCCATAGTCATCCTCGGAGACCCAGCATACCCACTGATGCCATGACTCATGAAGCCGTACACTGGTAACCTAGATCACAGGAAGGAGCGGTTCAATTACAGATTGAGCCGCTGCAGAATGACTGTGGAGTGTGCCTTTGGCCGTTTAAAAGGGCGCTGGCGATGTTTGTATGGGAGGCTGGACTTGGCGGAGGACCACATCCCTGCTGTGATTGCGTCTTGTTGTGTCTTCCATAACATTTGTGAAAGTAGGGGAGAAAAGTTTTCCCCGGTGTGGGCTACGGAGGCACAGCTCCTCGAGGAAGCATACGAACGGCCAGCCACTAGGAGTATTAGGGTGGCCCAAGGGGAAGCTGCTCGCATAAGGGAGGCACTCAGGGAGCATTTCAATTATGCCCTTCCCTAGTTAACTTCCAGGACGCATCAGGTGCACCTTATGAGATTTTCAATGTGTTCAAATTATTTGTTACTGTTTTTATTCAAACCTAAAAGGGAGGGGGTTACAGGTGGGTGTAGCTGCGGGTCTCTAAAAAGTAGCTGGGGGGGGGGGACTGGATGTTGGAGTGTACCGGGGGGAAGGGTGGCCTTCAAAGAAATGCTTTGAGGGACTATGGGGAGTGGGAGGCAGACACGGCTGAACTGTCTGGAGTGGAGCCCGTACATTAATCGCCTGGGACTGCAAAGCAATCATGCTCTTGAACAGTTCTGTTTGCTCCTTCATGACGCTTATCAGTTCGTCCCTGTGTTTCTGCCTCCTCTGTTGGGATTCCTCTCTCCAGGCTCGATTCTCCCTCGCGGATTCCTGTGTTGCTTTCAGCAGCTCCTGAAACATATCCTCCCTGTTTCTTCGAGCACGCCGCCAAATGTTTCTCATGCGGTCAGCTGGGGTAGACACCGGCCTTGTGAAGGTCGAATCTAATAAAAAAATAACAATAAAGAAATTGTTAACACATAGCCTAGATAACCAATGTAACCTTCCAGTAGCACATTCCACTGGAAGGTACAGGGCAGTCAACATCCTATGCTTCGCTGAAGTGGACAAGGTACGTCCTAATACACGGCTTACTGGGGGCTAACATTCAGCACTGGGCACAGAGATAGAACCCAATATCTCTCTCCTCAGAGTCCCCCTGCCAGCTAGAATACATATCCTACATGCCACCGGTTGCAAGCCAGGACCGTATGCTGCTGCACTGTGTGCTGCCATGGTTCCCAGGGCTGTGCTTTGCAGCTGGCGAGGCAGAGTATCCGTCTGTGGGAGCGTAGACACAAACGCTTTCCCATCTAACCTGAGTAGTAGGCTCTGGAGGTACATCGAGGAAACCTTTACTGACCTAAATGCAGATGATTATTTTACAATCACTGCTTGTGTTGATGCACTTCTAATGAATGCAGAGTAAAGAGCGTGCACAGCGGGGACCAGCAAGCACCCCCACCCTGGACAACGATATTTTAAAAGGACCCATAGCTGCACAAAGAAGAAACTTACCGGAACCCCCCTCTGCCGCGTCAGAGGACACGCTGCAATTCAAGCCTTGGGTGGACGTCTCAGCGGGGGTGCAGAAGAGCTCCTGGTTACACGCTGTTGCGCTTTCCTCCGTGTCATCCTCCATCTCCTCCTCCTCCTCCTCGACAACGTCCTCATCCTGCTCGGGTCTGGCATTCACTGGATGAGGGGGGGCCGATGTGTCCACGGGACTCTTGGCAGTGGTTGTGGGGTCCCCACTGAGGATGGCTTCGATCTCCTTATAGTACCTGCATTTAGCAGGCGCTGATCCCGAACAGCGGTTTGCCTCCTTCGCTCGGTGATAGGTTATTCTTAGCTCCTTCACCTTTGATCTGCACTGCACAGTGTCTCTATCATAACCTCTCTCTGACATGGCCCGAGAAATTATGCCAAATGTATCATAATTTCGCCTGCTGCCACGTAGCTGTGCCTGCACAGCAGACTCTCCCCAGACCCTGATCAGGTCCAGCACCTCTGCCGTGCTCCAAAGGGGTGCATGTCTTTCATGACGGGCCGCCATTGCTACTGAAGATCAGAGCTGCACTCCGCTCCACGAGGAAGAGAACAGCAAGTGAAACAGACGAGAAATTTGAAAATCCCGGGAATCAGATCAGGGTGGGGACAGTTTCGTCACGGCCACAGAGCGGGTGGGGGGAAGACCAGAGAGGACAACTTTGGAATGCTGGGACACTTCTGGAGGCCCATCATTGCGCGGTAAGCGTACACACGAGTGCAAAGGCGCAACAGCTGTTCCGTGTTAGCTGTTATCACCCTCGTCGAGGTGGTTTTTGTATTGCGTTACAACAAGGCAGTTAACGTGCAACAGCCCTATTGGACGTGTGTACGCCGTTGTTGCTATCGCGCGGTAATGATTTTTAATGCGCTATTAACTGTTCGTGTGTACAAGGCCTCAGTTATTTACCTCCTTAAATCATGACTTAAGGACTTTAGGTTTGATGGTATAGCCACCTGTGTCTGTCTAGGTGCTTGGGCATCTACCTCACATCTAAACCTCAGCAGGATCCTCATAGGTGTCCCTTTGCACTTCTGACCTGTGCTATGAGGCCTGTTTTGGTAGGTGTTCTCAGAATACGTCTAGCCCACACAAAATGGCTGGAGTGGGAGAGCCTTCCCTTATAACGTTTAGGGCACTCACCTGAAGGCATGGGTTTAATTCCCTGAATCTGCCTGATATGGAGCAGGAATTTGAACTTGAGTTCTCAGGTGAGTGGCACTGGACTATAGAGGCACTCTCACTGGGAGAAGGTGAATTTAATTATTTGAACACAGTAAAAAAAAAAAAATTATCAGGAGAAATTGAGATTCCCACAACCAAGTTCATGGCTGAGAATCCCAGGCAGAGATTGGTGCCATGCTCTGGGCCAAACATTAGATGCTTAACTCTAGGAGAGGAGTAGAATTTAGGCCATAGCCCTTGTCTCAGCATTTCGTATTGGCTAGCCTTGGTGTCTCCTTGGGCGTCATGCTGGCTTTTGTGGATTCCATTCTCAAGTGCCTAGCTCTTCCCATGTATTGTACAGGGAGCCTACCACCTAATTTGAGGCTGTAGATTCCACTGGGTGTCAAGGCACCTAAAAGTCAAGCATAGCAACACCCAGATCCCTTTGTGGATCCAGCTCTATAAGGAGGGGTGTATTTTTAGCACTGGCTTTGTATTGTTTTGCATTCAGTTGGTTAATTGGATTGGTTTGGGAATCTGTTCCATTATTTTGTTGGATGATGTTTTGTACTGAGGGTAATGTAACATGCTGACCCTAGATCTTGTATATTCTTCTGGTCTGTGCTCTTCTCTCGGAATATGATATAAAATATAGAATATGATATGGTTGCTTAGTTGTAAATTGTGGCTTTTTTTGGTAATTTGTAAATTCCAGGAAGGCTGACGTGTTTTGTGTGCATGCATACTAAACCTTACTCTTGAAATGAAATTTTCTTGCAATTGTGTAGATCATTTTTTCTCCTGGATTTGCCTACACATAACAACCTGTTAGTCTCAGATACTCTCTGCAGCATAACTTGTACAATCCTATGATGGGTTAGTGATGAGAAGAAGGCATGAACCAAACTGTTCATATGGGGGAGAGCAGGATAAGAATCTGCGAGGGGCCCTTAGGGGTATTATCCTCAGGATCAGAAGATTGTATAGTAAAAGAAACTTGCTGATCCTCTGCTTGAGTTGGCTGGTAGCAATGTTTTGTGTATCCCTGATTCCTTTTGTCAAGAGTTCCTCTTAGCAGAATATCCAGTCCTTTTCTCTGCCTATAATGCACATACTTCCAGGGCAGAGCCTGCCCATCCACCCTGATGTGGATGTAGAACTCAAAATGGAGAGGGGGACTGGTGTAATGCTGTTGCATGGAGGTATTGGGGAATGGATCCAGGGATGATTACTTGGCCTACAGCATTAAGTTGTATCTCTCAAGGGATTTGTGGCTGTTACTGAATGCACAGGACACGCAGAGTTTTTGCTGTAGTGCACCCAGCATTAAAACAGAACATACACTTACTAATAGATTGAGAAGGGGTGTTTTCTGTCACACTCTCCGGGCCACTACAGTAAAGACTGAAAATTTCGCCACTAATATTAACACTGCACACATAAGAGACTTGGCATCGAGTCACTTGCATTAAGTTACCCCATCCTACAAAGAGAGCTACAGTTCAAGTCCAGTGTATGGAGAAATTTATGGAAATGCTGCCTTTGGATACATAGAAGCTTTCTGTCTCCTGAAAAGCCACTCATTTAATTTCCAGTATGCTGAAAAGGAATCCTAAAAAAAAAAAAGTATACACAGCTCCTCTGATAGCGCTAGTCCAAACAAAGGTGAAAGGACTAACTTTGCATGCAGTGTCCATAATACAGCTGCTGTTATACTGATCTGGCTTTTTGATAAAATCTTCCTTTTCTTTCTGTTTTCTTCTCTGCCTCTGTACACACTGCACTTTAGCAGGCATATGTTTCCGCTGATGTCAGTGGATGATTTGGAGCCCCATTCTGCTTTCATTTAAGACAATAACAAAACTCTCATTGACTTTAATGGATACAGAATCACCCCTGACTAATAAAGCAGCTGTAAAAACAAAGGATTAATAACTGGTTTGATGTAATCTGATTTACCTTCTAGGTCTGCATGGCCTTGTTTTCCTTAGTTATCCTGCCATGGCTGTCCACAGCGTATCTGAAGACTGAATTCTGGATTATAGCCATATGGGGACAGTCCTGCTATGAAGTTCTCATGCATCAGACTAAATATACTAGTGCTTGTTATTTTTTCAAACTATTATTATTACCCTAGCTCTAGGAGCCATCATCATGGTAAAGACTCAGAACAAAGAGGCAGTTTGAACAATGCTGCCAGTAAGAGGTCAGGCACCCCCTTTTCTTCATTAAGCTTTTTCAACTAAGGGACCCTTGGATAGATTTACAAGGAAAAGCAAAACATGGCTCCTCCTTCCTTCACTTTGTTTTACCCTTTCACTTTCTGCTTCTCTTCCCTCTCTTTTTTATTTGTTTATTTTCTTAAGCATTAGTAAAATGCCTGTTGTTTCTCCTGTGTGACTCTAAAACCTGCTATTCCACCTAGTGCAAATAGCATTGAAAGTACCTTTCCAGCAGCATCTCTCAAAAAAGCGCTGCTTCACTGCCATGTGGAAAAAGCTGCCTTCCAACCTCACCTGCCAGCATCATTAGTCCTAGGTATTAGAATGGCCCTGAGCTGCAGGCAAACAGAAGATGGTCTTGCCTTTGGGAGAAGGCAAACAGTTCACCCAGGTTTAACAACCCCCACCCCTTTAGCAAGATCACCACCTTGCATCAGCCATTTCCTTCCTATTCTTCCCCTGATTCTACCCTAATCAAATTAGGTTTTAGTGCTTGTAAGGAACATCTACCAATTTACATACTTTTCTCTGACCTGTGTATGTACACTGCTCTGGAACCCTCCCTCTAAGTTTATAGAGGAGATTTTCATCCATTTCCCCTTAACCCTTTTGCTACAAGTTAACTGCTATCAGCTGTTGTAAAGAGGAGAAGGATCTGGGCATATTAGTTGATCACAGTATGACAATGAGCGACCAATGTGATGTGGCTATGATAAAAGCTAATGCAGTCCTAGGGTGCATCAGGCAAGGTATTTCCAGTAGAAATCAGAAGGTGTTAGTACCATTACACAAGGCACTGGTGATACCTCATCTAAAATACTGTGTGCAGTTCTGGTCTCCCATGTTTAAGAAAGATAAATTCAAATAGGAACAAGTGCAGAGAAGGGCTACTAGAATGATAAAAGGAATGGAAAACCTGCCGTATGAGAGGTGATGAGCTTGGCTTGTTTAGCCTAATCAAAAGAAGGCTGTGGGGAGATATGATTGCTCTCTCTAAATACATCAGAAGGATAAATAGCAGGGTGGGAGAGGAGTTATTCAAGTTCATGACGTACTGCACCGCCCTGCCACAGCCCTGTAATGTGATCTGTGTATCTTTCTAGACCACCTTGTAATGTATTTGTGTGGTTTAATGCAAAATATGTGAGGTATTTTTTCTAATGCTCAGGTCATACTCTATATTATTGTTACGTTAGCATGTTTCCTGCAACATCATGCATGTATACAGATATGAAACATGTCCCCAAATGTATTTCACATAGTTCAAGTAGGAGCAGGCAATCAGGGCTGCAATCACACATCCAGAAGAAATATGCATAACAATAGAGTAGCTCAGTGTTTCCCAACCAGTGTGCTGTCAGGCCTGATCAGGTGTGCCACAGAATTTTTTGAAAAACTACTCAAAGAGATCTGGATTGGCTCATTGGCTCATGAATATTCATGAGTTCATTTGGAAACTATATAGTGGTGTGCCTCAAAATAATTAAAGGTATTAAGGTGTGCCACGGCAGAGGAAAGGTTGGGAACCACTGGACTAACTAACTGTCTATATTAGCCCCTTGGCTCAGAAGGGGTGATCACCCGCCTGCGCCCTTTCTGGAACAAAGTGAATCACTTGACTGCAAGTGTAAGGAGGGAGGAAGGGTGGTTTGAAGAGGGGGAAAAAAAACCACTTTAAACTGGTTAGGAGTTTCTGTGCCAAGATCTCCATCTTGCAAGCAACTTCCAAGACTTGTACCTAACCACATGGCGAAGAACACTTGGCTGCAAAACCGTCATTAGCCAAAGCCTGTGGATTAGCTTGTGATGGACTGTAACAGTGATCTTTAGTTTAGAATGTGAGTTATCTTTTATTTGATTGCAATGAACTCTTTGACTGATTATCTGAATTTGCATTGATTTGCTATATACTCACTTAAAATAGTATCTTACTCAATAAACGCATGTTTATTTTATCTAAAGCAGTTTGGCTTTTGGAAAGAATGAAAGTGTGGATGCCTGACTTAGAGCAAAAGTAAATGCATATCAGTTTCTTTGTTAAACTGATGGACCGGAGTAAATCAGCTTGCAGCGATCAGGAAGGGTCCTGTTCCCTGCAAGTCGGTAGCTCCCGGTGTTGCATCTGGGAGCTGAGAGTGCTGACTGGGGGACCACCTCATGAGTGGACAGTGTGGATGCACTTCCACTGCCTGAGAGCGATTTACATGCAGGAGGCTAGTGTGAGTTGACCTCAGAG
Source organism: Pelusios castaneus (assembly GCA_007922175.1). NCBI lineage: Eukaryota > Metazoa > Chordata > Testudines > Pelomedusidae > Pelusios > Pelusios castaneus. Next base: position 14,604,663 of record ML685808.1, read on the forward strand.
TGGGGGGTTCACCTAGCAAAGCAGGGTAAGTACGGGCTGAGGAGTGGGCCATCGGGGAGGCACAGTGGCACATCAGATTGCAGGAGTGGAACGTCACAAAGTTCCAACACCAGTGTGGACACAAGGACAAATGAATATAAATGGGCCATCAGAGAAATTTAGACTTGACATTAGACAAAGGTTTCTAACCATCAGAGGAGTGAAGTTCTGGAAGAGTGCTCCAAGGGGAGCAGTGGGGTCAAAAAACCTAGCTGGCTTCAAGATGGTTATGGAGGGGATGGTAGGATGGGACAACCTAATTTGGCAATTAACTGTTCTTTGGCTACTAGCAGTAAATATACGAGTGGTCTGTAATGGGATGTTAGATGAGGTGGGTTCTGAGTTACTACAGAGAATTCTTTCTAGTGTCTGGCTGTGAGTCTTGTACACAGGCCCTGGGGTTTTTTGCCTTCCTCTGCAGCAAGGACCATGGGTCATGTGCTGCTGGAGTCTCTGTACCTTAAAGTCTTTAAACCATGATTTGAGGACTTCAGTAACTCAGTCATAGGTTAGGGATCTATCACAGGAGTGGTTGGGTAAGGTTCTGTGGCCTCCATTGTACAGGAGGTCAAACTAGATGGTCGTAATGGTCTCTTCTGACTTTAAAGTCTATGAGTCTAAGGCATTGTTGCTCAGACCACCTTTATAACTACAGGAACTGCAGTCCTAAAATTCTGGATGCAAAACACCATATGGTAATTCGGTTAGGAACCAGGATCCTTTGCAAGAAAGAGAAAGAAGCACTCAATAGTAAGCTTCAGACTGTAGTGTCCTGTAGGGCCCCAAATATTGCTGCTCTACAGGGATAAGGTTTGTGGCACCCAGTTTTATTGACTTTGTAACAAGAATAGCTTCCACTGCCCTGGGATGCTAACGCTCTGGCCTTGTGACAATGGATTAACCCTATAAAAATACTGCAGTGTTCTACAGTTATGGTGCCAGACCCTAAAACAAAGAGTGAATTTGCATTGTTTGGTGCTCTTCTGCTTTCCCAAGAGGAGTCAGGAATTCAAATCCAATATTCCAAAGCTTTGAATCAATATTTGACTAACAGAAAACAAATGTAGTGTGTGACTGCTAATGTGCTGGATTTCAGATAAGGCGCTAGTTAGCTCTGTTCTCCTGGTTGGCCATTTGAGTTCTCGTGGATCATATTCAGGACACGTAAAAGGAATGGCCAGCCGTCAGTGAGTCCCTCAGGCAGTGGGCAGCAAATTTGTTTTCAAAAACTGTTGAGCACAATTGCCCTTTGATGCTGATAGAGAGAAACCGAGACCCTAGGTTGTTGCAGATCTGATGCAGATGTTCCTTTAAAAAGTATGGTGTTCAGATCTAGACAGGAGAAACTGGAAACAGTCATAAAATGCATACACAACATTTTTATATTCCAGTTTTAAAGCATATTTCTCTCCTATTAGGAAAACCTCTGTTCTGGGGCTGGACTTCTCTCTAATACGTGCTTGTTAGACTGAGCTACTCACCAGATGAGGTTCACTCCTTCAGCCCTTCGTCACTGTAGTAGTTGGCCTGCTTTGTGACTAGAGTTGAGGGCTCATTATTGTTCAGGCAAGTAGTAGGACCGCTTCCAAGGCAAGTCTTTGAGGTCATGGATTCCTGCATAAATTACATCCTACGAGAGTCTTCTGATTTCAGAAATGCTGAAGTATTTATGCCGTCTCCCTATTTGCTCACATTCCTGGAAGCCTCAAGAGTTGGCCAGGATTTAGTGATGACCCCTACCCGGTTGTTGTGGCAATTATAGCCTCCTCCTAACTGGGAGTTGTTGGTTTCGCTGAATACACTGTGCTGTAGTTTACATCCTTGCTGTCTCCACAGTCTGTACAATTATTTTTGGTTTGGTAACCAGTCATATGAAAAAAGCTGTGGAAATTTGATTTTCCATCTCATCACAAAGAGCAGCAGCAAGTGTTTTAAAATTGTTTGTGTTTCATGATACTCCTTTGTTGTGGACATAAGACGTGCCTGCAACAGCATTCAATATTCTGTAGTAGTAATACTTTGCACTTATGTAGTGCCTTTCATCCAAGGATCTGAACACACTTTGCAAGCATTGCCTTGATAGGGTAGAAATATTTTTCCCATTTTACAGAAGAGGAAACTGAGGCACAGTGACTCAGAGATGGCAAATTCATGTCCTGTTGAAATTAGTATAATATGAGGGAACTCCACATCCTGCAGGACAGGACCCTACATTGCAGGAAGTTCCTGGCAGACTCAGAAGTAGAAGTCACACTTCCTGATTCTGTGCTGTGCCTAAGTAAAAGACACTCCTTCCTTCCCTGTCCTCTGCCTCCTTTACTGGCGTCCCATCCATGCAGTTATGTATATCGCTATGGCTTTGGTGATTACTGTGTTGCTGGCTAATGGGTAACTAGGGAATTAAAACCGTCAGACCTACCTGTGGACTTCAGGACCTGAAAGTGCTATGGACAGTAGAGAGCTCCAATAGCCATTACTTAGACATAAATGCAGAATGAAAACCACTGCACTATAGCTTCTATCTCTCTGACTACCCAAACTTTTTTTCTCGGGACCTAGTAGAAAAAATAATTTATGCCCACGACCCAACAATTACAACTCGAACAATGCATTCCAGTCTGGTGGTGGTGGCAGTGTGTGTGTGTGGGGGGGGGGGGGGGGGGCGAGGGTTGCTGCGACCTAGTGCCTGAGGGTCTGCAACCCAGTAGTGGGTCCCAACCCTAAGTTTGAAAACCACTGCTATTGTGTAAAGCAGTGGTCTTCAACCTTTTTTGGATCAGTGCCCAGTTTTTCAATATTTTCACATTTGCAGTAAGTTTACTGGCCACCTACATAAATTTATAAATTGCCACTGTCATTAAATTAATTGTTACATTGTCGTACTGTTAATTGTTAATTACAATCTTCAATTCATTTAAATTTTAAACAGTTATTTGAAAGAGGAAATCAAACAAATTTAATTCAAACAAATTTATTCCTTATTCATTCATTATTTATTATCCGGGCCGTCCTTGGGGGGGGCGAATGGGGCAATCACCCCAGGCCCCGTGGTTACGTGGGCCCCGCGCTGTCCTGCTCCCTGCGGGGCCCATGCTGCGGCACCCCTGCAGCTGCGCTTCACCCAGCTCCCCATTGCCGAGCTGGGAGCGCTTCCCCTGGCCCCTGTGCCGGCGCTTCTCCTCCCCGCCCCCAGGGCAGAGCAGAAAGGCCCAGGGGTGGGGCAAGTCCACAGTGCCCGGCCTCCGGGCCGACCTGCTGCACCCTGCCCATGGCCACACCCCATGGGGCCACGGCCGGGGCTGGCCTTGCCCGCAGCATGGCCACGGCCAGGGCGAGCGGGCTGAGCCTCAGCCTCAGCTCCCCGCCGCATCGGCTCCCGGCTGCCCCTTGCTTCCACTCTGGGGCCCAGCCGTGGCTTCTGGGGCCGGGTCAGGGCCGACCGGCCCGGCCCAAAGCACTCCCCTCCAGCATGGGGGGATGGGGCCCCGGCCTCGGGGGGTGGGGCCCCGCCGAGGCAGATTAGCCCTGGGCCCCGCTCCCCCCCTGTTCATTATTCATACATACTTTTTCTAAATTACAGCCAGATGAGCATGGCCATTATCTCCTTAATTTTTGTAGCGCCCACCAAAAATCACAATGCCCACTAGTAGGCGGTATCACCCAGGTTGAAGACCACTGGTGTAAAGCCTGTTTCTCTCAGCCCAAATATTGAGAAGTGCTTGGGTCAAGTGGGATCCCCCTGAAAGGAAACTTGGTTTTCTTTATAGCTGGCTAATAAACTACAGCCAAAGGGTTATTAATATACATTTGGGTAGAACTGTCTTAATTTGGTTACTGGAAATAAACTGAGGCTCTCATTACTCTCAGATCCTGTTCTATAAAGTCTGGATTTAAACCTTTTGGCAGCTGTCTGCTTCCAATATGCAGCCTATGTTGTTTTATTAAGCTCCTAACTGTGGCGATGTTTTATATGTAGGCTCTTCTACCTCTTCTCTACCTAAAATAATTGGAAGACAACAGAGTCCTGTGGCACTTTTAAAGACTAACAGATTTATTTATCGCATGAAGGACTCTGTTGTCTTTCTACAATAGACTAACACGGCTACCCCTTTGGAATTTAAAATAATTGGGAGGCTCAACAGCTATGAATCTATATGAAACAGAACTGATACCTCCATAGAGTAAGCAACTTTCCTTCCTATGTTCTCTGGTTTAACTTTTATTTTCCAATTCCCTCATTCACACTTTCTAATGCAACTAACACTATAGTATCAGCACTCATAAACTAATGCTGTTGGGGAAAATCTGGCCACAGCCCCTAATTCCTCTTTCGTGTAATGTCTCCGCTACAAGATCTGTTGCCAAATTTAGATCAGAGCTACCCTAAAATGTTAAGTTGACCCAGTTATGTCACTCAGCGGTCTGAAAAATCCACACTCCTGAACAAAGTTAACCTCACCAAACCCCTTAGAGAAAGCTAAGTTGATGGAAGAATTCTTCTGTTCACCTAGCTACTGCCTTGGATGGATTAACTAATGCAATGGTATAATCCCTCCTGCTACTATAGGCTATGTCTACACTAGAATGCTAGTTCAAACTAGCCATGACCATGCAGGACACTTGCTTAGTTCGAATTAGTCAGTTGCAGGAAGGTCAATCTGCCAGTTAGTTCGAACTAAGCAGTTAGTTCGAACTAATATGGCCACGTTTGACTTAGTTCGAATTAACGAATCGAATTAACTATTAATTCGAACTAAGCAATCAAATTTATTAGTTTGAATTAAGGAAGCCCTTAATTCAAACTAATGAAAGCCTAGTGTGTCCAAGACTTAAGTTAGTTCGAATTAAGCTTCCTTAGCCATAGTAAGTGGATACACTGAAGGGATGCAGCAGGGTCTAAAGCGCTAAAGCTGTGTCTACACTACAGTTTAGAGGCTGGCATAATTTATGTTGCTAAGGGGAGTGAATAAACCACCTCCCTGAGCAACATAGGATACACTGACATATGTGCTGATGTGGACAACAGTGACAATGGGAGAGCTGCCAATCATGGAGGTGGGTTTATTATGCTGATGAGAGAGTCTTCACTAGCTGTGCAGTGCTGTACATGTAGACAAGCCCTAGGATGTTGTCACATTGTGTTCTGTTCATTAGGGTGCTTAGCAACAGGTTTTCTGATGTCAGTGGAATGTGTGGCTAGTGTTACTGTCTGTCATGGGTTTGCTGTCTAAATGGAGAAAGAGATACAGACTGTTTTTAGCCTCTGTCTTAATTCTCAGTCATCCTTAGTAAAAAGAAGCTGTTTTGCCTAGTGGGTTAATATCTGTCTGTCTGTCTGTCAAACATGGATTAGAGAGCTCTCCTCAGTTCTAATTATAGTTCCATCACTGACTCGCTGGTTTAGGCATGGACAAATCAGTTAGGGCATAATCAGTTATGGGATAGCTTTCAAACATGCTCACCGTTTTTGGGAAACACCCTGGTTTGCCGACTGGCCTGTTGCTTCACAATCATAGAAGATCAGGTTTGGCAGGAACCTCAGGAGATCATGTAGTTTAATCCCTGCTCAAAGCAGGATCAACACCAACTAAATCATCCCAGCCAGAGCTTTGTTAAGCTGGGCCTTAAAAACTTCTAAGGATGGAGATTCCACCACCTTCTAAGGTAACCCTTTCCAGTGCTTTACCAGAGTCCTAGTGAAAAAGCTTTTTTCCTAATATCCAACCTAGACCTCCCCCATTGCAACTTGAGACCACTGTTCCTTGTTCTATCATCTGCTACCACTTAGAACAGCTTAGCTCCCTCCTCTTTGAAATCCCTCTTCACTTTTCTCTTCTGCAGACTAAATAAGCCTGGTTCCCTCAGCCTCTCTTTATAAGTCATGTGCCACAGCCTCCTAATCATTTTCACTTCCCTCCACTGGACTCTTTTTCCAATTTGTCCATATCCTTTCTCTAATGGGGGGGCCCCAAACTGGACATTTCAAACGTAGCCTCACCAGTGCCACTTAGAGGGGAATACTCACTTCCCTCGAACTGCTGGCAATGTTCCTATTAAGGCAGCCCAATATGCCATTAGCCTTCTTGGCAGCTTGTTCACTGTAATCCCCAGATCCTTTTATGCAGAACCGCAGGTTCCAGTTGGTCCCCAATCTGTAGAAACGCATTGGATTCTTCCATCCTAAGGTAGGACTAATCCCTGGGGCATTCCACTTGGTACCAGCTGCCAACTAGACATCGAGTTGTTGATCACTACCTGTTGAGCTCAAGCTAGCTTTCTATCCCATCTTATAGTGCATTCATCCAACCCATACTTCTTTAATTTGCTGGCAAGTATACTGTGGGAGACTGTATCCAAAGCTTTGCTAAAGTCAAGGTATATTATGTCCTCCACTTTCCCCACATCTACAGAGCCAATCAGGTTGGTCAGGCATGACTTGTCCTTGGTGAATCCATGACTGACTGTTCCTGATCACCTTTTTCTTCTCCAGCTACTTTAAACTTAATTCCTTGAGGACCTGCTCCATGATTTTTCCAGGGACTGAGGTGAATCTGACTGGTCTGTGATTCCCCAGAGCCTCCTCCTTTCCTTTTTTAAAGATGGGCACTGTATTTGCCTTTTTTCAGTAATCTGGGACTTCTCTGATCACCAGAAGTTTTCAAAGATAATGGCCAATGGCCCTACAATCACATCAGCCAACTCCCTCAGCACCCTTAGATACACTGAATCCAGCCCCATGGACTTGTGCATGTCTCACTTTTCTAACCAGTCCCGAACCTGTTCTTTCACCACTGAGGGCTGCTCGCCGTCTCCCTACACTGTGTTGCCCAGTATAGTAGGTTGGAAGTTAACCTTGTCTGTGACGAGGCATGTTTTGGCTCCCTGTGACATCATTATGAGTGCAAAAATGAGAGGATGACATGCAGTTAATGCTTGATCCCTGGGTAGGTGGATGGATGCCCCGGTAAGATTAATTCCATTGAGACACAACCAGGGGCCAGTAGAGGTTCTGATTATGCTGAGGCCAGCAGTTGTGTGAGTTCTAAAACTTGGCTCCTGCTCTGCAGATTTTTTTTTTTTTTTTTCCTGCAGGAAAGATACAAAACTAGGCTGCATTCCTTTCCAATGCAGAGCAGCTTTGGATCGCTCACAAATTGCTTGTAAGTTTCCCCATAGTGTCATGTGTGACTAATCTGGCCTCCTTCCTGGGCTTCTCTGTGGTGCTGTCGAAGGGAAATTCTGAAATCACTGCATGTCAGGCACCCTTGAAGGGAAATCAGTGTTGCTCTCTCCGTTTCTGCTTGGGAGGCAAAGGCGCAGCTGCACTGCAAAATGGATTTAGATGTCTCATGTGTTATCTTTGCCATGGTTGATGTATTTGACTCATTAAATGTTAAAAGGAGATGTGCCTTTCATTATAAGCACACCCATTGGAGTCCTCTGCAGGGACTGCTGATGCTCTGCTCTAGATAGGAGTGTTTTCCATTTGTTTTTCTCAGTATCATTAATGTTGTTTGGGCAGCAGGGCGTTCCAGTTCTTAGAACACACCCTCCCTGTGTAATCACTTACTCCAAACTAATCGTAACAAAAGCTTTCTTGCCTCCCTCCCCTAAGGACGGAGAATCTGTGGTTGATCTGAAGTGAGATGTAAGACTTCGTGGCTCTCTCATTCTGGACCTGAAGGTTCCTTTCCAGCCCTTTTCATGATTAGCCATTTCATGGCAGACCCTTCCTGGGCCCAACAGGATGAGCTGTAATAATCCATTGATAGCTGCCAAGGAACATTTAATAGCATGCGCCAGTGCATGGGTACATAATATAGCTTTGTGAGAGCCTTTGATTCAGATAATTTCCATGGTGGCATCAGTTCTTCAAGCAGGAGATGCTCACATAAATTCTGCCTTAGGAATGAGTGAAGACTGCTTCTCACTAGAGAACAGGACTGTCCTCAGCATGGTACTGATGGTACTGATCCACCTGCTAACTTACTCTTATCAGCTCTATTGGGTTAGTTGCTTTAATTAGAATACAGGTCGCCAAAGCCAGTACTTTCCTGTAGTCGAGATTCCTGACCTGGCATTCCGGTTGTTATTATTATTATTATTTTTTAACTGTGTTGTTATATCCTGCCACAAAAATGGATTGAGTGGAATCCTTTGATTGTAAGGCTGAACAATACAAGGGAGTCCAATTGCTGCTTTAGGTATGCACCCATTCTAGGAACTCCTTCTAAATATGCCTGGAATTTAGAGACTGCCTTAGAGCAAGAGTGCTAGCCTCTATCCTCTTCGCACTTGCACACGCTCACAGATTAATAATACTGTGCAGTGCTCTTTCACTTGAGTATCTCAAAATACTCTGCAAACATTAGTTAGCCCTCACAGCCTCCCTGTGAAGTTAGTAATATAATTTTATCTTTCGAAAGAGGATTAAACTCTGGAATCGGGACATTTACCTGAGACAATGGCAGACTCAAGGAATCAAATCCGAGAGTCCTGAGTCTGGTCCTTTGCGCTAACCAATGGACTGTGCTTCCTCAGAATAGCAACATTTCTTTTGAATCAATAATTCTTAATCTAAAATTCAAGGAGTCCTATTCTAGGTATTGAACCCCATTGTTAAGAAAGAGTTATGGTGAATTAACAAATCCTTGCTTAAAACAAGACAAGTTTCACCTGGCAAAGTACCAGCCTAATTGATGCAAATTGTTTTCTGCCAAGGATCCTGCATTGAAAACATGCAATGTGGATTTTATATAGCGAGGCAAATTCCAGCCTACAAGACCTCAGGACTGAGACTTCTTAGATGAGAATCAGGAGTGGGGTGGAGGGGAAGGGGGGAGAGGGTTGTGTTCTCTTTATTTACTCTCATTAGAACAGTGCTACAGACTGTTAATTCCCTGATTCAAGTGCTGATGCTTCTTGTTTGGTAAACTTTTAGCTCACTCTAGCGCTTAGCAGCACATTTCTAACTGTCTGATAGTGCTGCACATTAGGAGAGATGGGATGTCGGAACCAGCCAACAGATGTGACCTGAAAGTGGAAATATCATTGATGACTAAATGGCAGAACAGGAGCTCTGCCATTGACAATAAGGCCCATTGCATAAATACAGGAAGGCGATTATCATTTAAACGACGAAGCAGGACAGTATCTTTTTTTTTTCCTGCAAAGCATCATGCACATCGGTATAAATAGTCGTGTGTGTGTATGAGCATGCATGTACATGCATGCACTCAAAATATATTATAGTGATACAGAAATGCAACAAATCATTTGCATTATTCTAGGGAGATCAAACTTGTGAGGGATTTGATGAACTGTATGAAATTGTCAACAGAGTCTTGTGGCACTTTTAAAGACTAACACAAGACTCTGTTGTCTTTCTACAATAGACTAACACGGCTACCCCTATGGAAATTGACTGTATGAAATTGTGGCACTTTTAAAGACTAACAGATTTATTTATTGCCCACGAAAGCTCATGCGATAAATAAATCTGTTAGTCTTTAAAAGTGCCACAGGACTCTGTTGTCTTTCTACAATAGACTAACATGGCTTCCCCTTTGGAATTTGTATGAAATTGGGCTGAGAGGCAGAGTAGTAGTGACACAAATCCTATTCCTTCTCATTTCAGGGCCAAGTAATCTGATTAAACAAGGAAATTCAACACCTGCTTTTTATTCTAGTTCAACCAAGTGTAAGATGCAAACAGAAGCAAAACTAAAAGTTGCCTGTTATTCTGGGCTAAAATATTAGTATAGCCAAAAGATTTCCCCTCCTTTGATGTAATTTTTGGGTCACAGGGAGGGCAGAGTCTGTCTGGATGGAATGTCCCAAAGTCTCTGATCAAGAGTAAGAAGACTGCTGTTTTTGTTAGTCATGATACTTCCTCTTTTAAGGGAGTGGACTCTTCTGGACTCCAACCTCCAGTTTTCGTTTCGTTGCCCCTTCTCCACTGAAGGAGTCAGCCCATCTCTCCTCTTAATTCCCACTGAATATGGCTCCCTTGAGGACTTGTTGGGGCCTCTGGCCATTAATTAGAGTCACTCGAGTCAGATGCAGCACAAGGCGCAGGCTCCTCCCAGCTCTTATTCCCCGCAGCTTTGCTCCTGTGACAGAGAAAGTTGGGGGAAATGGGGGGCAGTTAGTCCTCAGGTGTTTGAGCAACCCTCATTTTGGTTCATACCATCTTAATTTAACCTTTGGTAAATAAATCTGCCAAGCGTTGCCTGATTTCCACCCAAAATTATAGTACAGGCCAGCATCAAGTTTGGGTTTTGAAATGAAACTTGACAGCACAAAGTCTTGTTATGGGAGTCCTTCCACAGATCAGCCCAGGTTCAAATTCCCCAGATGCTCATGGGCCACAGGCTGCTGTCTTAGATAAAAATGGTTTTAAATAAATATGGGCCTAAAATTCATGGATAAAACCAAGCCCTTTCCTCTTTCTCCCTGGCTAATAGATAAATGTGTCATGATGACAATTCAACTGGAATAAATATTATTTCCACAATAACCACTTCTGAACATGTTTGTTTCAGCAGTTTTTTTGTGGTTTCTAATGTTGCATGTAGTTTTCACCCCTATTTTAGTTGCGGATTCATTATTTCCTTCCAAACACTTCCATTTTGTTCAGATCCTTTCTCAGCCCTGCAAAAGAGGAACAGAGACTTGTCATTTTTCAAAACAATAGGTGAAAATTACATTTTGGGGAGCTCCATATTCAGACTCGAGTTTTACTTCCTGTTTATCACAAAAAGCACAAAGCTGTGCTTTGGTGCCAAAAATTCTGTTATCTTTGGGGGAAACTTGACATGTTCCTCTGTGTGGTCTAGCACTTCCAAGTTTTCATGTGGAATCTGGCCTGAACAATAACATGTGAGGCACTTCAACTGCTCCATGCTCAGGCAGGAATATCCCTGCCTTCCAAAGAATGAGAGCTTGGCAGGGGGAGAGAAAGATGGGACTGTAGTGAGGCATGGTCTAGCAAGGAGCAATTGTGGCTGCCTCAGTACCCACTCTGAGGTGCTTTTTCAGCCTGGAGGTATTCACTTAGCCCAGAGAGAAGGGTTTACGCATGGGAGGTGCTTGCAGGCTTTCCAGCAGCAGAAAGGGAGCATGGTGGAGGTGCTGACAGCTCTGCTGTAGAAGTGGGAAGCTTGCGGTCAGTAACTACTGTAAGGGGGGTGAGGGAGGGTCAGGTTCCCAAATCGGCCCATCTGCTCCTTCTATTCTTGGGTAGTTGACTAGGGATGAGGGAGAGGCTGTTCCTGCACCATTCCCCTTCTCTCCTTCCCAGGGAAGAGAGTGGTCCAGCTCAGGTTCTCCTGTTCAGTCCCTCTAGGCCTCCCTCTCTTGGGATGGGGCTGTTCTTCTCCAGGGTGCCCCATCTGTTATAGGAAGTAAGGGCAAGAGTGCACCCTTTTCCCTTCCCATGGCTCTTAAAACTACTGTTCTTTGTGGCAACTGCAGCTTTTTCAGGCAGCTGCTGCTGAGAGTACAAGTAGCTGAGTGGACCTTTGACCCGCAAACAGGAAGAAAGAGAAGCTGATTGTTTGGGAGGGGGGAAATCCAATTATATAATTTGTTTTTAAATGATCTGGCCTCGCCATACCCTCACCTTTCCATAATTGACATCCATGCTGAGGACATGCTCTACCCCTTGATTTACATTCTCTTCCCCTTCTCCCTCTCTTTGGGTTATTTTATATGCAGTGTGTTTAAATTTGTGAATGCATATTGTGTTCATGGAAGTGAGGGACTGAGAGTGTTGGTAAGAATCAGGCAGAGTATCTTGGGGCAAGTGCTGGTTGGAGGCAGCAATAATATGGCCAGATTCTGTTCAATGCCAGGAATAGTTCAGACAGATGCTGTACAACAGTGGTCCCCAACCAGTAGATCATGATCTACTTCTGAAGGGCAGTTGCCATTGAAACCTGAGTGTTGCTCCATCTACTGGCAAAAGGTTGGAGACCACTGCTGTAGACGATTCCCCATGCAGTTCTGTTAAGGGTTCTCCATCCTGAACTCTGGCACCCTTTGCCATTCCAGTGCTGGTTCCTCCCAGCGTTCTGCTAGTGCACCTTGTCTTTGCAATGGGAAAGTGGGACTTAATAAGGCCATACTGGATTCCAGAGGTGCATTTGTCCAGTGTACTAGCATATTAATCACCACCAAAGCAGTGAAAACAACCACTGGAAGAAGTACATCCATATTTATAGCCTCCAAAATATCTTTTAAAAATAAGAAGCCAATATTGAAGTACTAAAGAGCAGCTAATCTCTGAAATACGTAAGAATTTCAGGTAGGTATTTGGAGGTCTTTTTTCTTTGTTTTGCTCTCCACTAACTTAAGAACAGCCAAATGGATTTCCATGTGGAAAAGTTACAAAACGAAGGTGTGGTGTTAGCAAACCAAGGGCCAGCTCATGCCTAGGTCCTCATACCTCACTTGCATATTGACAGATACATAACTGGAATCAGTCATGCTCATCTGTGTATTAAAATAAGTATTCTCTATAAAAATGAGCTTAGTGTTTAGACTTTTTATTGAATGCTTGTGTGTTGTTGCATGCATTAATCTCACTTATAACATCTCTATCCCACGTTGTAAGATAGTATTTGAATTATTTGCATTGTAAGCCTCTGTGAATGTGTAAGTCACCAGACAGAACAGACATTAATTAGTGTGAAATGCTTGTAACAGAAGGTGTTATGTCCTGCCCCAGGAGAAAGGTGGTTCAGCCCCAGATGAACTATTGTGGAACATCAAAGAGAACAAAAGACTTACTTGATTGCTTTCCCTCCCTCAGTGAAGAAGAGACATGAATTTTTCCCATTAGTTGAATTTGCAAGTTGAAGCGGAAGGTGGAGAGAAGGATAAAAGCCTCTAACAAGAAGGAACTGTATCTTTATGCTGCTTGGACTCCGGGGGGTGGGAGCGAGGGCAAGGATTACTAAGAATAAGCAGAAGATCCCCAATTCTAAGCCTAGGTTAGCCCTAAAGGACATTTAGCGCTTGCATTTTATAGAAGCTTCCATTAGTTTTTGAAACTAAAGATTAGAACTCATTTATATATATAAAATATATATGTTTAATTGCTTTAATCTTGTAAATAAGTCTCTTGTTTCCTTTTCTTCTGTATTAAATCTTTAGATGGTGTATTATAGGATTGGCTACAACATTGTCTTTGATGTGAGGTCTAAGGTGTGATTGACTTTGGGGTAAGCGACTGGTTCTTTGGGTACGGGAGAAACCTGAATATTGCTGTGATCTTTGGTACAAGGGATCATCTATCACATAGGTTAGCTCACCAAAGGGGACTCTTTGGCTATGTCTACACTACAAAAAGTTAGGTCGACTTAACAAAGTGCTTCCCCTAAATGGGGACTTAGTAAGTCAACCTAATAAAGTGGACTTAAGCGGCCACACTGTGCTTAGGTCAACCTAAGGAGTCGACTTAAGGGTTAGGTTGACCTAACCGGCAGTTCTTGTTAAGTCGATCTAAGCTTTCATTAAGTCGACTTAAGGAATTTCTTAAGTCAACTTAATGAAAGCCTGGTGTGGACAGGGACTAAGTTAGGTTGACTTAAGCCTCCTTAAGTTGATCTAACTTGCAAGTGTAGACATAGCCCTTGTGACTCACTCCATATTAAGGCTGTTATAGTGCCTAAGGAGTTCACACTTGATAACTGATTGGTAAAATCTAAGTATAAAACTCACAACCAGTTTGGGGTTTGTGCTTTGGTTCCTAACAGTCTGTCCTGAAGTTGTACCCATGCTCTTGAACCACTGAAGCACAGCTTGTGGAAAAGCTACAAAACTGAGGTGTTTTTGGTGAGATTTATTCTCCATGTAGCACAGCTTTTTAGGCAAAGGGAAATTTTTGGTAGCTAAGATCTGAGCTCTGGAAATCCAGGTTTCTAACAGAAATGTTATGAGAGGCTGATCTACAGCAGTGCAGAGGAAGCGACTGTCAATCCCAATATTTATGAAGTCTGGCCTATTTGCTTTCAAAGAATGCACTCTGTTTTTTACTTGCTTGTAAAGGGTGGTGCAATAAGATATACAAAACATGAGAAATTAATTGTTTTGCTCCAACATGGGTTGGGTGCAACCCTCAATTGTAGAAGAATTTGTTTGTTGTTAGTGACTCCCACTCAAGAATTTTACAAGGAGATAGATTGTGAAAGAGACTGATTTATGGATGGCTCCTATCCAGCGGATGAATTTGGCACTACATCCATTGAACTCTAATGGTTTCAATGGGATTCTGTGATGGTTGCAGCAAAGCTTTATGGGTGCAAATTGAAGGAAGAATTTGGCCTTCTTGGCCAAAATTCTGACCAGAATTATACTGGTGTAAATAGTGACTCCACTTAAATCCCTGAACATTGTCCCACTGAAATTCTTCAACTCTGAAATCAATGGATTTATTTTGAATTTACACAATGAGTCATCAATAAAGTGAGTAATAAAACCTGACTCATAGAATAAAGTACTAAATAGTTTACAGCTGCTAAAGACAAAAACATGTTGATCCTTTTAGACAAGTAAAAGAAAATCTTCAGGTTAACTTTGTAAGTAATTCCAGGTTCATAACAGCATATGGCGTGTGTGTGTGTGTGTGTGTGTGTGTGTGTGTGTGTGTGTGTGTGTGTGTGTGTGTGTGTGTGTGTGTAGTGGTAATTGAGGAATAATAAATAATATATGTTATTTTGTCTTAATACCTGGTTACATGGGTGTAAATGGACATGTTGATGCTTTGCAAAGTCATTTATTCCTAACAATGCACACCCTGGAAATCCAAAAATATAAGTTCAGGAATATTCCATAAAAAACCACTTCTGTTGTGATGATGATGTGGGATATTTTAATCATTGTTCAAAAACTGTTTCTATTTTTTAAATGTAGTAAATCGAATCCCTTAGCAAGAATCCCCTCTTTCTTTGCTTCCAAAAATGCATCCTTGCACCCACAAGATAACTGCAATGTCCAGTTGTTAAAAGTGCTGCCTTATTTTGCTCCTTCTCTGGGAATAATTCTTTTGCAAATACATCACTGGAAACAAACAGATAGAAGTCCGTGATTGGAGTTTCTTAGCCTGTGATTGTGTTGTCCATGAATATCCTGTCATGGATTTCTTTCCCCTTCATACTATAAATCTCTGAGCACTGTGAGATGTAAGCTGGCTCCAATGAAACTTCCATTTTTTGGCATCCATGAGAACTAATACTTCTGTATGCAGGGAAGGGCAGCTGATTCAACCCAAGCTCCTCGACTCTAAAGTTTCTCTGTTCTTATGTTATGTCGAGAGTCCATTAAATCATCTGACAGTGACATGAATCACCACTTACAGCTATAGGGGTTGGGGAATCACTGAGAAGTTGAAATATTTCATTGCCTTCCATACCCTCTCTCATTGGGGTAGTTTCACCCAGGGCTTCTGTGCACCACAAAATTGTAGTCTCCCTCAAGATCAATGATTTGTTCAGAGGACCACAGTACTGCAGCTTTTCCAGTTACCCCAATGCAGTTTTAAATCACACCCCCCACCCCGAACTAGCATAATCTTTCACACACCCAACTCTTCTACCGTGAGCTAGCTGTCATTTTTTAGTTTCCACACACTTTCCCTGCTCCTCCTTAAAGCACCCTTGTGACAAGGGCACCAACTTGTTAGGCAGGTTTTTGTTATAAAGTTTATTCACTATTCAATAAGAAAAGTAATTGGATGTGTGTAGTAACTGCTCCAGTACATCACATGATACTTGTGTTTATCATGTCTTATAACTATCCTTGTAGTACTAATGTGTAGGACATAACAGATTTTTCTCTGTGGACCTGAAAGCATTTAGAAAGGTGGGCAAGCATTATTATCCTTGTTACATTTGGTGAAACTGATGATGTTAGGCAAATTGCCTCAGATTACACAGAAAATTAGTTCCAAAGGGGTAGCTATGTTAATCTAGTTCAGCAAAATAAACAAGGAGTCCTGTGGCACTTTTAAAGACTAAGAAATGTATTTATCACATGAGCTATTGTGGGAGGAAATCCATCAGATGTCTGACGAATTTTACAGAAAATTAGTGGAACTAAAATCCAACTTCTCCTGATAGCTCATTTTATGCCTAATCCACTCGAACAGAAATTCCCAATTTGTGGTCCAGGGATCACTGGTTGCCCGCAGACTAGCATTTGCTGATGGTTTTCAGAGAACTGGATAGTCACATAGTGCTAGTTCCTCCTCATTTCCAGGTGCTTAATTGCAGGATAAACCAACTCAGAAACACACAAAAACTTTACGAACATTACTTTTCCGTACAAGCAATTGTAGACGCCACAAGGAATAAAGAGTGGGAAAACTGGAGTCTGTGAAATAAAAATGCAGTGTGATCTAGAAAAAGTTTGAAAACTGTTTCAGTAGATCAATGCCTTCCTCTTCAATGGAGGTCTCATCACTGGATTGAAAAGGTACAGTAGAGCTGGCTCAATGACTGTGTGCCCCTTTAATGCTATTTCGGTTACTTATGTGTAGCGTGTGCTCAGCCCTCACCAACTGTAGCTACCTTTTTATTTTATCCTGCTGCGTTCAAAGAGAAATGTTTTTCCATAGTCATGATCTATTGTTCCCATCCATTTAGTCTTCCCTTCTATTGGTGCAAAGAAAGAAATGTTCCAGGTTTCTGCCTTCCCCACCCCCTACTTCTCTTTTTGTTAACATTCATAATTTGTGTCTAAAAGGAAAGCTGTTGTGGGTGAGCTGAATGAGGAAATTGCCTGTTTTGCTCCACAAACCATGTTATTGCTCCTGTGGGAAGGCAGCAAAGTGGGTAGTTAACTTTTTTGTCCTTTTTTTTTTTTAAAGTTGGTTTTAACTAAGAAAGTTGTAAGCTCTTACTCATACTGAATGTCAGTTTGGGCAGATACGGATTTTTCCTCAGTCCACCTTTGACTTGTGTCTTCAGCTGCTATCTTTCTTAAAGCTTGCTAAATTAGTACGGCTGTTATATGTTTAGGGTACTATTCTTGTCTTTTCACACTTACTTTGCACTAGATTGAATTTAAAATAAGGACTGTAAGCCTGAATGCACAAAAGAAGCTAGGCACCTAGAAAATCAATGCCATTTGCAGGCTGAGGGAGGAGGCTGAGATCCTGTAGTGAATGTGAAGAGAGAGTTCACATAAGCCAGAACAGAAGGGAAGAAGCTGTGTAAACTAGCGAATGAGAGATGCCAACCAGAGGGATACATGCTGCTAAGCCCTCCCCCTATCTTGGAGACAAGGTGCCAAGTCCATGCTGCAGGGAGATGCCTGTCTCTGCTTGGGCTTCCCAGCTGCACACCCTCTCTTGGTGGTAGGCAGCTATGCTATTATGAAGGAGCTAGAGTGAGAAGAGGAGGTGGCACTCCCTTGTAACTTTTAGCTCAATGGTTAGGGTACTCACTTGGGATGTGGGAAACACCCCAGTTCATGTCTCCTTCTCCACCTGAGTGGGAAGAAGGGATTGGAACAGGGATCTGTCATCTTCCAGATGAGCGACTCTAGAGCCTGCTGGTTAGAGCATCCTCTTGCTTGGGTGAGCTGTCACT
Source organism: Pelusios castaneus (assembly GCA_007922175.1). Lineage (NCBI taxonomy): Eukaryota > Metazoa > Chordata > Testudines > Pelomedusidae > Pelusios > Pelusios castaneus. The sequence continues at coordinate 14,622,296 of ML685808.1, forward strand.
AGCTTGCTCTCTAAAATGACTCAAAGAGCGAGAGCACAAGCATGGTGCTCTGTAGCTTGTTGGTTAGACCAGTGGTTTTCAAACTATTGGTTGGGATCCAGTACTGGGTTGCAGCCCTTTAAGTACTGGGTCCCGGCACTTCCTTCTGCCACTGACAAAAGAATGGAATGCATTGCTCAGAGATGTAATTGTTGGGTCATGAACATAAATTATTTTTTTTTCAACTGGGTCCCAAGAAAAAAAAAGTTTGAAAACCATTGGGTTAGAGCACTGACCTATGAGTTGGGAGACCCAGCATCCACTTTCCTTACATCCCAGGTGAGCGTCCTAGCTACTGCCTAAAGGTTGAGGGAAGTCCTCCTCCTCCTTATTACCCTTAGCTGTTTTGTGTGAAAGAGGTGCCCTCTGAGCATGCCTGTAGGATTGGGATCCCCATGGGACTGAGGTGGATGAAGGTCTCTCTTCTTATTTGTGAATTGCTCTGGAGCATAGACAGGAGATGGCACCTGACCACTTGGAATAAGGCAGCAGTGAGCATGCCCAGAGGCAGAAACGTAGGAGCCTGGGGAACTTTTAGTGCAAAAGCTTTTAGTCTTCAAGTGAGTTTAGGCATCTTTGGAGTTCAGCAAGGGCTTTGTGCGCCACAGTGGCACCTAAAGCAAGGACTTAAGCTTTTGTATATTCAGGTTTTAGTGCTTTATACATGCAAGTGGCATCTGCCATTGACCTTACTCTGTATGATTTATTTATTTATTTATTTATTATGCAGTTACTGAAGTTTTAGTGTGATGGAAAGAGAGTAGATGGGCAATTAGGACTCTGGGGTTTTATTGTCAGGTCTGCTACTGAGTTGCTGTTAGAATGTGGGCACCTCTCTATACTTCCATTTTCTAGTTTGTAAAATGCAGATAATAAAGTTAATTGATTGTCTTGCAGGGATTTTGTGAGGCTAAACCATGTAAAGTGGTTTGATATCTTTTTAATATATATGCATTATTAAACCTAGACAATTGTACAGACAGTTGGGTCTCGATGTTTTTGAAGTAGATCCTCTACATTGATGATTTTGCACATTGGATTTATAAAAATTATGCTTAAAATGTTTCTTTTTAACTATGTTGTGCTCATCTGTATGTTATGAGTGCCTAACCCCATGGTATTATATGAGGCAGGTCAAACATGGGCTTCCACTTCCCATTTAATTGATGAAGAGCTACTAATGATTCTTACAGCTTTAACTAGTGGGTTATTTTTAGTTCTGTATTTTACGTACATGGGAGTTGCTCAAATATTTCAGTAATTGAGGACCATCTAAGTACATAGAAAGAAACTTACCAAATGTCACCTTCTTTTGAGGAATGTCAAGTTAAATTAAAATCAGCTGCTGCAGAATCTCATGCCTCATTTACAATCGAGGAATCTCTCTGTGATGCCCCATGCTTAAAATGACAAGAGGATTTCCAATGAGAGGCTATCAGAAGAATGTTGATCTGATTCTATAGCTTCAAAGTGGATTTGAAAGCGTTTAGCTTTCACCTTTCCAGAAATAGGAAGAAATTTCATTCTAATAATAACTGAGGGTTCCTCTGGAGTCTGGAGCCTCCCTAGTGATTCTTCCCACAATGCGAGATGCAGTCTGTGGAATTGTTTGGTCATGAGCTCTTTGCTCCATCTACCAGCAACTGGAACTGGATGACCGTGGATTTGTCTCAAAATTGCTCTGTTCCATTTATTCTTTCTGAAGCATCTGGCACTACCCACTGCCAAGAGATAGGATACTGGTCTACATCGACCATTTGTCTGAGCCAGTATGGCCATTCTTATGCTAATAACTGATTGATTAAATATCAAGAAATTAAGTCCATAATTAATGAGTTTAAATGCATAAAAAGTCAAGAAATCATAAAGCTACAGAAAATTGGTTATTTTGCATATGTATAACATTTTGCATTACTGTTGCGTGGTTTTAAAATTTATGTCCTGCCACATATGGTATACATTCCATCCAGATATGATGATAAGAGAACATTATGGTTCCATATTAAAGCCAGTGGTGTACCAATGTTGTGGCAGGGGGGAGACATGCGGAGGCAGGCCTCCAGGCACTGGCTTGCGGGGGCGGAGGGGTGTGCCAGGCTGACCCTTCACAAAGCACAGGAGGAGGGACGCAGGAGGCTCTGAAAAGCAAATATGGCTTGGCCCCTGAGTGCTGGACATTCTCAGCATGCCACTGAATAAAGCTCGCAGTAGCTAGGAAATACAAAAATTAAATTCTGCCTTCTTGGTTTATAGATAGTACTTCAGTCTTCAGTATGATAGCAGCTTTTTTATGTGATCGTAATTTGTTTCCAATTTCTTCATCCTGTTTGCCAGTGTAATGCAAAGTTAATACTTTCTTGGAGTAATTTGTATTGATAAGCATTTTATTTTACAAGACTCCACTACAGTAGTATGGACTGTAAAAGCTTCATTGATATAACCAACATGACCACTAACAATGACCAGACTTAAGCACCCTTACATTTTGGTAAGGGAGATGTTGAAATCTGGATTAGAATGTTGTGATTTATTGTTCTTTCTAATTATTAGTATGAAAAAAGGTAAGGCTCCTCAGCCGTCACTAACTATAGCCTGTGCCTGTTTAGAAATTCATGGTGCCGGCAAGGAGCCTAATTCTCCTTGTTCAAAAAACAAAAAAAAAATCTACATTAATGATTAGATTGAAATATTGGGTCTATGACACACATTTGTACAATTCAGATTCCATCCACTGGAGGGCAGTGTGCTGTAAAAACACACGCAAATTCATGACAGTACCTTATGGAAATTTTTAATGTTGCATTTCAAAGTAATTAAATTATTTTTGTAACTGTCTGACATTCATTACCCAATCACCAGTTCTTTGTGATGGTATGTAACTCACATTATCCTGTGCCAGTGTTTGAAAGAAGAGAGCTTAGACCTCCTACTGAAAAAATAAAATAAAATTATATAACTCTGAATTGTGAAACAACTCTCATGATTCACCATACACTATGAAGAAAAATAGGCCTAAAATGTTTCTGACCAAACCGATCTTTTGGTACAACTCCACTGAAGCTGGTGGAGTTGTGCCAGGAGGAGTTGGAGCCCTTCTGGACTGAAACAAAGCCATAGTACATTTCCTGCATTAGAACAGTAATTAAATTTTGTATGCTTTTTGAGGCAATATCCTTGGCTTGAAAACAGAAAATTCTTCCATCTGTCTCTTAGGCTTCCCACATATTTTATGGGATCATGTGAAAATAGAAGAGATGCTGGAATCTCTGTTCCAGCCTCTATCATTTTCATGCAGCCTCACTGCTTAGGCATGAAAGGGCAGGGAATATAGAACAATAAATTTAGCAAAGATAAATCTTTGTCAAAGAAAAACTAATGACTTTCCATTTAAAAGAAGAGACATGGTCATTTTCTGTGCAGTCCAACTGGGATTTTGATAGGGTTTCCCATACCATTCTTGTCAGCAAGTTAAGGAAGTATGGGTTGGATGAAAGGACCATAAGGTGGATAGAAAACTGGCTAGATCATCGGGCTCAGTGGGTAGGGATCAATGGCTCAATGTCTAGTTGGCAATCAGTAACAAGCAGAGTGCCCCAAGGGTCAGTTTGGGCTTGGTTTTGTTCAACATCTTCATTAATGATCTGGATGAGGGGGTAGATTGCATGCTCAGTAAGTTTGCGGATGACACCAAGCTGTGCGGAATGGTAGATACACTGGAGAGCAGGAATAGGGAGACCTAGACAAATTGTAGCATTGTGCCTAAAGAAATCTCATGAGGTTTAACAAGGATGAGTGTAAAGTCCTGCACTTAGGAGGAAAAACCCCATGTAATGCTACAGGCTAGGGACTGATCGGCTAAGTAGCAGCTCTGTAGAAAAGGACCTGGGGATTATGGTGGACAGGAAGCTGGATATGAGTCAACACTGCGCCCTTGTTGCCAAAAGGGCCAAGGGCATATTGGGCTGCATAAGTAGGAGCGTTGCCAGCAGGGGTGTGATTATTCCCCTCTATTCGGCACTGGTGAGGCCACATCTGGAATAGTGTGTCCAATTTTGGGCTCCCTGCTACAGAAGGGGTGTGGACAAATTAGAAAGAGTTCAGAGGAGGACAATGAAAATGATTAGGGGGCTGGGGCACATAATGTACAAGGAGAGACTGAAGGAACTAGGCTTATTAGGTTTGCGGAAGAGAAGACTGAGGGGAGATTTGATAGCAACCTTTAGCTACTTGAAGGGGTGCTCCAAAGAGGAGGGAGCCAGGCTGGTCTCAGTAGGAACAGAGGACAGAAAAAGGAGCAATGGTTTCAAGCTGCAGCTGGGAGGTCGAGGTTGGATATTAGGGAAAAAAATCTTTCTCACTAGGTGGGTGGTGAAGCACTGGAATGCTTCACCTAGGGAGGTGGTAGAATCTCCATCTTTGGAGACTTTTAAGGCCCAGTTAGACACAACCCTGGCTGGGGTGATTTAGTGGGAGTGGTCCTGCTTTTAGCAGGGAGTTGGACTTGATGACCTCATGAGGTCCCTTCCAGCCCTAAGATTCTATGATTCTATGGGCTGTATCTCTACACTCTTTCGAGCCAGTTCCAAACCCAAATCAAAATAGCCCTGTCTTGCTTTAAATGCTTTCCACTGATTTGGCCCTTCCTCCCTCTGATCTCTTAGTCACCTGTTCCTCAGCTTGTTCACTTTGTGCCCTCAGTTTTAGCCTCATTCCTTCCCTCCCCCAATCTGCTTGTCATTCACTTCCCACAGCGGGGGTCACTTTCTGACTTCCGTAATCTGTTTAGGAGCCACCAAATTGCATCTCACCTTATAACCTTTCATTCTCTCTTCATCTTATTACTGATCTCCTCTGAAAAGAATTTGGTAATGCTGTGCATGAAGACTGTTGTATAATCCATGGCTATGGCCTTGGATTGCGAAGTTTTGACCTGTTTCAGATAAATGTCTTTTGGATTCTCCTGTCTGTACTGACTTTAATGAGCTATCATTTATATAGAAGAGTCAGCTGCCAAAATCGTTCCTCTTTTATTTGTCATTAAATATGTCCCTCATAATAATAGATTCAAGACTGCTCTTTCAGTGCATATATAATATATGAGTAATGTGTACTCAGCCAAGGCTCTGAACATGTGGAGTCCAATAACATGGGTCTGCTCAGAATCTGGTTTTCATTAAATGATCTCTGTCTTCAAGAGACATTACAGACATTAGCAATAGTTTTTTTCCCCCCAGCTTCATTTGTTTCTTTTCTAAACCTTATATAATTGTTACCGTAGAGCTAGTTTTTAAAACATGAGATTCCACGTACCATCTCTTTGACACATGTGGAACCCATGACAAAATCAGGCTCATAATCACAGAGACCATTCATTCTCCTTTTGTATAGACAAGTCAAGTTTTACAAAATGTGAATACTGTTTGTCAGCATATTGGGGGAGGGGGCAGGGGATAAGGGGACACTCTTCAGTTTTTCACTCTCCTTTGACTATCAAACCACCCGTGGAATATAGTTCAAATGCCCTATATTACTACTTGTGTCTGTTCAGATTATGACTACTTTGGGGCAGCTTTGTATGTGCTAAAGCTTGTAGTAGACTTTTGGGTGTTGTATAAATAATAATACCTACCTCTGTACTTTTCACTGTTAAGTCTCAATGTACTTTACAGAGGAATAGCATTATGTCCATTTTACAGATGGTAAAAATGAGGCACAGAGAGGTTAAAGTGACTCAATCAACAGGCTAATGGTCGAGCTGAGAGTAGAACTCAGATCTATTGAGTTCCAGTCCAGTGTGCTCTTCTGTAGGCCATACTGCCTAATAAAAAACAGAAGAATATGTTTCTCTATAGGTTATCAGTCCCCTAAATCTATCATTTTTGCTTTGGAATGGAAACTGCTACTGATAGTCTCACTTTAGTAAATAATTCTCCCCTGAGTTGCTGTAAGATTCAAATACACAGTTTATTACTCTGAGGCTATGTACACACAAGAACACTTGTCCCGCAATAAGTTATTGCAGGACAAGGAAAGCGCTATAAATATAGCGCTTTCTCGTGTACACACATGCTGTTTCTTTCGCAAAGGAGCATTCACCGTGTGAATGCTCCTTTGCGAAAGAAGAGCAGTGCATGGTGGGCACCTGTCCCACCATGCACTGCCCACAGCCAGCCCCCTAGCCCAACTGCAGGGCTTCCG
>ML685808.1:14628932-14673558 GCA_007922175.1 Pelusios castaneus
GCGCCGCGGCTCCTGCTGACAACCGGAGCCCGGGAGCTGAGCTGGGGGGCTGGCTTGAACCAGCGTGGGCAGCCGGTTCGGGCCAGCCCCCTAGCTCAGTCCAGGGGAGCTGCCAAAAACACTCAATTTCACTGCTCTGCTAGAGCAGTGAAATTGACATATTTGACAGCTCCAATGTCCCAGAGTGGCCTCGTTTGGCACTCTGGGACATTTCCGGAGGCCGTCTATTGCGCAAAATGAGTACACACGAGCATTACCGCGGAACAGCTGTTCCGCGATAATGCTACCACTCTGGTTTTGAGTAGTTTAACTCAACATTAACATTACCACGCAACAGAGAAATTGATTGTGTGTACTCAATTGGCTTTATTGCGTGGTAAGGAGCCTTACCACGCAATAAAGTGATCGTGTATACATAGCCTGAGATTTGGGCTTAATGTGGAATAACCAGCAGACTGTTTCAGATATCAAGCCCCTTGCTTTAAAATACTCATTGCTCTTTTCTCTGTCTCTTTCTCTGTCTGTTTCTATAGCTCAGACATGTGCGAGATGTGTGAGACCTTGCTGTATCCTAGTAACATAATACATATTTATAAGGCTGTGTAAAAACTCTCCCCTTGCGCTGTTTGTCCCAAATGATTCTATTTTGTAATTGACTGGGACTTAAGAGAGACTCCCAGTGTTTAATGTGTAAAGAAAAAGGTGCTGGGGCTCAAGCAATTTTTTTTTTAATAACTAATGCAGCAAGTCCTGAGGCGCGGGGGTTTGAATGCCAAGCCTAGTGGTGATTGGGCTCCACCCTGACACAAATTAAGCCCTGGACACTGCCCACTAGGCGAGGCCACCAGATGTTCCTGGGCTATCAGAATTTGCTGTCACTCCTATTATGGGGGGGAAAAACTGCAGGGTCACCTGAAGTTTCAAGTCAGGTGCCATCAAAATTCCAGGAGTCACCTTCATCCCTAGTATAAATTTAATTAGATGAATGCAGTCATAGAAAAAAATACCTGTTGGGGAAATTTTAATTTAAATTGATGCACAACATCAGCTTTGCTTCTTGAAGCATATTAACTTGGGAGTGAGGTGTGAGGGAGAGAGACCTGGCAGTCTACGTGGCTATGTGACAAACGTAGGGTCTAATCCAAAGCCTTCCATTTGACTTCAGTGAGTTTTGCATAAGGCTTATTGTGCATAAGATGCTGTCTTTACTGCTGCAGCTACTTAGTGCATAAGATACTATCCATACAGCGCTCCATAATATCTACGGCTATGTCTACACTTGTTAATTTAAGTCGACTTAGCTAAGTCGACTTAACAAAGTTGACTTAGCATGTCCACACTCAAAATTTAAGTTGACTTAGAGGGGACCCTACCAAATCGACCTAGAGCGTCCACACTGGACGCCTAGGTCGACTTGTAGGGGCTAGGTGGACCTGGGACATGTCCACGGTGGCAGGGGGGGCACCCCTTGCCAAGTGCCAGGGTGCTCAGCCTCTGCCCCATTGTACCTGGGTACAATAGGGCGAAGGGGGACAGGGACCTTGGCAAGGCATAGGGGCAGGGTGGGAGGGCATGCCAGGCTGTGGCTGTGCCAGGCACCCTGGCAGGGAGGGCAGTGGGGAAGCCCTAAAGCCCCCTAAGTCGACTTAAAGTCGATTTAGGGCTACTCTGCGTCCACACTGGCTAAGTCGACTTTCTAAAGTCGACTTAGCCAGCAAAGTCGACTTAAAATGAGGTTTTATAAAGTCGACTTAATTTTTCCTTATGTCGACTTAAGCAGCTGCTTAAGTCGACTTAAGGAAAGTGTAGTGTGGACGCAGATTAAATTAAGTCGACATAAGCAAACTTAAGTCGACTTAATTTGTAAGTGTAGATGCACCCTGCTGGTGTTGCCCTCACAACTCACTATAGGGGCAACTGTCAGGTATTTGACATCAAGAATGCTGACTGCATCCACACCGTTGTGGCTTTACACATACATGCTATTTTTTGCATTCACAGAATTGAAACAAGGTTAGGGCCCCTTTTAAAAATCTGTCCATTATGTTTTTCTGTTTGTCTTCTGGTAGCACCCCAGTGTTCCACAAGGAGGAGAGCTAACGTCTTTTGCAGTCTCGTGCTCTAGGGCCTGTCACAAGAGAACACTGACTCTGTGCAAACAAAAGATAGCTTCAGCATCTTGGAACTCCAGAGTCCTTGTCAGGCTGCTGAAGAGGTGACCTGTATTGAGATAACCCTGCTATCAGTGCTCAGTGTTACAGAACTTTAATTGCTCAGTCAAAATGATTCAGGAGATGGAAGGCGAAGCTCCCACTCTGTTATGTTTCAGAGAGGCTCAAGAATGAGTCTGCCAGGATGGAAACCTGGCATAGTCCATTGCAGATGATTAGGACTGTTAGAGAGCTAGTATACAGACTTCCTGCAGTTTGGAAACTAAACTTTCCTCTGGAACTGGCGGTTACTTTCACTACAGCTTTTTCTTAACCTTTGCTATCATTTTTCTTTTGTCCATTCTGTCATTTAAGAGAAACGAAATGATGCCATATGAAATGTTTTGGAATCTTCCCTGCTTTCTCTGCCATATTTCTAGTATTGGTAGGGCCACTGCAATGGCTGCTAAACTAAGGGAGGAGGGGACAACGTCTTTGCTGAGATAATAGGCACAGAACTTGTTCAAATGACAAAAGCAGACTGGAGTTGGGAGGTGGGATGGTGACTGTGTACACTCACTGTTAAAGCCATTCACAGACACAGATTCTGTTAAAGGATGGAAATACATCTCCATAAAGAGAAAGATATGTGTCTTTCTCTTTTCCTGCACCAAGCAAAACAATTTTCAATTGCTGTATTTAAAGGCCTACTATCTTTTTTTAAATGTTTAAGCTCATCAGTGAACTGGTTTAGTACACATCCACTTGTATTTATTTCTGCTTCAATCTTTGCAAATAAAGTTTCAGTACAGACTAATTTTTACAAAAGGAAAATGTAACTTAAACCAATTATACTGTGTTTTTCAGTTAAATTATTGTTCCTGGATTTTTCAAGTCCCCTTTCCCGCACTGCCCTCCAACCCCAGCTATCTATTTAAAAATGGCAAGAGCAGCAGCACTTTTCCAAATGGTTTTTAGGGCTCAATCCTGCACTGGCACATGAGCTGGAAAAAGGGTGCAGCAGTCTCCTTTGAGTCCTTTCCAGACTGTCTTGAGTGGCCAGCCAAAATCTTTCCATGGCTCACATGACTGTGCTGGAAGATGTACACAGCTCACGGGCCAGGACACATGCTATGACTGGAGGCGTGGGGTTTTTTTTATAAAAGGAGGTGGGTTGGCCCACGAACCACTGAACTGGCCAGCTGTATCAAGTCCTGGTCTTCACTGACAGGATTCTTTGGAAATGTGGGTATGCAGGACAATGTTCCTTCTTTTAGTTCAGGCTGTTGATATCCAGGCTGTTTAGTTCAGGCCTTCATATCTTGCACTGTAAGTTCATTCCGCAATACAGTAGATTGCCTTTTTGCAGCAACATCTTGGAAGAGCAGCTGCCGCTTATGAGCAGAATTTCCCCTGGGAACACTTTCCCTACTATGAATTGTCCACTCAGTAACAGCAATATAGACGCCGCTGCATAAGAGCAACTTTTGTGATGTTGTGATGTCACATCCAGGGTGGAGACTGGAGGGGTGGGTTGATGTAGAGTGTTCCCCCCCAAACTGTATCTTCCCCTCCCAATCCTGGCCCTTCAGCACAGCCCTAGGTCATGCAGCCCTTTTCACTTGCCCTGTCTGACAGAGCAAGCATGGAGAGCAAGTGAAAGGGGGCATTTGGGGAGAGGGATTTATTGAGGCGAGGGTGAATCTGGACTCAGGGGAACAGCAGAGGCTCAGCTGAAAGTTTTCATCCTCCTTCAGTGTCTGGCTTGTAGGCAGCGGAGGGGTGTTGCTATTTTGCACTGAGGTGTATTGGGGACCCCCTCTCTGTTCACTGAGCTGTCCCTTCCGTTTCAGTTACCAGTTGTGGGTGTGCTGTTCTGCAGTGGGGCATCAGGTGACCCTCCCTCCCTAGGGCCATGTTCCCCCTCTTCCATCTCATCTGCCTGTGTTAGGAACCATCCCTTCTCCACTGCAAGCTACACATGGTGCCCTCCCCAGCCATCTTATCCCTTGCCAGGTGGCACGTGAAGATGCCAGGCATCCTCAGCCTGTCCTCGGCAGCTGTGCTTGCTCCGCAATTTTGTCAACCAGGGGCTTCACTGCCAAAATCAGGGTTCCCCTGCCCCATTTCTCCCAAACGTGGGGTTCTCCTATCCTACGCCCCAGCTCCTCCCTGTAATGTGGCTGCCTCACCTCTTCTGAAACTCCCTTAACTCCTCGTATGCTTTTGGGCGAATGACATGCCACATAATAGCAACAGCCACTTAGGAGCAACATAGCAAAAGGGCACCAATCTATTGCAACTAACTTGTGTCTACTGTACATATAAATGAGAACTAGTTGGGTTGAGATCATGGAATCATAGAAACTGGAAGGGACCATGAGAGGTCATCGAGTCCAGTCCCCTGCACTCACGGTAGGACCTTTAAGCCATCCCTGACAGGTGCTTGTCTAACCTCCTCTTAAAAACTGCCAATGATGGAGATTCCACAACCTGCCAAGGCAATTTATTCCAGTGGTTAATCACCCTGACAGTTAGGAATTCTTTCCTAATGTCCAACCTAAACTTCCTTTGCTATAATTTAAGCCCATTGCTTCTTGTCCTATCATTGACTGTTAAGGAGAACAATTTTTTTGTGTTGCTCTTCTCTGTTTGTCCACATCTTTCCTGAAATGAGGTGCCCGGAACTGGAACAATACTCCAGTTGAGGCCTAATCAGGGCAGAGTAGAGCAGAAGAATTACTTCTTGTAATTGGGGACATTTGTTGTAGATGGGGGACATTTGTTTGGTTTTTTTGGGAAGACATGGTGAGCATAAAGTTGCTCCTTGTATTAGGGTGTATGTCCACTTTTGGTTGTTTGAATTTACAATCTGTAGGTTTGTTTAGTTTCCCAGAGGCTAGTAGTTGACCGGGAAGCTGTGATTGTCACAGCACCTCTGTCTGACCTGGCAAATACAACAGTTTCATTCAGATGTCAGCTGAACTGCCAACACCTGTGGCATTGTCACGCCAGGTTTTGGTGGTGCAATACATTGTACTTGAGGCCACATCTTCAGATGTATCAAGAAACTGCAGCAGACATTGGTAAGCAGTGTTTCTTTCTGGGAGAGGATGGTATTAGTGGTGCAAGATACACACTGGCTGCCTATTGGTTCCCAGATGGAGTTATTCAAGGATACACTTTTTAGTCAAGAGAAATATCCCTGTCCTTGAGATGTTGAGCTGGAACACAGCCACACTTCAACTTGATTCAAGGCAGGAAAAGAGGATTTCAGGGAAAGCCGTTAAAGTTATTGAGAGAGATGAAAAATTGGATATCTGCATCTGTATGTCAGTCAAATTTAAAGGCATAGAGGAGAGAAGTTGGTGTGGGAGAGAAAAGGAGTTTGCCTGAATGAAAACTGAATAAGGGCCTCTCAGATGTGGCCTAACGTATGTGAATTCCTAGGAGCTGAAAGTGAGTTAGTTGCGCAGGCTTTCCATCGAGTCAATGACATCACTTTGTGCTAGAGTTCACCAGTTCATATTCTCTCTCAAGGCTTTTCTAGCAGCTGGTAATTAAATAGCTACATTCAGGCTTTGAATCTCCGCATTCAAGACCTACGAGTTGGCCCCTTAGAGGAAACTGCTGAACAAGGCTTTTGATTGGAAAGAAGAGATTTTATGCTTTCTTGGTTTCCATCCATCTCATGACTTTAGGGCTTTCTCTCATGCCTATGAAGAAGCCTTTCTTCTCTTGGCCTGGGACAGGATTTTCAATCTTGTCCCCATGGTCTGCTGATTGCCCACAAGTTTCTAGAGCGGCACAGTGAAGCTGAATCATCACTATAACCCACAAAACAAAAGATACATAGAATAAGCCCCCCAGCGCCCCCGTTGCTATTTCGGTGGTGTGTCCTGGCGTTGTCTGATTGGCAGGAGAGGTCACGTTCCCAGGTTCCGAAGCTACTGCTGCCGCACTTGTCAACAGTGGCAGGCCCAGCAGGATCCAACTTATCAGGTTAAGACAATGTGAATGACTCAGGACTCGTCTTCTGCCGCTTCTGCTTCCATTCCTGCAAAGCATGCTCAAATTTACTTAGCAGTGTTCATGACCATCTGGACCCGTCACCAGACATATCCATTTTTCACCCCAAAGCAAACAGTTATTAAGGTCACCTAGGGTATGTCTGTGACGGGATGCACATCTGTGCAGCCCTTGGGCGTGACCTGTATAATCTTTCTGTTCAGTTTTGCAGTGTAATTGCGTTATTTGATGACAATTACGCTATACCAGGTTCCTCTGTGAATGCTCAGAACATGTGCCACGTGATTACCAGGGTGCCATGTTCCCTGATGCAACATGTATGTATAGATGTGAAGCATGTTACAGGGTTCAGACTCAGGACTGTCTCTAGCACAATGGCTGAAGATTTACACATCAAAGGGAATGCTAATGCCCTCCCCTGCTCAGGTAGGAGTGAAGAGAATCTCACAACAGGACAGTGAGGGGGAGGGGCTGTCAGCAGTTTGTTAAAACAAAGACAGAGACTGTGAAGGGGAGAAGCTGCAGGCTTCCAGCCTGAGAAGACACATCCTGCAACCAACCTCAAGCAAGATCGGGGCCCTGCCTAAGAACAGGCAGAGAATGGCTGCAAGACATCAGACAGCCAAACACCATGTGCATAATCTTGGACTCTGAGGTTAGTTTAGGTGAAGATGTTAGAGTAGTATGCGGTTTATACCTTTTATTTGATAGTGGTCACTCCTGACTCATTTATAGTATGGTTCTGCCTTGATTGGCCATATTCTCACTTGAAATCAGACTCTGATCAATAAACTAGTAGTTGTTTTACCTAAAGCTGTGTGGTCTTTAGAGGGTGTGGATGTGGGAGGCTGGGCACAATCCACTTCTTTGTTAAGTGGACGGACTGGAGACTAAGGTGATTGGGAGTGGGTCCCAATCCCTGTAAGGCAGTGGCTCCCAGTGTAGTGTCTGGGGCTGGGTGTGCTTGCTTGGGAACCAACGCCTGTGTGGCTAGTGGATTTACACCCACTGCCTGGGACCAATTACACGCTGGTGGCTGGTGTGGACTGACTCAGGAGTGAGCGGTCACCCAGCAGAGCGGGGTAAATTGGGGTTCAGGAGTGGGGTTCAAGCGGTCATAGCAGCACACCAGACTGGATTTGGGGAGCAGACTGTCACAATGTCTACACTAGCAATTTAGGTCGACTTAACCGTTAAGTCGACCTAAATTACTCCTGACTTTCATTAAGTTGACTTATGAAATTCCTTAAGTCAACTTAATGAAAGCTTAAGTCGACTCCTTAAGTCGACTTAAGTACGGTGTGGACTGGGAGTAATCCTTAAATTGACTTAACAAAATGGACTAAGTCAATTTAACTTTAAGTTGACTTAGTCCACTTTGTTAAGTCGACTTAACTTTTTCTAGTGTAGATATACCCCTAATGTCTTGTCCCATGATACCCCATGTATCACATCCCAGTCCTGTTGACCACATCATGACTCCCCTGTCCTTGTACCAGGACAGCCACATCAGCCTCAACTGGAGTGCAGCCCTACTCTGCCCAGTGGGAACCACTCTAGCCTCTCTGATGGGGAACTTCCTTGTTAGGCCATCTTATGGTTCCTCTGGGTCCAGCTTTTCTGCCATGGAGACATTATTGGTTAGGCTTCTCTGCTGCTCCCCTGCCTTCAGTCCTCTACAGTCCTTTGCTCTAGCTCTGTGGCTTGGAGCCAAATGGCATCTCCCTGCGTTGCTTCTCCTGCTATCCGCTTTTTCGCCTTGGATCTCTGGATTGGGAATGCCAGCCAGTAAACTCCTCTTGCTGGTTTACTTGTCTTCTATCATCTCCCAGGTCCAGAATATATAGGCTGTGACAGGTCTTACCTGCCTTCTTCCTCACTTCCAGGCAGCTCTCACCAGCCCTTTTATGACCGGTTCTGGTTCACCAGGTCTTACTCTCTTACTGGGTCTTCCTCTGATCCTTTATACCATCATGTTCTTTCCTACACTCTTTAATTGGCCAAATAGGCATACCTGTCCTGGCACAGGGAACTGGACCGTCTTCATTTACTGGGGCCAACTGCCTAATGACCATGATTCATATAGTGTTATTTATGCCCCTGGCAGTGTTCTGCTTGAGGTTTCTCAAGCCTGGAGTGCACCTATGGGTGCATGCAACTTGAAACGGCAAGATCTTTGTTTTGCCTGCTGCTTGCTTACATTTCTAAGAACTCTGCCTGCCTGCAAAGTGCACATCCATTACTGCAGGCTGTTACAAAGGAGATACACACTGGGCTCTGTCACGGAGACTTTAATTTTGTTGTTTTTGTCACACAGAAATAAGTTGGAGTTCATGTTTAAAGGACATGTTATATGCTATGTATGGAAACAACAGCGAAGAGTTGCTGATCAGCTTCTTCAAGGCCAGCCCACTTACAAGAAGCAAAGATTGTCCAATTTCACTAAGAGCAACTGCACTGTGTGGAGGAGTGCTGTGAAGAGATTGCTGGCTAGCTTCCCCAGTTAATCCTTTGAGTGCTTTGTGAAGACCAGTTTCAACATTATTTTCATCCAAACTCCATGGAACTCAGGCATTTTTTTTCTCTGACCTTTACAAGCAGCTGTGTTCTTTCTGAGAACCCTGTGCCTTATGTTCCATTTACAGCCGTGGTGATCAGTTCTTACGGCACTAGCGTAATAGTAGGGAGGAGAATTCTAGAATGTACCTGAGCGACTTACCAAGATGTCTTGTATACGAAAGTGGCTAGTGCCCTCTAAAAGTGACAGAGCTGTCAGTTCAGACATTCCATTAGTTGATATCAAGTTGCCAAATGAGCTCCAGAATGACAGGATCAGACCACGGCAGGGGCCGCATGCCTATATTCTAGGTTGGAGAAGGGGAAACCCTAGCATTGCTCTAGTGACTACCAAGGAAGGCTCCTAGAGGGAACCACATCCTTCTCTTCTCAGCTAGCAGAATGGCTGGTCTTGTTCCCAAGTTTTGTGATGAGGAATGGGAAATGGGAAATTACTTGTTAGGATGTCCTTGGAACCTCCTTCCTTCTCCCCCCTGCCCCCACATAAAGCAAATTATACAGCAGTCAAACCCCAGAATTCTCAATAATACCCTGCTCTTCTTTAGGACCATCATCTAGTCCTCCTGAAGCTCTTTTCCAAGCATTGACAAATCAGGCCTTCTATGTTCGCTCTGAGATAGTTCTGGGTTGTCCTCTCCATTTTATGGGGTGGGGGGAAACTGGGGCACAGAGGAGTTATGTGTCTTGCACAAGTCTGTGACAGAGCTGCCAGCAACACCATCTATCTCACTGTAGTCACCAGCTCGTCCCAGTATGATCAGGGTTTCATCTAATAATACTGTAGTCTTGATTGTTGAAGTCCGTGAGCATAGCCAGGAAGCACAGTGTTGTATGCTGTCTGGCATTGAAAAGAACGCAGGACATGCTGGGTTCAGGAGGGCAGCCCAACTGTGATAACAGTGAAGGATCTTGACTACAAGGCTGCTCTGTAGGCAGTTAGAACCAACTTATTCCAGTGATAGGTGCATTAAAAACCTCTGATATAGTGTGCATTAAAGATAAATTGCTCGCTTTGTCTAGAATTTTGTACTAGCAGCAGCAGCAGGAAAAACAACCACTGCAACCAAGATCAAGTTGCCAGACGGTTTGCTGCTTGTAGGACAGGACAGAGGGAAGGACTTGGCAGGTACTGTCCAAACTCCCGCTGAAATCCCTGCATCACTGAGATGCAGCCCGCCCCATTCCTAGTTACTGTCAGGCCAGTAGAAAGCAATTGTATCTCTTCCAGCAACATAAGGGGCCAGATGTACATGGGGCCTTTGGAGATGGAAAGTTGATGCTGACTTGGATCCCTGACAAGAAGGGTTTAGGCCATGTGGGAGATCACCATGTTAGTAGGCCAGCTCAGCCTGGGACAAGGGAGGAGTTGGACTCTGCTTTAATTACTGCGCCCCTCCTCTTGTTCACTTTTCAAAAAACTGTGTACGGGTGAAGCAGAATGTAATCATCAACCTCATTAAAACCTTCTGAAATGGAGCAGAGGGCATATGATGAACTCTGGCTCTTCCTCCCTCCTACCCTTGTTTCCTCTTGATTAGGTGGACTGTTGGCTAGGAAAGCCAAAAGGACAGGCTAATGAAAATTTATGGATAACATTCCCCCAACCCCCTAGATTCAGCCAGCATTTTTTGCCTTCTGTTTCCTGATGAAGCATAGACAAAAATAGGGATAGTGTGTGTGTGCAAATTTCTGTGCGATTTTTGCCTGCAATTTGAAGAGAGGGAAGCAATGCGAGCAGCATATTTTTGCTCCCCCTGCTGCTGTGGTAAAAGATTTTTCAAAACTGTTTGTGCTCTTCTGGATTAAGGTCAAGATGTAAAGCCACTTTCTGTATAACCAGGGTAACAGACTGCTTGACATAATGGGGAAAAATGAATTTCATGGCATGTTACAAGGGAATCTCACACCCTTTCCCTATGTTTCACCTTTCCTTCCTTTACAAACACACATACAAACCTGGTTTTAAGAGTGCTTTTGACTGATCTAGCACTGGATGCTAAGATGTCAGTAGGATATTCCGTTTTTAAAGTTGGCACCCACAAATTGAGGGACCCAGGTTAGAGGGTGCTTTTGAAATTATGGTCCTAAGTATCTAAGGGCTTGTCTGCAAGGGGCATACCCTCAGGAAAATTAATCTGAGTTAACTAAAGGTGTGATTTTTTTTAAGTGGATTAGTTAAACTGTTAAAGCCCTGTATGGATACTCTATTTCAGTGTCTGTCAACCTTCAGAATACTGTACCCCTTTCAGGAGTCTGATTTGTTTTAGATACTGCCAAATTTCATCTAATTTAAAAGTACTTGCTTACAAAATCAGACATAAAAATACAAAAGTGTCACAGCATGCTATTACTGAAAATTTGCTTTCTCATTTTTACTATATAATTATAAAATAAATCAGCTGGAATATAAATGTTGCCCTTACATTTCAGTGTGTATATATAGAGCAGTATCAGCAAGTCATTATCTCTGTGTAATCGTTGTTTGTACTGACTTTGCTCGTGCTTTTTATGTAGCCCTTCATAGAACAAGGCAAATATCTAAGTGAGTTGATAGACCCCCTGGAAGACCTCTGCGTACCACCAGGGGTACACATAGCACAAGAGCCACTGCTCTATTTAGAATTAAAGTGACCTGTGTTTGCTTTAGTTAAATTCACTTCACTTTAAGTCTGCCTGAAGGTGTCTGTCTGTGCAGGAGTTTAACCCTTAGTTAATTCAGATAACTTTTTTTGAGTGTCTCTGCGTTGACAAGCCATATGGGTATCTCTACCCTACAATGTAGGCCCAGGGTTACTGTGACTCGAGTGAGCTGACCTGTGTTAGGGATCCCTGGGCTTATGCATCTTGCTTGTATCTTAACCATATATTAAGACTTTTCCAGCCCAGGCTTGAACGTAGGGTTCTGATGTCCACGCTGCTGTGTGCAGCCTTGAGTCAAAGTAACTGTATCCCAGAGTCTCTAGCACCACTCCACCAAATGCGGCCACTCTAGTCCTAGGACCATGGACTGTGAGAAAACTTTACTGCTCTCCCTGCACATTACAGGAAGTTTGAAGCAGTTTGCATTCCAAAAGACTTGATCAGTTTCCTCTCCGTTGCAAACCCCATAGGATCCCTCCCTGATAGCGTGCTTGCAGATCAGTGATCAGAAGAAACTGTTAACGTTGACCTGTGTTTCTGCCATTCCTCAAAGGAAGGGAGGGGAGCTTCCTTTTTCATTAGAGTGGATTGCAGAATTGTTGGGGTTGAGAGGACTAAGGAAACTGTCCCATGGAATTGTGGGATACTTCTGGCTGACTCCTTGGACCCAAATCAAACAGGGTTGCATGTACGCTACAAAGCAATAGGGCTTAGACCTTGAGTCCAGTTCAACTTGATCTCAGACCCTCCAGCCCTGCAGGGTCTTGGGATCCTGGGTCCAAGCTTCGGCTTAGTGCAATTGTAGTGTAAACTCAGTGAGCCCGAGCTAAAACTCAGGTTTACATTGCAGTGTAGACATACCCTGGGCCAGTGGTTTTCAAGCTTTTTTCCTCAGGACCCAGGTGAAAAAAATCATTTATGCCTGCAACCCAACAATTGCGTCTTTGAGCAATGCATTCCAGTCTTTTGGCTGCGGCAGCAGGGGGGGCCGTGACCCAGTGCCTGAGGATCTGCAACCCAGTACTGGAGCCCGACTCGTAGTTTGAAAGCCACTGCCCTAAGCGGCCTAAATGTGGAAAAGAAAATTGCACCTGCAACTGTGTGTGTCCAGAATTTACCACCCACAGAAATGGAGGCCTCATTAAGGTTGGACTAAAAGTCTGACCCTATGTATACCTAGATGGTTGGCCCTCTTATTGGAAGAATCCCTTCTCGTATTTTATTGTAGGGAATGACCTGGAACCTTATATCCTGCCCTTGTGACCTCAAAGTCTTTAGCCTTTGGGTAAGTTTCTAATACAGATCTGAACTCTGTGTCTCAGACCTTCCTCTAATGGGTCCAGACTGGAGCTGTGACTATAACGCCGCTGTGAATTCCAGGCAAATTCTGATGTAAATCAAGAAGTAAACTTTGTTTGGATGCAGTTCCTCTAGAGTGTCTATATTACTCACATCCCCTGTGGCACTCGCTAGCTCAGACACTTCCCACATGTGTTTGTTCATACCAGGAGACCACAAAACAAAACCAACAGATTTTGCTTTACACACAAAGATGGGATCAGCAGATATTTCTTTGTTTTGGTTCATCACAGTGGTTTTCAAATTCTTTTATGCTGTGAAACAGTTTTAAGATTCTATTACGTGTCAAATTCCTTCTCCACCTTTCAATCTTGAGCCACACCTTCTTTGTGCCTTCATATATGGACTTCTTTTAGGACAATATTCAGGAGATTAAGTGAAAAATAGTCACTTTTCTATGCAGCTTCTTTGGTTACTTCCCCCACCTCCATGTTGGGCCTGTGTTACTGATTCTACCAGGTGCAGTAACTGCTGTTTCTTTAGACTGAATGTTGCCTGCATCCTCCACTGCTTTAATACTGTCAGATAACTGCAGTTTGGATTTGTTCTTCTGAGTGTTTATTCCCCCTCCATTGACTCCTCTTCAAATGTGATCAGTTGAATTTAAAGAAATGACGCAGCTGACAAAGAAGGACATCAAGCAGTCACACAGGGTACAGATAAATCTTTAAAATAATCCTAGTCTGGGCTACCAACTGCCATCAGGGGTGTCTTTGCTTAAAGATTAGCAGTTTCTTCACCACTGGGATAGAAATAGATCCAAGTACTACCTGGAAGTGCTCTGCAGAGCACAACTGGAGAACCCCTGTCTTATTAAATTCAACTGTTTCATGCATTTAATGTTCCATGTGCAGCTTCTGATGCTCATTAACAGTTAGTTAGGACCAACATGCCTTCACAAGCATCAATGCATGTCAGCAGGGTGCACGGATAGATATTCCGCAACAGGCTAGTATAGATTGTATTCACACTCTAGCTTGCTGCAAATTGCTTTCTGTGTATTCAAGCCTTTAAGCTTGACTAAATGCGTGATTTTGAAAAGTGCTGAGTATCTGTTCACTCCAGTGGGGGTGGGCACTCAGTAACTTGGAAAATAAAGCAGCTATATAAAGAGCCTCGCTTATATTTTTGAGTCTTGGCTTAAGATGTTGGGATGGGTAGTGCTTCGGTGATTGACAGCACACCTTGAGCAAAGTCTGAGGTTTATTTTGAGGTACGCTGTGGATGACAAATTTAGCCCCCAGCAAGGTCAAATCCTCAGCAAATGTAAATCAGAGTAACGCCACTGATCTAAATAGAGCTACACTGGTCTCCGCTTCCAGAAGATCTGACCCGTGATGTTCAACTTACATTTTATTTATTCACAGGGGATGGGAAGAAAGGTCCAGTGTGCCACCCACAGACGTCTAACCTCTTTTGGACCCCATAAACGATACTCGTAGTGTCAAATTCTCTGACCGTATCCCAAAGTGGAGAACAGTGTATTTGAGATTGTACATGTTTCTGCAGATGAAAACTATTCCTACACTCATCACCAGGATATCTGGACACATGATCAGTTGCTTGTGGAATTTTTTCATCTGCCAGTGTTGCAGGTGCACTTTCAGAGACCCTTGGAAAATATAGCCCCTAATATCAGCACATAAAATGCACATTTTTTTCCAAGAGAACTTGAAATTCATGGGGTACACAGAGATCTGGGCTGGATTTTTATCCTTCACTGTACATCTTTTCTTCCAACATTTAATTTCCTAAAACTTTATTCACCACCCCTCTGTACTGATTACATAAATATCCAACCTTTAATCTTTCTTTTTCAGATTACTCTTATGCTGTGCAGAAATTTTCTCAGACTCTACAGTTCTTTCAGTTTGACTTCATTGGAGACACACTAACAGATGACGAAATTAATATTGGTAAGTGCTTTTTCTTTCAGTGTAGATTTGCAGCTGTGTAGAAAAGTTTATCTCCTTTTTATTGTGATAATGCATAGCACTGATAACTGTGTTCTGATCCTTGCACAGACCCAGGAGCCATGTTTCTAAGATGCCATTTGGTTCATAGCGCATGGGTCTCTTAGTTGCAGTCACAAATATAGTTTATAGCATATCTTATAAGTCTTCAAGCATTAATATTTAGAATTGACACATAGTACTGTAGGCTAATTTTGACCTGATTGTTTTTATAGCTCTAATCCTTCATTTTAGTGCCAGAGATTGGAAATGACTTGGAGTAGTCCATCAGGCTATGTCTACACTAGAAAAGTTAAGTCGACTTTATTAAGTCGACTTAATAAAGTCGACTTTAACTCAACGTAAAGTGGACTTAATTTTTCTAGTGTAGCCATAACCTCTTGTCGACCTTATTAAGTCGACTTAATGCTTTAACTCGACTTAATAAGGTCGATTTAGGCGCTAATCCCCGTCCACACTGGCTTTAAGTCAACTTATGGAGTCAATTTAAGGCTTAAGTCGACCTAAAACGAGGTGTTATTAAGTCGGCTTAAGCTTTCCTTAATTCGACTTAAGGAAATGCTTAAGTCGACTTAATAAAAGCCCAGTGTGGGTGAGGCTTTGTTTAGGTCGACTTAAGCCTCCTTAAGTCGACCTAAATTGCAGTGTAGACGCACCCTCAGTGAGCCTCTCCATTGCAGTACCCAGTAGGTGACCTCTTCATAGTGTTATCACATGTCGTCTTATTCCCTCTCTTCACCTGGGCCAGACGGTGTGACTCAGAGCCCTTGGCTGCATGTTTCAAAACAGACTAACAGTGCTCTTCCATCTAAATTTGCTGTGGTTTAAAATCGCCACTGTGACCTAGAATCAGCACCGGTCTGTGACTCACAGGGAACAAGATTAACAGACATCATTCCATTGAGAAAGATACCCCATGTGCCTCTCAAGCTGCAGCTTTGTTGTGAACAGCCAGCAGCATGTAGCACTTTCCTGATCTCAATGCCTCCATTTCTGGTTTGGTTTCTGTGTGTTTTATTTCCTGCCAACCCAGTGAATTCTTTGTCAGTTAAACATCTGCCAGCTGCATCCAGAGAGCTAAAAGTAACGAACTAAACTTCCTAACAGAGGCATTTTTAGGATTCATCTGTCCTTGGATTAACCACCACTGTTGAACTAGCAGTTTTGAAGTCTGGGAACTGTTGTTGTGGGGGCACCAATACTTGAGGGTGTTGTAAAATGTTCAGGAATTCCTTAGTTGTGCTGAAAAACTCAACAGGCTACAGGAAATAGATAGTATGGCCCATGAATCTGCATAAGTCACACAGGAGAACTGTTTTGTATCCCATTGAAATGTCATAGAGCCTGATTCTGCAAAATACTGAGAGCCTCCACTCCCAGCAGTGTCAGTGGCAATTGAGCGTGTTCGGCACGTGCAGGATTGGGTGCATGGATAGGAAAATAGCTAGCCTGCTAATGCACACTCAAGCCAGGTTTATCAAATTATTGGTTAAGCGTGCCCAGAAGGTTGACAGCATCAGTGTTGAAAGGGACGCTATGAGCCTGCATCAGAGGCGGAAGGAAGGAAAGAAAGCAAAGGCTGCCTTTTGGAAGCAATGGTGGTTTTCCCATCAGAATCTGATTTCCTTCAGCATAAAACTCATAGGTGAAATCTTCTGAAAACGAGCCAGAGTCCAACTATAGTGGAAAAAGAGGTATTGAATTTCCAAGTGCATGTGATGCTGGATAAAGGAGAGGAAAACAGTGCATATAAATCAGCCCTTCTGGGAACGGAAGGATCTGAGGCAAAGAGCTATCCAAGAAGCAAGTGTCTCTTTCCTGTTAATCCAAAAGAAAAGAAATTTCCAGCTCAGCAGCCTAGTCTGAATGTGTAGCCTGTCTGCCTACTACTCTGGAGTGGTTATGGGGGAAAGAAAACCGAGCTTCTTCATCCGTCAGCATGCACTACGGCTGCATCTGTTCAATGGAGCACCTGTTCTGTGAATAAAGAGCGCTTCAGTCTCCAGAGCTGTCAGGCTGGCACCTTTCCCCAGCACTAGGTGCACAGTGACAGTAAAGCATTTGTTGTGGGAGGTTTGGGAGGGTAAAGAGGACTATCAAGAATTAGTTTCTGTATAAGGTATTGGCAAACAGAGCTGAGAAAGGTAACAGGGTCAGAACTTGGGCCACAGAAATGTAAATAGTTCCTTAGCTGTGAATCAAGTCAGTTTTCTTTTTTTTTTCTGGACCCTAATGTTGTGCCCATCACTTTAAGGATCTATGGCTATGTCTACACTTACTAAAATTAGTTCGAATTAGTTAGTTCCTTAATTCGAACTAACTTGCCAGTGCGGACATAGCGTATGGCATTTTTCTTCTGTGATGACCACTCCCACCCTGACCCTGGCCCTTATTTTCCTTGCATCTAATGCCTTGAAACCTGTGGCTACTTCAGATTTCATGTAGCCATTGGTGACCATGCTGAAAATTAGCATGACTTAGCTCCTTGGTCACTAGTAGAATATAATGACCATCACAGCCAGCTTGAAGCTAGGTGTTTAGGAATTTAAAGTTCTTTCTTTTGGGGGAGAACTGAGAATGACTGAGTAATGAGGAAGGTGCTATTTTGATCATGACAGTGGAATTAGTATTGCACAAGCTGGTGGTTTTTCTTTTTATGTCTGTCTCAGCAGTTGTACAGTAAATCTCCCTATAATGCCTGACAACCCCCAAATTTGTTCGGCAGTAGTTGCCACAGTTATTTTTTTAAAAAAGCCAAAACACCCACCCCCTACCCCCAAAACAACAACAATAGAATAGACAGACTTCCTGAGCTACTGCTAAGATACCAGTGTTCATTAGAATGCTTGGCAGAGCCCTTAGTCTGCAGCTAGGGCAAGGACTGGATTCTGCACATCTTACCTGCAAAACAAGACACTGGTGTGTAAGTTGCCCTGCATACATGAATGCTTCCTTTCTTCATTACTGGGCACATTGCTGAGGATGTGCTAAACCACTGGTAACATAGATCAGTTTTTAGAGCTGTTGCCTTTGATGTTCTCCCTTGCAAGTGCTGTGAACTTTTGTTTTATTAAAAGCCAGACTTTTTCTAAAAACGTTCTTTAGTGCGTTAATTTTCCAATCTACCTGCTAGGGTGATTTTGCTGCCAAAGCTCTTCATGTGGTCCCCAGGCTGTGACACCTCCCCTTTCCAGAGGTTTCAGATTTTTTTCTAAAGGGTTGGGCAGATGGCATGGAGCAGAGGTTCCACAGTCATTTTTATAAACAATGGCAGTAGTTGAGGAAGGAATCTTGGAACCTCTGGTAGTTGTTCTCCAAGTCCAGCCTCTCACCAGCTGTATTCCCCTCCCCAAGGTCTCCTAGGCTCCAACTATGCACTGCTCTGACTGTAGGGGGAAGGATTATGC
This sequence comes from Pelusios castaneus, assembly GCA_007922175.1. Lineage (NCBI taxonomy): Eukaryota > Metazoa > Chordata > Testudines > Pelomedusidae > Pelusios > Pelusios castaneus. The sequence goes on from ML685808.1 coordinate 14,647,068, forward strand.
TTCAGAGGTGTAGGAACTGGTGATGTGAGTTCTACCTGCCACATCCCACAATCGTAGACAGGAATATTGAACTTTTCTTTCACTTTCCCACCCTCCTGGCATAATTTGTTCTACAGAGCTTGCTTGGTAACTTATTCCATATGTTCAGCCGCACTGAGCATGAAATATTTCTGCTTGATTTCTCTGTTCACTCTTTAGTTTCCTGGTTATTTTACAATCAAGCAAATCAAACCTGCGGCAGTAGTTTTTCCAGTTCCTCTGATACAGATCTAACAGGCCTTGATTACTTCTGTTATGTCAGCTTGGTGACTTCTCACTTAGAGGGAATAAACACTGTGTCTTTGCCCCAGAATGTGAATGTTAAAATGATCAGATCAGTCTGTGCAGTATGAGAATGTGATCTTATTAGTGTTGTCCCACAGTATTTTTTGTGGCTTTCACCCATCTTCCTCAAGGCCCAGGATTGGGGAGTGTGAAGCGGAGAGAACTTTCATGAATTTTCTTTCCTTTTGGTTAAATAAATGAAGCTCCAAGAAGGACAAATTTGCATGTTACTCCAAAAGGGACCAATTTGACAGCAGGAGCAGTGTTCTGCTGCTTTCTCTATGGCTGATGGAGTCAATGCTTTCTGCCTCAGGCAGAGTTTCAGCCAAAGGACATCTCTTTTCCACTCTTCTGGCCAACCCATGGAGCAGCATTTATGTCGGTTGTGATCACACTGTCCTACCATGAATGATTAAACAATTGATTAATCCTGAGAGAATGGGCAGGGAGCCTTCAAAGTGATAAAGACGCTGGAAGATTTTCAGGTTTGTTCAGAGGCCTGCATTAAAGTTGAAGTGTAAAGTGTTCAACCAACTACTTAAACCTAAAAGGCAGATTATGGGCATGGTTTTGGTGTCTACAGTGGGTAAGAGGAAAGGAATGCCTACGTTATATAGGCTCTGAAAACATCCAGCTTAGGTGGGGTGTCTGCCAATAAAACAACGTTTTTCTGGCTCTGCTTGAAGTGTTGTACTGAATGTGGCAATCAGGAGGCCAAAATTCAACACTAATCTGACCAGGATCTGCACTAATTACCTCTTTCCTTTTTCTTTCTCTTTCTAGCTGAATCCTTTAAGGAATTTGCGGAGTTGCTCCAGGAGGTAGAACTTGAGAGATCAATGATGGTAAGGTGACCCACCCTGAACACCTGCTGTTGGCTAGAACTCACAGAGCTGCTCATGGCACACATGTGGCTTCTTTGTTGTTCTCTCTTTAACTGAAAAACTTGATTTGATTAACAATTCCCTCAATCAGGCCCTCAAGTGTATCAGTGAGTGTGCCTACCTGTACCATAGGCATGGCATAAGTGTATTATGCCAAAGGTTGAAAATTACTGTAACAAACCAGTGGCCATGTATGACCACATTGTTTTCATAATGCTGCACATTAGGGCCATGTCGAAATTCATGCAGTAGTGAGGAACAGAACCTGTATCCTGTTCCAAAAAAGCACTTTCACTCCTGGGGATCTCTCTCAACTATTTGAAGTATAAAGCATATGACATAGTTGATCTGTCATTCCATTCAGTAAAAAGTAACACACACAAACTTGTTCATAACATTATATAGGCTATAACCTATAGATGTGGCAAAACTGGCATCAAAGAATTCCAGACATGAAGGGCCTATGACCTGCTCTTGGTTTTACATGACTGTATATCATACCTGGACAGACAGTCTACCTATCTCAAAAGCCTGTAACTGGTGTTTGATATTAAAGCAGTAATGGAAAGGTTTAAAAAAAATTAATTGTAGCACACATTGAGAGCTCCAGAGAGCTGATGAAATAAGTCTATCTCATGGATACCTCCCTTTTGCAATCTGTAGACAGCAATCTATCACTCTTGGAGTCTGACTGCACTGCCTTACACCACTGTACTGCATTACACCATTTTTCTGACACCATAAGAGATGGAAACTACTCCCCAAATGCTGCATAATACAGAATTAGGTTAAATGCATCTCCAGTTTACCCTGCCTGTCTAGCACTATGAGTCCTGTGGCACTTTTAAAGACTAACAGATTTATTTATCGCATGACGAAGTGGGATTTTCTCCCACGAAAGCTCATGCGATAAATAAATCTGTTAGTCTTTAAAAGTGCCACAGGGCTCTGTTGTCTTTCTACAATAGACTTAACACGGCTACCCCTTTGGAATTTGTCTAGCACTATGTTATCAGTTAAAGGTTCCCTGTTTTAGATTCTGTGATCATATGACCCAGTCTTCTTCAAGTCTCATGGCCCAGTCTCAGCTACCTCAGTTGTATTTTGGCAATTCATGGGTCTAGTTATAATGTGTAACTGCCAAAACGTACAATAAAAATACCAAGGAACTCTATATCATAAGACTCCTATTGTCTCGGGGCTATGGGCTAGGAATGCTGAAAGGACGGACCTGACATCACTCTTTGGACCTGTAAAAGAGAGGTGATGGCGTCTGAGTGGGGTGCCATCATCTCCTCCATGGCTACTGTGCTGGGCCTTGAAAGACAAGTGAAAATGGAGGCCCTGCTGGGCTTACAAGGGATGTGGAATATCCCCTTCAAGGACTATCTTTTGAGGGAGAAGGAGAGACTTTTCTATCTCTACAATATAAAGGAGTTTTGGGGGAAGAGAGAGACAGGTCCCCTTCAGTTTGCCACAAACTGTCCCAGGCAATCATTCCACAAGCAAGATTTTGACACTGAGCAGCCAAGAGCATATTGAAGACATCCCACAGGTCTAAAGGATTCCCCGGTCACTCAGAAGGCAGTTGAGTTAAGATGCAGCCAGCTGGGCCATGCCTGGGAACAAAGTGTTTCATGCTCCACTTAGTCAAACAGAAAGTTGTAAAATATGAAGTAATGTGCATTTTTACTTTTTCATAAGGGAGCAGTTGTCCCCACTTTGCTTCTGCCTCTCCTGGCGTACAACTCCAGCAACGTGATTCACTCCCTTCTGTCTCTCATTACATTGTGCCCCTTTGTCTCCAGAACTCCTTGATTATTTATTGAAAGTTGGCTCCCTGTTTCACATTCATGTTTTTCCTGGAATCAATGTTAGAATCAGTGGAAGTCTTTCACAGCATGCCAGGAATTCACTATTTGGCTCTGCTCCCCTCTGCCCCAATACAATTATGAAAGAGCTCTTCCTATGCTATCTGGCTGAATTAGGGGTTAGGGACAGCCATGTCTCAAGGGGTGCCAGGACTCTGCTCTTTGTGGCTGTAGAGGCTGGCAAGGGTCTGGATAACAGATAAGACAGAACCAGCAATAGACTGAAAGAAGGCAACATGATTTTTTTGCATCCAGTCCAGGTATGGCAGCCACCTTTAGCTGCTGTGGAGGGGAGTAAGGGGTGAGCTCCTGGAAACTCATGGCCCCCATCAACTTTCAGACTCCTTAGGAATGCTATCGGAGATGTTTTCTTGATCGTTTTCTACCTTTGGTGTATTATTTATTAGGGCCATCTTTTTTACAATACTCCATTTATTTAAAAAAAAAACGTATAAACTATAGGTCAGTGTCCTCCATCAGACAGTCCTCATACTGTATTCTGTGTTCTCAGTTGCCAGCTAACTGGCATCCTGGCAACGCTTTAACAGTTCTGTGTGCTTCTCCCTACCTTTGACAGCAGGAAACAGAAGTATTTGTGAGTGGTTAGGGTTGACTTGGTGACAGTGACAGAAGGAAGGATATGGTTTCCCCTCCAGGACTGCTAAAGAAGGGTCACTGAGAATACCCAAAGAAGCTATCCTTCCATGAACATACTGAGTCAACGGGAGTCCTCTGGCACCTTAAAGATTAACACATTTCTTCGGGCATAAGCTTTCGTGGGCTCCAACCCACTTCGTCAGATGCATGCATGCCCGAAGAAATGTGTTAGTCTTTAAGGTGCCTTAATGTGTTAGTCTTTAAGGACTCTCGTTTTTGCTATACGAAGACTAACACGGCTACCCCTCTGGATACTGAGTCAGAAAGTTTGAGAACTGCTTTTTAAATCATCATGCCTTTTGTCACTGGTTCCTTCCTGAGAGACATTATGTGCAACAACACTGGCAGTAGCCTTTGATGCACAGGGACCTGCTTTCCTGCCATTTTGGACTGTGCCTCAGCAAAAGGAATTCCCCTAATCGAGAGCCACTTTTTAAGTCTGCTCTTCTCCCTATGTTTGCTTATTGTGATCAGAAATGATGGATCTGGAAACTGAGGGTTTTTGGAAAGTGTTATGCCAAGGATGCGACACCAGCCTTCTACTCTTCCTTCTGCCTTTTCTACATGTTATTTTGAGCTCCTGGTTCATGCTGTGTCTGGGGAATGTGATTGTCACATATGTGGGCCTTCCTGGGCTGACATCTTGGGCACGAGTTACTGTGGGTGGCTAGCTTTGAGAAACAGCTCATTTCAGGTCTGATGCAGTTACTCCCTAGGGATTCATTCACCAGCTCCTGTTCACTTAGAAATGATGGCAACAGGCCAGGTCCTGGATCAGGGATCATATCCACCTGTTCACATGTCCGTGATATTCAGGGATCATCATTCAGTGCTTGCACTGAAAAGGGGATAGATGCTGTAATGGAAAAGCAGGGCTGGAGCAACAGCTTTGCTGGGTTATGTTGCAGTGAGGATGACCGAGGTTTCAGTTGCCATCAAACAGAATGGCCAAGGACAGAGGCAGGGAGAAACTGCTGCAAAGAGTTCCCTTTCTCCCTGTAAGATTGGGCAGGAATCAATAGAACCGCATAGTTCCAAGGACAGAGCCAACCTGTCCTGACTGGCTGTTGGGGTCCCGGGCAAACAGTGAGCAGTCTGAGTGAAAAGGAAGTTGCAGACACCAGCATGGATGAGTCATGCACCGTGTTTAAAATACATATAATCTGTTTCCTGCGTTTGGTGTTTTCTTTTTCCCTGAAAAAAGTAAACAAACAGCCTTGCGTTCTTCAGGATACTTCTATTTTTTTAGCAGCAGACATTTCTGTCAGCCCATCCTGTATAAGTTGTGGTCACCAGCTAGTGCTATCAGCAAGGCGACATGTCATTATTTTGAGGCAGCCCATACTTTTTCAAAGGCCCTGAATTAGGGTGACCAGATAGCAAGTGTGAAAAATCTGAACCCCTTTTTTTTTTTGGCAGGGAGGTGTTAGTTGCCTATTTAAGACAAAGCCTCTAATATTGGGATGTTCCTGATGATACTGGAATGTCTGATCACCCTACCTTGAACTATGGGGACTTCCAGCCAAGAAGCACGTGGGGACTCCCAGCCTTGAACTATGGGGCTTCCAGCCAAGAAGCCTGGATGCCCTGCAGAACAGAATAAGGGTTGTTTAGGGGAAACAAAGAGCCCTAAAAATGAAGGGCTGGATACTAGGACCACAAGAAGTCATCAAATCCAGCCCCCTGCAATATCTAACCTTAATCTACTGTTTGAGTTCAGTCTTTCAACCAGTTGTGTGCCCACCTTGTAGTAATTTCATCTAGATTGCATTTCTGTAGTTCATTTATAGGTGTAATGTGGTACTGTGAAAACTCTTACACAAACCAAGATATAACCCGTCTCCTACTTTCTCCCTATCCACTAGGCCAGTATCCCTGTCAAAGAAGAAAATTAGGTTGATTTCGCCTGATTTTGTTCTTGATAAATCCATGTTGGCTATTACTTATTACCCTATTATCCTCCAGGTTCTTTCAAAGTCATAGATTATTAACTTGTTTCAGGCTCTTTCCAGGTATTGGAGTTAGGTTGATCAGCATATAGTCCCCCAGGTCCTCTTTATTTCCCTTTTAAAGTTGGTGCTCTCCCTTCTATAGACTAAGTGCCAACTCCAGAGTGTGAATGATAATAGCTATATATCAATTCCGATCCCATTCATCGCAAAATCCTGTTTTAATTATAGGGTGTTGAGGGTTTGTCTGGTAATTGGGCTAGAAAGGTCAAGATGTGCTAAGGCAAACCTTCCCTTCATATTAAACATAATGTTGTATTGCAACAATAAAACAATTATAATAAGACTTCATGCATCAGAGGTCCAATAGAATAATCTCCCATTCGTCTTCCTTCCAAAATTGGCCCCTTTTTTTCCTGTAATACAATAAGAAGTGTCACACTTACAATGCTTAGACATTTACTATGGAGGATGTTAACAGATAGCTTAAGGCAGAGTGTTAATTTACCATCCTGTGATATTAGTGGAGACTGTGGGTCTGTGGAAATCTAATAAAAATACTGAACTGTCTGCCGTTGTCATAATGTTTCTTCCCTGTCCCATGAGGTGTAGATCAATATTATCTCCATTTTACAGAGGGGCAAGAAGACAAAGAGGTTAAATGACTTAGTCTAAGGACATTCAGTGAGTTGAGATTGGAACTGGGATTACAATTCGGGCATTTCAGCCTGCCCTTCTACACCCATCTTCCTTCTGTGTAGCGCAGATATGTGCCCTGTAACAAAACTGTTGTTTTCTTCTATGTTCTACAGGTCCAAAATGCTAGCGATTTGTTGATCAAGCCGCTGGAAAATTTTCGTAAGGAACAAATAGGCTTCACAAAGGTAGGTTTTTAATGCATTATTTAGGGGTTTTTTATTTTGTTTTAGGGGCGGGACAGTTGAAGTAGGGTGTTACTGGAGAAATTAAAGACAGAGATTTCAGGCTTAGTGTTCAAGTCTAGCAGGTAGGCATGCCAGAATGAGAATTTTAATCTGGCTTTCTCTCATGAGCTGTGTTTAAGGGTACTTCCTGAATTCATGGGGTTCAGCCTTGACCTAATCCCAGTACAGTTCTTCCTGAGAAAGTTGCACCTCTTTCAGCAGAGATCATGAAAGTCCTCTTTTGCCATACTACTTGACCTCCCTCTTGTTGGTAAGGTCCATATTGGACATTTTTTTATTCTAAATTCAGTTTTCATCTTTCCCCCCTCAAAGATGGGAAAAAAACTATAGAGACCAGTAATCAGGATTTAAATATGATCATAAGGATCTGTTTTTAAGAAATTTAAATACAGCTTCTAATGGATCTTTCATATGGACCACATTTTTAAAGCAACACATCATGACAAGTGAGTCCTGCACATGGAGAACAAAAAAGATTATTTCTTCCTTGCCTGTCTGCCATCAGGAAGTCATGGTTCTAGAATATTCAGCAGCAGTTTGAAATGAGGCTGGCTCTGAACCAGCTCCAAAAAGGGAGACATTTTGGAGAATGCTTGGAGTTTAGATTCAGCTCAACCCATCCTTTCTTCCCAGAGAATCACTCCCACCTCCTTTATTTGGGTAGAATAACAAACCTTCTGTCTCATGGAGTTCACAGAACTCACTTAACCCTTTCCCCGCAAGATCAACACCTGCAGTCAGGGTGAGGCATTTCAGACAGACACTGCCAATCTGTTATATTGCCCCAGACAATGTACAGTCTAATTTGCTGAAATGGAGAAGACTGAGTGAGCTGAGAGATCAACTCAGAGTTGTATAGCTTTTTGTCTACTTTTTATAAGTATTTAGGAGGTGCTACTCTGTGAAGAGTATTGTGGCCTGGTGAACTGTGATGGGGAGGTATTTAAAGCACTCCACATCATCAACATAAGTTTGGAAATTGCATGTTAAATATGTCCTGAATGTTGTTGCGATATACTGAAATGGGGAAGTACGCTACTGACATGAGTTTCTGAAGGGGATAGATATCCATTTGGGCTGCCATTGGGTGCCACAGTAGATGCAGGTTGCGTGTATGAAAAGCAGGAAGAAGTGGAGATCTCAAATGAAGGTAATGGATGAGTCCTCTCCTTCATCCTTGTCCCAGTTTTCAGACTCCTCTCCCCACACCTGTGGAGATGGGCCCATCAAAGCTTGAAATCACAGCACCTCCAAAGCACTGCCAAGCAGGGGAGAGTTCTCGGAGCATTAACTCAGGTTACATCCACACTATGAGTTAGCGATTCCCAGCTTGTGTGCACGTATTCATGCTAGTTCTCATCACAGCTAGCGGTGTAGCTTCAGTAGCATAGGCAGTGGCTGCATGAGCTAGCCACCCCAAGGGCTTCAGGTAAGTTTGCACTTGAGGCAGCTTGCCCATGCTGCTTTAGCATACTAGCTTGATGAAACCTTCCATGAGTATGTGCATCTGACCTAGGAATCAAAGCCCCAGCTCATAGCACTTTGAGGCTACATGTACACTAACTTAGCACAAACATTTATCCTTTGTGCTTACAGAATTGCCCCCACAGCATCTGCATCCCTAGTATTAGACAGTGTGAAGTACAGATCACGGTCAGCACAGTTATAAGGGTTTTCCACTGGAGGTCACGGCACTGGTCTACCGTAAAAAATAAAGGCATATGAAGGTGTGATTCCTGCCCTTGCTCCTGTAACTCTATTGACTTCAGTAGAGTTCCTCTTGATTTGCAGCAGCATGAGGGAGATCAGAACCGGGTCATTAATCATGCTGAGCAGAGACATGGCTGTGATAATTGGTACCCCTTGATTACTGTTCTCGGTGTTTTGTAAGATGTTTTCCATTCTTTGTCAAGGATACTGATACCCGACTGGAAGGGCATTTGAATTGGGCCTTTGTGATGTTTGTGGTTGGAAAGGGGCCAGATAGTCTGACTAAGACATCTGAGTCTGCACTAGCCCACTTCTCCTGGGACATAAATGGAGCCTGTCTGTGAAATAGTGCATTCCAACACAGAAACCCCTTATAGGGTTTCATTGGGATACAGTGCACAGGCATCTTGCTTCAGTTGCCCTTCTTCACCAGCAGCAAAGTCATGGACTATCGCCATTTTCATGCATTGTAGATAAATGTTTGTTTGGATGAAGGCTAGGAGAGTGGCATAGGAGGAATGCCTGCACTGCATTTCACTACAAGCTTATCCTATGGCACTGGGATTCCCTGAGCTGACTTTGGTCTCTCCACGCTGGCCTGGAAGCATCATCCATTCTAAAATGAGATAGTGAAAGATCAGCTCTAGATGCTGAGTTATTGATTTTGGAGGGTTTCATGTGGACAGCAAAAAGAGCTTGCTGAGGATCATTGAGTGGATTCAGATGAGATCTAAGAGGAGAAAATCCAGAGCTCTATTCCTCAATCAACTCCATTTATGAGAGAAACCAGCATGATAGTTTATTTATTTTTAAGTTTATAACTGACCAAATTCATATTGGCCAGGTCATGGCTTGATCCAAAGCCCAGTGAAGTAAAGAATATTGCCATAGACTTCACTGGACTTTGGAGCAATCCCCATGCCATTTACCTTTAGAATATGTCTTGGGTACAGAGCATGCCAAGTGAAGCACTGTGTCTGGATACGATGACCATGGCATTTGAAAGTTAATGAGATTGTAACATAAATCCTGGCATTTCTGGAATGCAGTAGCCTTCAAAAGGAAAAGGAAAGAGGCTGGGGAAGTCCACTGCTGTTTTGGGAAGAGAGAGGAGCCAAATAACAAATAGGAATTGAAAGAAGGAAAGTGTACTTTTGGGTATGGCATCCAGAAATCTGGCTAAATGGGAAGATGCTGTTTTGAAGTCTAGTCATTCCTGATCTACAAGTTTTTTCTTTAGAGGAACACATACACAGTGTAGCAGAAACCACTTTATATCAGCTCAAGAAAAGCTTCTGCTCTTCCTGTAGCAGCAGAAACCACTTCAAAATGTTTCTAAAGATTGATGCTGCACTAGTGACACACATAAAGGCTGAAAGCTTTTCACATTAAAAGAATTTGTCTGTTCCCTTCCCTCCTACTGCTTTCATGTCCATCCAACTAACCTCTTTGTCATTTCTGAATCTAAGCAGTGGCCAAGCTGTAGACTGGGTTCAGGATACCTTTCCCTAATAGCTTCACTGAACTCATTCAGCTTAAGAGAGTTGAAATCTACTCAAAGGTCTTGATTCTACTAGCTAGAGACAACTCTGCGGACCTCCTCTTTTCTTTTGCCAGGTCTCCATTAGCAGTGAAATTCAGTGACAGAATAGCTTGCCTTGGGTTTTGTAAGTTCCCTTCTACATGCTGTCTCCACTGCACTGCGCTGACGGAAAATGCATTTCTGTTGATGCAGCATTATGCGACCTGAGGAAGTTGTTTTATTAGATTGATCGAGTGAGTCTTTCCTGCTGCTCAATAAAACTGGATAAATTGCTCTGGCAGCAGAGACTTTGCCACCATCAGTAGACCTAGCCTTTGTCTGACTTCCTTGAAAACCTACTTTAGATAATTCTGGTTAGCCTGAAGAATATTTACTTCTACTTGGGATTCTGTGCATGTTATAAATGGAAGTTTTAAAAATGGTTGATAGTGTATACTCAAAGGACACTCAGTGCAGTCCTGCAGAGACAGTAGGAAATGGAACTTAAGTTATATTTGTGTTATAAAGTCATAGGGCCCAATCCTGCAAATGCTGTCTAGTGACTATACTGCCTGCTACTATGAACTGTGATACTGAAGCCATAGGAAATGTTAGCAGGATTGGCCCACAGTTTGTCATTTTCAGACACACTTTTTCTGGGGTTCAAATGTGTACCAGCCCAGCTATCATAGTTGTTGATATCAGCATTTGGCATGTAGTTCTCAAATTATTATTTAAAAAAAAAAAAAAAAAAAGAGGATGGAAGAAGAGAGAGTTTCTTGTTCTGATGTGCCTTGAATTGACATATAAGGAGAAATTTGGGGAACTGGGTGAGGAGAAAAACCCCTTAAATATGCTAAAATATTTATAGAAATGCTTACACTGCATCTTTCAGCTGCATGGATATTTTTATATACAACATACATTATGTCTTAAATAACTTCTGATAAAAATCATTTGAAAATACAGCCATGAAACATGAATGTTTTCTTGTTATTTCCTTTCGTTCCTGCTCCCTCAACCTTTTTATTAACACACAAATGAGCTAGAGGATTACTACCTAGGGCTAGAGCAGGATATATAATTCGCAAATAAATTATCTTGTGAATTTAGTGCCTGTCCTTCTTAGCTTATCTGCCAACCGCTTGTGGTTTCCTCATGCTGATTCACTGTTTGAATTTACTCAACAGACCTTTATTCTTTATTGACCCTAAGCAATTCAGTGTATGTATTCAATACCTTGAGTTGTGTTCTCGAGCTAAGATTAATGAGATAAGTCACATAACACTGTTTTTGATCCCTGACTGGATAAACATGAATGTACCTGCAGTCTGAGTTTGAAATTCACTCGCTGCAAACCAGTCTGCCAGTAAACGAGACTGTTCGCATGTTCACCAAAAGCAACCAGTCACATAAGAGGATAAATTCAGCAAATGCTGGTTAATTGAAAAATCCAAGTGAGTATTCACAGACATTTACGTGTGCAGTATTTTTGTGGCCTTGCTCTTCTGAGGCAGTGTGGATGAAACCTGAAGTGACCAAGCTGAGCTATAAGAAAACAATGGCAGGCAGAAGGTTTCAGGAAATGCATGATGGGGAATGTGCAGAACAGCTTACCTCACCTAACACTTTCTCCCTGCTGCCTCTAGAGCCTGCTGACAGATGTTAGCAGGTAGGAGGGTGTCTGGCCTCACACCAACCTGGTTGGCCATAAGGCCTTTGTCCCTCAGTGTTTTTGAGTGTGCTTTCCTCCCATCCCATCCGTAGCACACAGGACTGGCATTCTGATTGGGTCCCATGCAAGTACACTAGGAGGGTGAAGATGTTCCTTGCAGACTAGCTAGATTTTTGTCCTGACAGTGAGTTGAAATAATCATCAAGGCTAGATTCTTCACACAGTAATTCCCCCAGCCTCCTGCTGGATGGCAGCTTCAGCGTATCCTAATTAGCTCTGAAATAGTTAAGGGAAAGTTTTGCAAGTCAAACATCCCTCGGGTCTGCTCCATTCCTCAGCTTAAGCTTGGAGCTGAGCCAATTTCCAGTAGGTTTAGGCTTTTGTGCCACAATCTATCAGCAGCAGATGATGTGTGAAAGAACTCCAAAGGAATTGTCACCTTTCTGTTATGCTATTTTCCCTAGCTGCTGTAGGACAGACAGATTACCCAAGCATTTCATACTACTTCTAGGACTCACATTAGTTTCTGATTAAACAGGCATGCATCCTCTGAAGGTTAGAGAGCTGGGCTTTCAAAGAGCTTTCGAAGAGCAGGTTTTTTTGGTTAACTTGTATGCTGACTGTGTTCCTAAATCTTGCATTCAATTGCAATAAATAGTTTGTGTTGGTAAGCAAATACATGGAAGTTGTGTGGGTTCTTGGACCTGAATATCGGCACATACCAATGGGAAGGTAATGCTGCCCCTCACTGAATATTCATGAGCAATTAATTTATGCTTATGTTTGCAGATTGGGTTTCTGTCATTTTTCTTGGCTACTGAATTAATCATAGAATATTAGGGCTGGAAGGGACCTCATGAGGTCATCTAGTCCAACCTCTTGCTAAAAGCAGGACCACTCCCACTAATGAGTGGGAATGAGCAAGTGAGTTCCTGGAAGCATTGGCTCCGAATTAAGGCAGGGTTTTAAGTGTGTCCTCCTGGTTTTTAATTGCAATTTAAGTAGCCTGAGAGCACAATTGGCCTCCTCTGTCTTCCTTTGCCAAAAATTCAGATTTGTGCTATCCATATTTTCACATGGCAGCAATTACTTTCTACAAGAGAGCTTAACTTATTATATGTGCCAGCTTGATCTCCTCAAATCATGGTGAAAACCTTTGCCCATTTTGTTTCCATGTACTCATTGTGGTGTGGAATGTTCACTATGCCAGATGGCAGGTAAACTATGAAAGAAAATAGCATTGTCTGAAAGAATTGACTGACTAGTTGGCATTTCCATTCTGATACACAAGATCCTTTTCTGATTTCTGCACACTTTTTATATGGAAGGAATCTACCATCACCATAAAGGCCAATTTCATGTGCCTGGAGAGAGCTGCCCACCTTTGCACTAATGGCAGAAGTCCCATGAAAATCCTTAACTTAATTGTGCATATGCATGGTAATAGTTTTTCTCTGACTGGCATGCTCATGCATCTGCTACACATTATCACATTGACTCTGTGTGCACTAAAATAATCCAGAAACATGCACTGCTCCTATTTCTTGATGAGAGCCTTAGTTTGCAGGAGTCATAGAAAAGGGGAAGGCATATTATTCCAGAACATCCAATCCTGTCATGCATACCTGCATCTACTTTGGTGGTCACCTCTTCCATTTATATATCAATCCTAGTTCTTCCTCTTCAAAGATTCCATTGAGTGAAGTCTGTAGGCAACACTTAAATAGTATTTTTTGCTAGTGTCATCACAATAGTGTGCCTTCATTTGTTTTATAGTGTGATTTTTTTTTTAACTTATTCTAGTAATAAAACATCGTTAAATCTTATTCGTTCCATTACTAATATTGCTAAGACGTCCAGTGTCTGATTCCACATGGATGAGTAATATTGAATAAACTGGCGGTCTTATTCCAATTGGGTAGAACAGGGACAGTATTTATTGTTTAACATGTGGCACTTGCCAGCATAAACAGACATGGATGCTCCAGAGCATAGAACTCAAGCAGGAATCTACAAGTTGGATTGATTTTTTTCAGCAATTTATTTTTATTACTTCTTAGAAATAGGGCAGAAGTTCTCTAGCCTGGATAGAGCAGTGTCCTATAGGTATTTCATGCCATTCTTTACACATTTCCAGTGTTGCAGAATATTTTTTGGAGAAAGGTATTTGCAGAACTGTTTTAAAGATTGTATATGGACCATAAGTTTGTACATGATGGCCTCATCTTTTTCCTGTGAATGTACCAAAACATCTTTGTCAAACCCTACTGCCTGACACAGTAAACAGAAGAGAAGGATGGAAACTGTAATCTAGTAACAATATTTCATGAGTAATTGGACATCCATATGACTTTATTTTAAAACATTTCTTTGAAAAGTGGTTCAAAAAGCCTAGCACATTTTTTATGGATTGTTGTTTCAAAAATAAAATATATTTAGGCTCCTAACTTTGTTGGTGTGGTGCCTGATGATATGAATATATGGTTTGGTAGTGTGGTTGTTTAAATGATAATTGTGATTAACGTCTCTTTAATCTGTGTGGTTTTGGATTGTGGTTTAGCAGCAGGGTTTTGGTTTTGATTTGCTGGCATCTCATGTGAGTTCTTCAACAGAAGTGCTTTTCTTCTCAGTTTTCTCTGTTGCTTGTTCTTCCTCTTCTCATCCACTAGACTTGATGACTGAGCGTTTCTTTAAGTCTGAGGCATGCATTTGCTGACTCTGAATTATTATGCCCTGACCTTGCAATTTGAGACACTTGGGAGTACAGTATTGGATTCCCATATTGCAGTAACTATATCTCCAATCAAATATGTTTACAGGTGAGACCTATTACAGTCTCTGTAGCTATGGAAAACCAGCCAAGCTCAAAGATTGCATCAGTTGGTGCCTCTACAAGGATGGCTTCATTTTCTCATAGTTATTGTCTTGATAACAGTAGTGGAAGAAGATGGGGAAAACAGAACTTTATAAGGGGGGAGGAGGGGCAGAAGTATTTTTCTCAGAATGGTGGCCAGTACTATCTCTGCTACCTGTGACACAGAGACTTGAAATATTTACTGCTTTTCCAGTGGGGGAGGTGGAGTAGCTACTGTGGGTATAAGAAAATGGATGCAGGAACAGTCCAATAATAGCCCCCATAAACATGCTTCATTTCCCAGATTTATTGAAAAGGAAAGTTATACCCTTCTAGGACTCAAGCTGGCGCGCACCCTTCACTCTTCTCTTGGGTCTGGTCTCTCTTCTAACAGATTCTCATCACTTCCTTCCTTCTGCTTTTGTATCCAGCAGCTGGGCTTGAGAGGATATAGGGGCAATACCCCTTAACCCATCCCCGTCTATTTGTACTTATCAGAGTGGACGGGAAATCAGATTAGGCTGAGGCTGGCCAAGTGAAGCCAAGGCCTAAAGACCCCCGCAGGACCCGGTGGGTAGTATACCCCCTTACACCGGACTGTGGAGGTAAAATGGGGAAACCTCACTAAAGGAAGAGAAGGAGACCCTGTTTTCAAAAGAGGCCTTTGATTGTATTTGTGCTCCTGCAGTCAACTGCAGATGGCATTCAACATCAGGAGCAATCAGTGAATGTTGATGTCTGGCTGATTGTAACTGTGCTACGGCCTGATCATTTGTGCCCATAGGTGAAAGAGGGCACAAAACTAGAAGCCAGGTTGAGGCCACTTTGAAGTTCCCTTGAATAGGTGAGGTTTTGGAAGCGTCGGTAGTTTATAGTTACTGCAGCACAAGGACCCAATCCTGTACTCCCAAGTGTCACCAGTTGGAAGGTCAGGGCATAATAATTCAGAGTCCTCAAATACATGTCTCAGACTAAAGAAAAGCGCAGTCATCAAATCTAGTGGATGAGAGGAAGAGCAAGAATGAGCAATGGTAAGATCTGAAAAGAAAAGCATTTCAGCTGAAGAATTAGCACGAGATACTGGCAAAACAAAAACAAAACCCTGCTGCTAAAATACAATCCTTGCTACTTTAATTTTTTCAAATTTAATGATATAAAAAGATGCTTATCTAAGTGTCTAAGTGCCCTTACATCATAAAAATCCCAGCAGCATTAAAGTAATCATGTCAGAGGAACAGCCAGATACAGAATAGCCTTTCCATTTCTTCACTGTTGTGGAAGGCATGGCCTGAACCTTCTTTTACAAAAATATTTTTGTTAGACTGAGGGATTTCTCCTCCCCAACATCTCATTGCCACTACCATCCCTAGCCCTGGCATCATGGGATCCCATAGCAAAGTCAGAATGTTGAATTAGTGACCCAGAGCAACATATTGTGCTGCTAAAAATGCAGGATTATGACCCCATTCCAAGGTCAAGCAGAAGGAGAAGCTGGTTTGTGAGAGATAATGCCCTCATTCAGGTACTGATATCTGAAATGGCAGCTAAGGAAGCACATCAATGCGTTGGCCAAGCAACGTGCCTTTTGTATAAACATTCCCTTTTATCAAACATGGCTCTATGTAAAATGTTCTTCCGTTAAAACAAATAGAGGGACAGACATCTGAATTAGGAGTACCTGGAACAAGAGTGTAAGAATGACAAGGCTTTGTGTGGATGTGTGGTGGGGATCCGTAAGTCCTCCTTGGTTTTGGATTTTCTAGCTTTCTTTCTGCTTGCCTGGGTTTTCAAATACCTAAATTGACAAACAGACCAAGCAGTCTGATGGGGAGAGAGAATGAAAGATTTTTTGGCATTCCAGGAGCTGTCCTTTGTAAGCCCTCTCTTGTTTGCTTGGTGCTATAATTGAGGCTATTGTCTTCCTTGATTTTTACTAATGAGGTCTGTCAAGGGTCACCAGATACAGAATGGTTCATTTTCCAATTTGGCATGAATGTTTGCCTGTTTGATAATCAAAAGACTCTCCTCTTGAGGAAACCACCCTCTTCAGTGATCTCACAGCCATTGTGTGTTGAAGGGACAACTGAAGAACTTCTCAGTGTAGCATCTCTGCGAGCTGCTGTGCTCACCTTCCTGATACCAATATCTCTTTTCTGGCCTTCTATGGGCATGCCAGTAGAAACAAATCTTTCCTCACTGGTCTGTGCATTTATGTGTTTAATATATAATAGAAATCAATAAGACGAGATGGGCATCATTTATGGAACTCCGGGTAGGATTTTGAGGATCTCATAATGACCACGACAAGATGAAAGTCATTATTTTTGATGTAACATTCCTCTGAACTAGTTTCCTCAGACAGTGTAATTATATATGTATTAAAGGCAAGGCTTGTAATCTCTGATTCCAACAAAGATGGTAAATATACAGAGATATCAAAGCCATATGTTAGATCTTTCAGAACTTTATTTAATTTGTTGCTTCTGTAGCCTGATTCTTTATTTCAAATTTGGATATAGTTATCAATGGACCTGATTAAGAGTCTGGGGTTCTTGCCTGAATCTGACCACAGAAAAATTTGAACAGAGACCCCTGGGATGCCTGACAGGAAGTGTTACATGTTAAATGATAGACCAAATGAAAATTGAAGAAAATAAAACTAACAGATGAGTAATAACTGGATGACAGTCAAATTCTACTCTAATACACACAGGAAATATGCGGTGTGATTTCAATGATACTAAGATTTATGTTATATACCTTGGATTAATATACTCACACCCGTTCCAATGGCTTGGTCGAGGGAGGTGTCCAGTTCTTCTACTTGGAGGGGTGGAGAGCTTGACAATACTGAACAATTAGGGTATATTTAAACAGTTACAATAACTAAATAGCTTAGGGAGAGATAGGCCTGGCACTGCAGCTGAGCTAAGAAGTTGAAACTTGAGCTGGAGCTAAGAGCTAAAGCTCCAAAAGCTAGCTAGCTACCAACTGCAACGGGATTGGTCCCTTTATACCCTGTCTAGCATGGGTCCATTTAGATCCTCCTTCTTTACCCAAATATGGGTTCTTCACCCCCAAAATCGTAGAAGTACATTTATTCTATAGGTTGGCAGGCTTGTGCATATGAGTGACAACTGCCATCCTTCCAGAATGTTCTTTTATCTTCCCCTTCATTATTTCTAGATATTTCTGTGGGTTTTGTGGTGTGCTTTTATATATTTAGGGCCCAGACTAGGTAAATCCCTTCTTGTTTTGGTGTCTCCTGACCAACCTCAGACAAAGTTCACAATCAAAATATAGCTCCTGGATTTCCACATCACTGTCCAGTGCACAAATAAGTCTATCTTGTGCCAATTTATAAACTCCTGTGCCTCTAGCTGTCTCCTATAGGCCCAGTATAATCTCCACACAAGCCTGCAAGGTACCTTGCATTACAGCTTTTAATATTAAATATATATACTAACTTATATAGCTATAATAATATGATCCCTTAAATCCAGTGATTCTCAACCACTGTGTCGGGACACATTACTGTGTTGCCTCACAGTGGTAAGTGTGTCACGGAGAGGCAGGGAGGTGGCTGAATTTGGCCTGGAGCAGGGTGGGCCGGTGTCTCCTGAAGGGTCACAATATGTCACCAAGTGTGTGACCTGCAAAAGGTGGAGAACCACTGCAAACCTATAAAGAAAAGATATATGAGAGTATTTATATGTATGCAAGCATAGGTTAGGTTCTGGGCTGCACTTCAGCTTTGATATAGCTTAGAATGCAAATACATATAAAAAGCTTCAAAATCTGGAAAACACTGAAATCCTAATAAATCCTTAATTGTATTGGATGTGTCTCTGGTATTAAAGCAGTTTGCCAGTTTTTGTTTTGTGCACATTGGGAAAAAATCAGCAAACAATCTATATTTGTTTTTTCTCATTAGTAAGTTTCCAGTTTACTTAAAAACAAAGACGTTGGCAAGTTGGAAGCTTGTTAAAAGAAATCTCTCCAGCAGGGCTGCCTTATGCCATGCTGATGATAATAGAAAATACTTAACTTGTTTGTACTGTATAGGATTGCCAGAACCATCATTGTGTGTATTTGAGAGCTGTATAAGGAACTGGCTGGAGAAATTAAATATAGACATGGAAAATATAAGGTGGCCTTCTGCCTTGATGAGCCCATCATTCTTTTTTCACGGTAGTATTAAATTGCACAATGAAATTTGGCACTGTTGCATTGTTCCTATCTAAAGAGGCCAAACTGACTGTGTCAACTCTTAAATCTCTAGGAACGGAAGAAGAAGTTCGAGAAGGATGGTGAGAAGTTTTATTCCATGCTGGATCGCCATTTGCATTTATCATCTAAGAAGAAAGAGTCCCAGTTACAGGAGGTAAGTGTGAAATTTTCCTTACTTCTTTCTGTACCTTGGAATCCAGAAAAAGTAAGAGCAGATACATTGGATTCCTGTCCAATATACATCCAATTCAATAATGAAAAGGATGACATCTACATAAAATTCCTTCTGATTGGAATGGGCCATGAAGACTGATCTTCCCTCTCACTCCATGGGATAGTCATTTTAGATCAAGCTTGAAATACATTGACAAGACAGTATGAGGAAGCTGGTGTAATCCATGCTTACATAGATGTGTCTTTGGCCCTCTCTAGTGGCTAGATCACACAGAGACTTGCCTCTGCTACTGCTTCAGCTAATAAACTTGCTCCTTTAGCTCAAGCTGAAGAAACCGGCTGATTTTAGACCCAGAGGCCCTGATGTCAGTCCTCCAGGTGTGCATCAGGCAGGGACACTCTTACATTTGCATTCTCTGTGCCTGTGTGCTTACTGCTTTTGTGGTAAGCAAGGGAACTGCAGTTTGCAGGATACTTTCTGGCATCTTTCACAAGAACTAATACACTTAAAAAACCAAACAAACAAACAAAAAAGGCTTTTTCCTTGCAGAGTGCCACAAAGTTCTGAGTTCACATATGTGCACAGGATGCAGCTAGGAGACATTCTAATGGGAAATGTGACCAGCGTTTTCCGGTTATATGTGGTCCCCATAATGCATTCAGAACCTGGATTGGATTCTTTCAGTCACTTTGAGAAGTAATAGCTGTCATTTGCAGGCAGATACACAGAAACCACTAAAGAATTATGATCTTTTATGTGATTTTCCCATCCCCATCTCACACAGGCTGACTTGCAGGTGGATAAAGAGAGACACAATTTCTTTGAGTCATCCCTTGAATATGTGTACCAGATCCAGGAAGTGCAGGAGAGCAAGAAGTTCAGCATTGTGGAGCCAGTGAGTGCCTCTTTTTTTCCCCTTCACACTGTCACATTAATTGACTTGCATATGTGAGCAAGGAGGGGTGGAAATCGTTGGACTGGATGCTGTCCTACTGACAATTCCATGAGGGCCCCTATAATGAGGTAAAGCCAAACATACAGCATTCGCTATTCGTTGTTTGACTACTTCTGCTGCTGCTTCTTGAAGACAAAGAACAGTGTGGTCTCCCTTTCTCACTAAAATTGGAAAATGCACAATGAGCCAGACTCTGTAGATTGCTATAGATTTTGCTAAGGGTCACTTTGCATGTGGTGAGAAATCGTAGTCCTTAAAATGTGAAGAGTGACGCAGGTGCCTGCTGTGATACAGGTCTGTCTGGTGCAGCTACATCACTGTAACAGGATCACAACACACTTTGCTGATTAAATGAATAGCAGCACCCTGAAGCAGGACTTCTTCTAGTGTAGGTAAGGAAGGACTCTTTATGTAACGGATGGTGAATCCTAGCCTTAAGTTCTTCCTTGTTCTTCCAATGAGATGTTTCATTTTTGGAAATATTTTACTGTGTTGGGCAATGCACATCCATGGGATCACAGCTGTGATTTGTGGGGGCACAGACTTCTCCTGGCCTTCCTATTGTGTCCAGAAGGCTACGTTTCCATCTGCCCCCAATGAAATGTATAACACCATCTTCCTGTGATCCTGCTTACACCATAACAGGGCCAGGCATGTGGATCTGGCCTGTGTCTTCTATAATATGAACGTGATATGAGCAGGTTATACTATGAGGTGTGCGTATAGATTAAAAGTCACTGTCTGAGAAATCCTGAATACTTTCATTGTCAGAGCACTGGGTCCAACGCCAATCTGCACTGGGTTCTTCTCACCTGACTATGTATTTTATTTGATGGCTGTTATTATGTCTCTTTGACTGTACAGATCACAACAGGTTGGATTTAATTAAAATTGTTCCCCGTCCCACTTTTGCCTGATTTTATAGTACTGTCTCTGAAGCAAAGGTTAAACCCTCATTTCTGTTTCCTGCACAGGTGCTGGCCTTTCTTCACAGCCTCTTTACATACAACAACCTGACAGTGGAACTCACGCAGGACTTCCTCCCTTATAAACAGCAGCTTCAGCTCAGCCTGCAGAATGTAAGTTCCTGTCCAGCTGCACACACTCTCATATGTTCGCTCTCTGTCCTGCCGTGCATCTAAAAACCTCTGGCATAAAAACCTTTTCCACACAGGGTGGATAACCTGTGTTCTTTCCTTCATAAAAGTGTCTTCTGTCCATAAATTCCTTTCCTCCTATAAAGAGCAGCCTGCAGGTTTTCATAGGTTTAGGACCAGACAGGACTATTGTGAACATGAACTTTGACCTTCTGCATAACACAGGCCATAGAATTTCACTCAGTAATTCCTGTATCAAACCCATTGACCTGAGGTTTAGCTAAGGTATTTCTTTTAGAAAAACACCCAATCCTGATTTTAAAAATTTCATGTGACAGAGAATCTACCACATCTCTTAGGAAGCTGTTACACTGGCTTATTATTCTGTACCTGTATATGGCCAGCATTCGTAGCCCGAGGAGCAAGAGCTGCAAAGCTGTGTCAAGCCCAGTGTGCTGCCAAATCCCTTTTAAGTGCACTAAATGAGAGTTAAAAATAATCAATTTCTATGTTATTTTGAGAAGTGACGTGAGTCGGCCCAACTGAAATGGTAGGAAGCTTTGCAAGCATTTTTCACTGTGTGTGATCGTTGCATGTAGGGTTGGAGCCAGTGCTTCAAATTAATGTGTTTGTTTTAAATTATGTATACTCTGTAATGATAATTCAGAGCAGGATTTCATCTTTCTGCCTTAAAATACTCTGTCACGATCTCTTCATATTAAAGAAAAAAAGCTACCCTCGATCATGCCCCATTGTTCCTCAGCCAATTGTGTTGGCAGCTCCATGCCCATGATGTTCAGCCTTGTCTGTCCATTGACCATTTTTCTGCTAGTTTCAGGGCTTGTGGGGTTTTTTTTGGTGCCATCTTTTCAACGTGCATCTGATCATTCTCACAAAAGTGACACCTCTGTCACTACACAGTGACCCTTGCTGCTTGATGAATTCAGAGGATCTCGTAGTCATAAACACGCACTAGGCTGTTTATCCTTCACCAAGGCATGCATTGATTTCCCTCTTACGTTCCAATAATGTACAATGCAGGCTTATGGCAAAGACAGGTTTCCCTGCAGCCTTCATTCGCCAGCCCAGGCTCACCCTCTCAACTTCCTTTTGAGCTCCTTTACAGGTTACTCTCAGTTGTCATTGCTTCCTGTTTCCGCTCCTCATGTTCTCCCCGATTACCTTGTTCATCCTGTGACTGCGACCCAAGTGCTTACAACTCCCCAGCAAAACGTGTTTAATTGCCCTCAGCTGTGCCTGCAATCTTCTCCAGCCTGTAGCACTGTCATTGAGAACACCCTGTCACAGGGCATGTAGCCATTTTCTGCATGCTGACAATGTATTTGTGAGTATCCACTGGAAACTTCCGGGCCAGTTGTCAGATTTGTACATATAGGAATGTGCGAGAGTTCTCAAAAGCTGAGGCTGAACATTAGGCCATAAATATTTTTCTTTGTGTCTTGCACATGTTGAAGTATCACTCTTTTGTTCTCTCACCAGACAAGGAATCACTTTTCCAGCACACGGGAGGAGTTGGAAGACCTGAAGAAAAGGATGAAAGAAGCTCCTCTGACCTGCAAGCTACCCGGGCAGCCAACCATAGAGGGTTATCTGTACACTCAGGAGAAATGTAATGACCTGTGTGCACATCTGTATGCGTTAAACAAGTGTAGGGACTAGCTGTAGGTTGTACAGTCACCTAGCTGTGTGTCCCAACTCTAAGCTTCATTTGGCTCAGAGGCAGGGATCTGTTTGTATAGCTGTTCTAGCCATGCGGGATGTTTCTATGGTGTGCCTTAGCTTTTGGGTGTGCTAGTCAATGAAACAGAAGTAAGTGGGTTCATGTCTTCTGTCCACCTTGTACCTACTGCCTTACATACAAGCTCACTATAAGTGCAGAGCAGTCTTGGTGTGATTCTGCAAGGCACTGTTCCAGATGCCCTCTTTTAGCTGAGACCCATATGCAAGATGCTAATTGCCTTTTCTCTGGTGATTGTCTAAATGAGATTTAATAATCCGTTTTATGAATGGGCCACTGAGGCTTGGCGAGATTAAGATTTAGCCATTCTTTGCCAGCATAAATTTGGTATCCTGACCCGTGCTCTCTCTCTTAATAAGGAAGGTTTCAGTGCCCATCTGTTTCAGTGTGAGCTACAGAATGGCTGCAGTACCTCTATCTATATCTAACTCCCTGCTTCATCCAGTTCCTGGGGTCTAAAGCTTGAGTCTGAAGAGCTGGAGTTCAAATCTATTCTCTACTGTTATTTTCAATTGAGATTATACTACACCCGCTAATAGTTCAGTTGAGGCTGTAAATTTATATTTTGCAGAGAAAGCCCATATCAGGCTCCCAGTGTTAATTTGATAAAGATGGCTGTGGATGTTGAATTCATGCCATTCTCTCCAGATATTCTTTCACCCCACTTTTGGCCATGCTGAGGTGTTGAGTGAGTGGTAGTATTTGAACCTGTCCAAATAAATAAACAGGCATATTAAAAGCGTTCCAAGAGGAGATATCCAGGGCAGGTATACAGATGAAAAGGCCTAAATGTATCGTCTGTCTTTGGGGCTGGCTGAGGAGAAAGACAGTTCAGTTCGCAACAGTTTTGCAAGCGTACATAAGACAGATAAGCTGTTATTTTATTTAGACTGTGCTCCTGTGGAAATGTGACAAACACAGCGGTTCTTGTACTCTGAAAAACAGAAGAGCTGTTCCATATATCATGGGCCAAAGCACATTCTATTCCTTTGTTCTTATAATTCTTCTTCATAACATGAAAATATATCAGTAATACACTGACATTTATAAGACAGGTATCACATTTTTCTTGCCACTTAAGTCTTCCATCTCAAATGCCTTTCTTCCAGACAGTTCACATAGTGCTTCCACTTGTTGCCTGAGTTGTAATACTTCCACTTAGTGCATGTGATCATGTTTCTAGTTGCTGGGATAAAAGTGTACTACTTCATGACAGCTAATAGTTGGTAGGAGCCTCCGTGAAGGTCATGTTTCACTCCCCTGGGCTATGTCTACACTTGTTAATTTAGGTCGACTTTAGTTAAGTCGACTTAGCATGTCCACACCTAAATTTTAAGTCAACTTAGGGGGAAATTTACAGTGTCGACCTAGAGCATCCACACTGGATGCCTAGGTCGACTTCTAGCGGCTAGGTGGACCTGGGAGAGGTCCACAGTGGCAGGGGGGCACCCCTTGCCAAGTGCCAGGGGGCTCAGCCTTTGTCCCATTGTACCTGGGTACAATGGGGCAAAGAGGGACAGGGACCCTGGCAGGGCATAGGGGCAGGGTGGACAGGGCTTTGCTCTGCCCTGTGGGGGGGCATTCCAGGCTCCCCCTGTGTCACCCCCCCCCCGGCAGGGAGGGCAGTGGGGGAGTCCTGGAGAGCCCTAAGTCGACTTAGAGTCGACTTAGGGCTACTCTGCGTCCACACTGGCTTAAGTCAACTTTAGAAAGTCAACTTAAGCCTAAAGGCGACTTTAAACTAGGTTTAACAAAGTTGACTTAAGCAGCTTGCTTAAGTTGACTTAAGGAAAATGTAGTGTAGATGCAAAGTAAATTAAGTTGACTTAAGCAAGCTTAAGTCGACTTAATTTACAAGTGTAGACGCAGCCCTGCTGATTATCATTGTGTTTGTATGTGCTTGGGGCTGTGGATTTGTTCTGTAAGAACAAACTTTAACTATTCTGGAAGCTCAGGTTAGATTCCAATCAGGGACACCACTATGCAGGATATTGGGTTGGGGCTGCCACTCTGTAAATTGCCCATTTGATATATTTATGTAAACAGGGCGGATATTGGCTACTCACAGAAGACTATCAACTAATCTTGGGTTTAAAAAAAAAACACACATGCACGCACAACAGAGTCCTTTTAGAACACAAGTAAGGCTATGTACACACGATACACTTGTCCCGCAATAAGCTACTGCGGGACAAGGAAAGCGCTATAAATATAGCGCTTTTGCATGTACATACGTGCTTCTTCTATCACAAAGGAGCATTCACCCGTGTGAATGCTCCTTTGCGATAGAAGAGAAGTGCATGGTGGGCACCTGTCCCACCATGCACTGTCCACAGCCAGCCCCCTAGCCCAGCTGCAGGGCTTCCAGTGGCGGCGGGGGCTGTGTTGCCAGCCCCCACTGTCACCCGAAGCCCCGGGGCTGAGCTAGGGGGCTTCAGGGCTTAGGGTGGTGGCGGGAGCTGCAGCCCCTGCCGCCATCCGAACCCCTAGACTGAGCTAGGGGGCTGGCCCGAACAGCCAGTTTGGGCCAACCCCCTAGCTTAGTCCAGGGGAGCCCCTGAACCTGGCAGCTCCCATAATAGTCAATTTCACTGCTCTGGCTGAACAGTGAAATTGACATATTTGACAGCTCCAATGTCCCAGAGTGCCCTCGATTGGCACTCTGGGACATTTCCGGAGGCTGTCTATCACGCAAAAAGCATACATACGAGCATTAGTGTGGAATAGCTGTTCCACAGTAATGCTTACCACTCTCGTTTGAATGGTTTTACTGTTGCGTGGCAAGAGGGTGTTGCCGTGCAACAAGAAAAATGATCATGTGTACACAGTCAGCTTTATTGCGCGATAAGGAGCCTTATCGCGGAATAAAGTGATCGTGTGTACATAGCCTAAGTGTTGTACATTCCTGCATGATAATGAACTATATTTACTGTCCTTAAGTTAATTTCCTATAAATTGGTTAAAGAAAGAACAAGGTGTTGGGAATATTTCAGTTGGTACCTTGGTTCTTTTTAAAAAACAAAAAGCTGAGTCATGTTAGGGACAAAGTGGTTCTGTTGAGACAATGGAAGAAGAGTAGAAAATAAATTGTAGTGTAATATCAATATAGATTTAAGATGCTATTTTAATGTTCTGTCATCTTTATTCTGTCCAAAAAAGGTGTCTGTAAAGCAATAACAGGAAAAGAAACAGTAGTGTCAATTTTAAAACAAATAAACAAACTTATCACTTCCCAGCATGTTCCCTTCTTGGCCTAGCTTTCCAATTCTGTATGATGTGCCACATCAGAGCCACACAAATGCTCTTTATTAGAAAGACAACAGAGTCCTGTGGCACTTTTAAAGACTAACAGATTTATGTATCGCATGAGCTTTCGTGGGAGAAAATCCCACTTTGTCAGACACTTTGAAGAGCTTTATTAGCTTTGCCTTCTGAGGAAGCTGATGCTAACTTCCCCAGTGCTCCCTTTCCTCCCTCATAATTGCTGCTTCTGTCACTGGCAAGTAGGGCTCCATGTTTTCCTGTTCATCTGTACAGCACCTCGCACATTGGGGCTTCCTTATTATTGCTGTTTATTATTTATATTGAGGTAGTGCCTGTGAGCCCCAATCAGAATCAGCGCCCCATTGTGCCAGGTGCTGTACATATGGACAGGAAAACATGGCTCCTGCCCTGAAGAGTTGGCAATCAAAGTAATACATTTTCTCTATTGACTCTTGACTATCTTTGCATTTTTATAGGGGCACTGGGCATATCTTGGGTGAAATATTATTGCCAGTATGAGAAGGAGTCAAAGATACTAAGAATGACTCCCATGGAGCAGAAGCCTGGAGCTAAGCAAGTGAGTGGATTTCTTATGTCTGCAAATGTTGACGTAGTTGGCAG